>CM052547.1:40794404-40835854 GCA_028533065.1 Trachops cirrhosus | reverse complement strand
TTACAATAGCCAAGTGCTAGAAGCAACCTAGGTGCCCATCAGTAAATGAATGGATCAAAAAACAATGGTCCATTTACACAATGGAATTCTATGCAGCAGAAAGTAAGAAGTAGCTCCTACCCTTTGCAACAGCATGGATGGAGCTGGAAAGCATTATGCTAAGTGAAATAAGCCAGGCATTGAAAGACAAATACCATATGATCTCGCCTTTAACAGGAACCTAAACAACAAAACAAAGAAACGAGTAAAATATAACAAAAGACACTGAAATAGAGGACAGGTAGTCAGTGACCAGAGGGGAGAGGAGAGGGAATTTCAGGGGAAATTCAGGGGAGAAGGGAAGTGTTTACAGGAACAAATATAGAGGACACATGGACAAAACTAGAGGAGTTGGAAATGGGAGGGAGGAGGGGTGGGATGAGTGGGTGGGCTGGAATGGGAATAAAGGATAAAAACTGTACTGAATAAACTAAAATAAAAAATTAAAAAAAATGAATTGATCTTTATTCCTTGTCAAGTTCTAGTCTAGGTACAAGTGTGATTCAACAGTTATCAACAACTACAATAAAAAAATCCCTGCCCTCATGGAAATGACATCCTAGTCAGGTGAGACAAACAATAAACAAAATAAATAAATATTTTGTATGGTTATGTGGTGGTAAGTGATATGGAGGAAATAAAAGTAAAAAATGGGGACTATTTGGCAGTGGTGATGATGGCCAGTTTTGAATAGGGTGGTCAGGGAATACCTCACCAAGAATGTGATATTTGAACAAAGATCTAGAAAAGATGAGAGAATGAGCCAAGTGGGTATGTGGGAGAAGAGCATTCTCCCACATAGTAGAATCCTCTTCTATGGCAGAAATAGAGGCATATGCAAAGTCCTAGACAAGAGTGTGCCTGTCGTCTTCAAGTAACATGGTGACAGCCACTGTAGACTGAGCAGAATTACTATGGCAGGCAAAGTATGCTATGAAATCAGAGAAATAACAGTGGTCAGATGAGGGAGAACACTATAGACCACTGTGAGGACTTTCCAAGTGAGATGGGAAGCTGATGCCAGGTTGATAGCAGAGGTCAGAAAAAAACATTTATTTTAAAAGTTGACATTCTCTGCTATGTTGAGAACAGATTATATTTGTCAAGGTTCTCCAGAGAAACACAAAAATGGAACACATTGTTCCATTGTTTCCATATCTTAGAGACATGTCTAAGAGATTTATTATTGAGTTGGCTCATGTAGCTATGGAGGCCAAGTTGTCACTCAGTCTGCCATCTGCAAGCTGGAGACTGAAGAAAGCCAATGTTGTAGTCCCAGTTTGAGTCCAAAAGCCTGAGAACCAGTGGTGTAAGTTCAAGTCCAAAGGCCTGGGAACTGGGAGAGCCACTGGTGTAAGTCCCAATCTAAAGACCCAGGAACCAGGAGCTCTGAAGCCTGAGGGCAGGAGAAGATAGATGTCCCAGCTACAGAATGGAGAGCCAGTGCTTTTTTGTTCCAATTGGGTCACCCATGGATTGGTTGATGTACATCCACATTGGATCTTCTTACTCAGTTTCCTGAATCAAGTGCTCCTTATTCAGTTTACTGAATCAAATGCTAATCTCTTAAAAAACACCCCCAATATTGTACCCAGAAATAATCTTTTACCAGCTAAGTGGGTATCCCTAAGGCTAGTCAAGCTGACACACAAAATTAACCATCCCAGGCTTTGTGAACAAAGGGGCAGGATTACACAAAGAGAACAATAAGGAAGCCTCTGCAATAATTCAGGGATATGGTGATAGACTAGGAGAATGATCACTTCACAACACACCCATTGGCCCATCTATAGTACACCAGTGCCAAATATACCACTTGAGAAATTCTATTCCACAGCAGCCAGAGACTGAGCCATGAGTAGGTGCATATACCTGTAAGTATTTATTATAGATTTTAATGTATATGTATCCCAGGAACCCTACAAACACCCAAACCAGATTTCTTAAGTCTCAACATTATTGAAATTCAATGATTTTCTTGTGTCACAGCCTTAGCTCCATCTGCTAAATCTCAAATGCAAATAACAGCATTAGGCTCTGACAGAGGCACAGCTGTGAATGTCCTCATCCCTGGGGAAGCCCAGACTTAGTTCTCACTGTACTGCCTGCATTTGTACTTGTCCCACATGGAGAAACTGCTCCTGGATCCTCCTCTGTGTGGCCCTCCTTGCTTGTGCCAGCAAAACCTTCATAAAGTATAGGTTTTTCTCAACCCAGATTCTGAGAAAAACAGAATGTTATATAGGTATCAGCACAGTGTGTGAGATGAGGACACATGTTCCGAAGGTTCGGTTTGCCAGCGCTGATTCAGGTAGATTCATCTCCTGCTTGACCCCAGATCTTCATTGACCCACTGCCCACGACTACCTATCAGCACAAGATTCGAACCTGACCCCACAGATTTCCTGCATTTATTCTACAAGAAAAAATTTATTGCTCTGTACATACTGATTACCATGTAAACCTGTGACTTTATTCGTGCTGCTCCCTCTGCCTGGAGCCTCTGTCCCATTTTTTTTGATGGGTTAGCTTTTACTCATTCTTCAGGGCTCAGCATGGCACACACTCCAGGCAAAGTCCCCCTTTGCATTCCTCTACCATTGAACATACAACATTATATGGAAGGCATTGCTTTGTGTCTTTCTTTCCTGCCAGCCTCTAAGATTTAATGGTCAGAGATCATATCCTATCTACCTCTAAATTCCCATGTCCTGCCACGCTGAACAAATGTTTGTAGAACTTAGGATCTCTTGTCTGCAAAGCTTATTTAATAATTTCAAATAGACAAAATTGATTTCTTTCTTGTATGATTTCTAATCAGAACCAAATGACTTAGAATGTAAGCAGTCTCTATTCTCTAACTCTGTTTTTTGACTCCAGCTCAACTAGATCCAAGTGTCATGAAGATTGGGGTCATATATTCAGTATGATACCTAGCACATTAATAAGCACCTACCATAATGTAAAATACTTACAGACTGTTTTAGAACTCTAGTTTTTACTCTACTAAATGAGGAGAGTTGACTAGCTTATCCACTTCAGGGAATGATTATGAAAATTGCTTAGTAAACATTTAGTATCAGATTTGATTCTTTGAAAGAAATGTGGTTAGAAATATAATATCTCATTGTGGAAAGTTTTATTCCATATTATATTCATGTTCGTCCCAATGACTAAAGAGAAACCCACGAAGAGAATGCAGAGTAATTCCCAAAGGAAATGGCAGCAGTGTAGTCGGTCATTCTTTACTAAACGCTGTGTATCTTTAAGCTCCAATACTAGAATTGTCATAAAAGCCAATATTTAGATAGTTACATGTTCTATATTCACTCACATGTAAGTATAAGTTAATGGCTATTACAATCCCCAAAAGTCAACAAAGAATCAACATATGAAATCATCATATATAATATAATTACTTAATACTATTCATATTTTATTTCTTATCCTGCTTGTTTAGGCCATAAAGGATAAACTTAATTAGTAAAGTAATTTAAAGAAGAGAAATAGATACAATTTTTTGACGCAATTGTATAAAAACACTTGGAAATGTGCCATACACATCTTATTTAATCTTATGGGGGAAATGCTTAAAATATTATATAGTAAATTATTGAAATGGAATATTGTTGCTTTTTGCAAAAAACAGAATGATCACAAGCCATTTTTTAATCTAGACATAACTGCAAACTCTTAACAGCCTGAAGAGTTTGGAGCAAAGCTCACTCAAGCAGTTATTTTTAGATGCCTTATTTTTGTGCCTGACTTCATATTTAATAACTGCCTTGTCAAATCACTGTGCATGTTGTTTCATTTCATTCACATACTTACAAAGTGGCAGGTACTTTACATTTTAAAAATAAGCACCTACTATAAGTAGTAGAATATAAGAGTTTATATAACATGAAAACTTACCTTGAAAACACTTTTATAGCAGCTAAGGAGCAACTAGTGCATCTACTCGCATCATTCTGGTGCACTTTTCTGTCAAACTGTTCTTCCAAATGACTATGCCTTTTTAGCAAGATGTTCTTATGTTTTATTCGTATTTGTGAGTAACACGGCATGTTATCACATAGTATGTATCATTCTGAAAGTTTATTTTAGAACATTTTAATTAGATGTTTTACATGATAATTTTTATGGTACTCTTAGGGAATAGATCAATAGCAATGAATATTCTCTAAATTCAATTTAGAAATATTTTTCTAAAATGCTCTGAAAAAAAATTTCATGACCTACAATGATTTAAGATCTGTAGAGTGACGGATTCTGTACTAGATCCTAGGTGTTGTGTGTGCTGCTGGGGCTGCTGCTGGAGCTGCCCCTGCTGCTCTGTTTTATAAAGTTGAGAGTCAGTGGTAAGCTAGTGTTTCTCAGATGATTTGGTTTCAGAAACTCCTCATACTCCAAAAAATAATTGAGGACCCACAGAGAAATCTTTTACATATTATACCTACCAATATT
This sequence comes from Trachops cirrhosus, assembly GCA_028533065.1. Classification (NCBI taxonomy): domain Eukaryota; kingdom Metazoa; phylum Chordata; class Mammalia; order Chiroptera; family Phyllostomidae; genus Trachops; species Trachops cirrhosus. The sequence continues at coordinate 40,831,348 of CM052547.1, read as the reverse complement.
TATGTTATTAGAAATTTATATGGAGAAATGATAAAAACATTTATTCACTTAAAAATTATAAATCTGCATCTTTTGGATGATTAGTGACATTGAGCATATTTAAACTATGTCTATTGGCCAACTTTATGTTTTTGAAGAAATGTCTGTTCAGGTCCTTTGCCCATCCCAGGTGCCCTTCAGTAGATGAGTGGATAAAAAAAAGCTGTGGGCCCGGGCTGGTGTGATTCAGTGGATTGAGTGCTAGCCTGCGAACCAAAAGGTCACCAGTTCAATTCCCAGTCAGGGTACATGCCTAGTTTGAGGCCCAGGTCCCCAGGTGGGGGCATGCAAGGGGCAGCCAATTGATGTTTCTCTCACACACCAATGTTTCTCTCCCTCCCTTTCTTTCTCTCTACCCCTCTCTCTAAAAATAAATAAAATAAAATTTTAAGAAAAATTTTAAGAAAATTTTATATGGTTGTTTACACAACCATATAAAAGAAGGAAATCTTACCTTTTGCAACAGCATGGATGGATCTGGAGATTATTATATTATAAGTGAAATAAGCCAGTTAGAGAAGGACAAATATCATATGATCTCACTTATATGTGGAATCTAATGACCAAAATAAACTGATGAATGAAATAGAAACAGAGGCATGGATGAAAGAAGGTGAAGGGATTAACCAAAGAAGATGTATGTATAACCCATAGACACAGACAACAATGTGGTGATGGCCAGAGTGAAGGGGCAGTAGGGGCTGGGCAAAGATGGGGAAAGGGGGGAAATGAGGACATCTGTCATAATGTCAACAATAAAAAATAAAATAAAAATTATAAATCAATTATGTTAGCACAAATAGTATATTTTTGTTAAAAATAATATTTTGCAAAACCAGAAGTTTTAGTGAGAATGGTGGTATTGTTGTTTTTATGTTTTAAAATTTTTCTTTAACAACTGGATTAATAGAAAAATAGCTAAATTTTCATATCTGCTGCAATATATTATTTTGATTGAAGTATTTCAAGAAAATCAAGTTTCAGACAGGTGGTTAGAAAAGGAAGGAGTATATTAATAGTCTTTTCACAGAATTTTGGACATTCTTCTTTGATAAACTCTCTAAGTGATATGTGTGGAATCTGAAACCATATCACATACTTCTCACACTCTGTTACATTATAGTACATTGGCTTGTGTCTCCCACTTATGATTTTATAACATGCACCGGCCATTTGAAAAGTTTGTACCACTGGATTATACAGATATTGTAAGCATTGGCATATTTCATTATACAATACAAAAATCTCATTCATTAGTATAGTTAATATTATAATACTTAAAATTTTTAAGAGTTAGAAAGCAGAAATGCTTATAGTGGAAAAGACAAGTATTTTGTTATTTTATTTTCACTTGAAACCTTGAATTTCATCATTGTCAAAAATAAGTTTAGTTGAAGTGTTTTTCCTTGAAGTGGTAAGTTCTTTCATTTATTTTTGAGAAAAGGTCTGCCAAACTCTTAAGTCTGAATAACTGGCTTGTTTCTCAGTCAATCATACCCCATAAAACGAACCAGCTGTTTCGGCAGGCATTTTCTTAGCTCAAAATCACCAACCACACAGGTGCTTTTCCTTAAGATGACCACCATACACTAGTATGCAGTGGAACTTTTATTTACATACTTTCAATTTCACCATCAAAATATCAAAAGACTAGCCAAGGGTCAAGATCATATAAAATCAGTAATTTTTATTGCTTCATCAAGGGCACTCTCAGTGAAACTGACATTTCTTTTTTGACTGCCAAGGCATTGTGTTGGTGAACGTAATGACTTCTAAAGGGGTCCTGTCCCACAACCTGGATTAGTTCTAAAGGGTCAGCAGTTTTACCCACGATTTACCCAGCAGTTTTACCTTTAGTGAAAATATCAACACTGTGAAATGGTAAATAACATTTCAGTTTTATTAAAATAGTATGACCTTCAAGTTCTTGGAGACCTCTTGGAGTCTGTGGACTACACTTTGAGAATAACTGTCCTAAGCAATTAGATGTAGGTCACTGACTGTGCAAGGCACCTCCAGATAGAATCACAACTTTAGAAGAGGCATTGGGAGATCATTCAGTAAAATTTTATACTACATTGTCTCACAGTTTCAAATAGTTCAGTGTTCTCCATACTACAAACATATAATATGGCTCCATGGTACAATCCTGTGGGTATTTTCAACTTGCTCTTTTTTATTTTTGATGTATCCTATGCTATATGCAGATGAAATTTCTCAACCAAAAATTTGGTCCCATCACCTTTCATTCCATTTTCAGTAGACATGGAGGTCAGTTCACTTACTCTGCATAGGATTCCTATTTATAAATGTATGTAAAATCAGTGTTTCCTGCCATCTCAACTCATTTAATCATAATATAATACTTACAGGTTTGCTTTTACAACGTTTTTATCCCCTTTAGGACCCAAATTCTTCCACATGACCCTTTCTATGTATATCTGTTCTCTTCTGAAATTTCCTTTCATCATTAGCTTTGCTAGACTGAGATGTACCATAGCCTTCCTGCAGCCCCCTATCTGCATTCTCTGACTTAGGAATGCCTAGCTTCCAATTGCCTTTCCTTGGGGAAAGTTTCTGAACACCATTGCCAGAGGTTTTTATTAACACAGAGGCATGAATGTGGGTATAACACTAGAATTAACACAAGGGAAAGGAGACCAGCTATGTACTAGAGCAGCCTCGCTGATAGAACTTTCTCCTGCAGTAATGGAAATCCTTCACACCTGAGCCGCCCCATAGTGTAGCCACTAGCCCCTTATAGCTACTATGTCCTTGAAATGTGGCTATTGAGACTGAGGAACTGCATTTTTAATTTTAGTTTTGAGTAATTTAAATTTAAATAGCCATATGTGTACAGTGGTTACCATATTGGACAGCAAAGTAATAAAGCTTACTTGTAATATCTAATTTAATTAGAGAATTAAATGAGCTCATTTTTAACAATGCCCACGTGTAGACATTACTACTGCCCAATTGCACAGGGTTCTTCCTACTTCCTGGACACACAGGAGTGCCCCTCCCAGCTCTCTGGCAGCTGGGCAGGATCAAGGGACTAGTTTGGGCCATGATACTCCCCTTTTGTCTTGATGTGATGATGAGAGTGTTTCACAGAGGAGCCCTGGTGATTCTGAGTCCTGAATGACTAGAGCTGAGCTCCCCTCTCCACGACAACCACAATGGACACATAATGTGAGAAAGCCATAAACTTTGACATGTTAAGCCACAGGAACTTTAGGATTCCTTTGTTACCGCAACATAACCTAGACTGTCCTGACAAGGGTCAACATCAGGATCACCTGAGAAAAGTTTTAAATTCACATATGTGGGTCACATCCCAGCTTGAGATTTGGGCACTTGTATTTGTGGTTAAAAACAAGACAAAACAAAATAAAAGACTGCTGTTGGTGATATGGATGCATACTCACCTCATTAAGCATCGATGCTGAAAGTAACATTGTCACTACAGATACTGCAGAAATGAGACTTAACAATATAAAGGTAAATTTTGCAAAGTCACTTGGCTACTAAGTGAGGGCCATGTAATTTGAACTTGCTCTTTCCTATACTATGCTTCTTTTCCTCCTGTTAAAAGTGGGAGGAGTGGTGGGAGAGATATGCCCCAGCTTCCACATTACATTTGTTAATATTTTATCCTTATTATAGTACTTTTACAAACAGCAATTAGTTTCACAGAAGCCTGTTTAATCCAAAATATAGTTTTGAGAGTTGTATATACTATGGAATAAGCTGGGGGTTTAACTTCTATTGATAAGTATTGTTTCAATGGGTAAATGTATTTCAACTTTGAATAACACATATAAAATAACTTTTTAAAATAAAAAATCATTTGCATTAGATATTAGTTATGGAAAGTAAAAATGCATTCATTGTATGCTACTTGATTAGAAAAGAATGTTATTGGTAACACTACTGTACTGACCATGTAATGCCTGCCTTAACATGTCATTATTCCCCTTTTAAAGTGATGAGTCTTAGATGTTGGTTATTTCATTTATGCAGCAAATACCAGTAGAGCATCCGTAATATGCCAGGCACTATGATATGCACTGAGTACTGAGTGGCAAACAAATCAATATATTATCCTTATGAAGCTTACAGTTTAATGGAGGATATAAACATTAAGCAAATGCACACTTTTTACATCAATAAATACATATTTCTGTAATTAAAAATTTTATCAATTTCCTCAAAACTAATACATAAATTTAATGTAATACAATTTATAATCCTAACTTTTTTTGGGTGAGGGAGATGATTCTGTAATATCCTGACAGTGTTTACATGGAAAAGTAAAAGACCAATGCTAGCCAAGAGAAGAAGTACTGGCAGGAGGAAAGTTACTTTAGGTGTCAGTGTGAGTTGTTGAACAGCCACCACTGAGACAGAGTTAGCAGGGCATGATGTTAATATGGGGAAGGAAAGTGGGGCAGGGTATGTCTGGGAAGAAAAGGAAGAAGGGTTGGGCAGGGAAAACCTCCAGCCCCTGGTTAGGTCTGACACGTGTTAAAGGACAGAGGCAGGAAGAGCCTCTGACTGCCATGCAGATGTGACCAAGTCCTGGCCAACCCAGTGGAGGGCCTTGGAACAAAACCTTTGACACTGGAGGTGCACCATGCCAGGCAGAAATGGACAGGTCTTAGCACTTCTGCTGAGTCAGTCATCAGCTGGAGCTGCCTGGCTCCAACACTACTGCTCTCTGCTGGCTGTGCCCCTCACAGCTGACTGGCAGGTCTTCCTCACAGAGATCTCAGAGTGCCCCTGGCGGCTGCAGCAGACCAGGTGTCAGCACATGGAGTAGAGCCATTGCCTTCAGAACAAAATGGAGTTGGTGTAAGAATGCAAAAGACATCAGTGTGATAGAATAAGGAGCAAAAAATGACATCAATAAATAAGAATGAGTACATGAAAAAAGTTCAATTCAATGGGAGAAATGGTCTATTTAATAAATGATGCTGGCATAAATGGCTGTCTTTCTGAAAGAAAATAAAAGTCAGCCTCCAACTTAGGCATAAGTGACAATTCATTCCAGATGTACAAAAGACTTAACTATAAATAATAAAGTAATTAAAATCTTACATGAAATTTTATGAAATTCAAACTATCCAACCTAGTAGCAACAAAGACATTATTCAAGACTGAAAACCCAGAAACTATTTTTAAAAAAGACTAGAGTATTTAAAACCTTTGTTGAAAAGAGATACCTACCGTAAAGTCACTAGACCAATAATAGATTAAGATAGATTAGATTAAGAATAGATTTTTAATTTGGATAAGAGAACTGAGTTGCACTTTATGTGGTACAACCATAAAGTGAAGTTGATTTCTATTTTGGGTTTTTTGCCAAATAATATACCTACTAGTTACATATTCCATGAGAGTTCAGTGAAGAGATACATACTTAGGCACAAATTCTATCACCTGAAACTCTTAGGTGATACATAAGGACTGCCATGTTCACATTCTCTACTTTTTGATTCTGTTGAACAAACAAAAGCTGTGAAAATCTGACCTTTCTTGCATTGGAAGTCACTCCCTCCACCACAGGCATAGGTTGCTGTGTGACTCTTTTACGTAAATGTATGATTTTTGCATTGTATCCCTGTAGAATATAATGAATGCTTCTGGATGCCTCCTAGGAGAATCCCATAGCCCTTTGGGAAAGTCTTAATTCATACTGAAAGGTGTGATCATTTCCTAGAATCGGGAACATGTGAAAGAGATTGCACTTCAGTAAATGAAGTCTGGAAAGGTAAACCTCAAGAAAGAAAAGGAACTCCATTTTTTTTCAGGTTTTCTTCCCTTGACTATATATTTCAATGGTGTAGCTGTCTTCGAAGTGACCCTTGTTTGGTAGATACTGATGTGAGCTCATTTAACAGACCTGAGACGTTCTGGAGGAAGCCATCAACTGAAGATGTGTAAGCTGGATTTACTAAGATTTACTAGGGTGTTTCAGTGTCAAGGGTCTCTGTAGCTCCTTCCCAGTTGTTTTCACAAGACTTTGGTAAGCATCACAGCCCTGTTTCTAATGATGGGCCAGGGTGAATAGTCCCAGAATGCAGTGACAATATATAAATTTTAGTTTTAACTGTATTTACTTCCTGAGACAATGCATCCATAAATTTACTCTTTCTGTGGAAAGCAGAATTACTTTCATTTGTCCTCAGTTTGCTTCTGTAAACTTCAAGAGATGCCCCCAACCCTAGGATGACAATATTTGCTGAATAGTTTAGAGGTCTTCTTGATCTATATAAAGTGTGCCTATATGTGAATTCTAAGCTCATCAATATGTATTTGAAATAAATTTGTTTGTAAATATTCATGGGAATAAATCATGATAGTATCAAAGCTACTCTGCACATCAATGTGTAACAATAATTTTTATTAGATTTTTCTTCCTCTAAAATATGAAAGAGAAATAAATCTTATCCATATCTATGATGATTACAGTGACAATAGAAATGGTAATTTCAATATTTATATGAATACATGAATATTCCTGTATCACTCACATGATTTATGAATAGTACATTTTGTTGAGGCTAAAAGAATGTGAGGCCTAAAGGCACAATTACATTTTTAATTCTAATTTCATTCTAGGAGTTTTAATTTATATTACAGGGATCTATCTGGTTTTAATTTGATATTTCATAAGTTGTTGTGGGAGAGTTTTAAAACCTGTGGAATGTTGTATAAAGCAGGGGCCTACGGCTTTGTAGTAGACCCACCTCTGATCTAGGCTCTGCCATTTAATAAATAATTCACTTGACTTGGGCAAATCTCTTCACCTCTCTGGACCTTAAGATTCCTTGGTTTTGAAAGGAGGGCTCAGGTGAGGGCTAAGGGAGATAGTGCAGGTAAAGCATGTGTACTGTGCATAGCACAGAGCAGGTTCTTTTCTCAGTAACACTTGTCCTAGGTCTACCACTAGCTGTGTGATGTTGGGCCGGTCACGCACTGTAAGGACCTCAAGGTTTCCTAGTGTGATTTAGAGTTAAAAGATTAGGTACAGAAAAGTCTAAAATCCTTTTCAACACTGCATTTTATATTCTTATACCTGACATGGAAATTTATTACCATAGCCATATACTCACCCTTTAGGTTTCTTTTTTATTAAAAATTTCATGACCAACACCCCACCATCCATCTCCATGCACAAAGAAGAATAAGTCCTTCCTCTCTGCAACCCCAAATAACTTGTCTCCAATATCAAAACTCCTTAGGACCAGAGCTAGCTTCCTTCTCATCTCATTGTAATCACTATACCAGTGCCTAGTACACAGCCAAGTGTTAAATAAATGTTATTTGAATGAATGGACACAGAGGTAGATAAATGGATAGTACATGAGGTCTGTTTGGAAAAAGTCCAGTCATTGTTAATATAATGAGAACAGTTTGTGTGACATCAATGTTACCTGGCAACTAAGGAGAGTGGACTGGCATAATGTGCATGTGTGAACAATGATGACTTCACTGTACTAGTCAGTGGGGATGATAGATGCTGTTGAGTGGGCATGTGTATTGTGTGGCTGTTGCATTAAAAATGACTGAGCAGGTAGAGCAATGAATCTGCAGAAAATTTTGCAATAAGCTTAAACATTCCTCCTTGGAAACTATTCATATGATTCAGAAGGCCACAGCTATAGGCAGCTGGTGATTGGCAGCTTCATCACAACAACACCTTGCCTGTTCATGCATCACATCTTGTGCAGTTTTTTGACATAACATCAATTCACCCAGGTAACTCAGCCCCTGCTACAGCCCAGATTTGGCACCCTGTGACTTCTGGGTTTTCCCAAAACTAAACTCACCTTTGAAAGGGAAGAGATTTCAGACCAAGAAGGAGATTCAGGAAAATACAACCAGACAGTTGATGATTAGGAAAACTGTGTGAGGTGTCAAGGTACCAGTTTTGAAGGGGATTGAGGCATCATTGTCCTATGTACAATGTTCTTGTATCTTACATCTTCAGTAAATGTCTCTGCTTTTCATAGTACATGGTTGGGAACTTTCTGGACAGACTTCGTATTTGTTTCCTATGGCTACCTTAGTAAGCACCACACACTAGGTGACAAGAGAAATGCATAGTCGTGCAGTAATGGAGCCTAGAAGTCTAAAATTAAGGTGTTGACAGGACCATGCTCCCTCTGAAATCTGTAACAAAGAATCTTTCATTGTCTCTTCTAGTCTTTGGTAGTTTTCTGGCAATCTGTGGCATTTCTTGGCTGCGGCATTTCAATCTCTGCCTAGTATGGGGTTCTTCCCTCATGTGTCTGTGTCTCTGTGCCTCTTGTCTTCTGATAAGGTTAGCAGCCCACCCTACTCTAGTATTAACTTACCTTAACCTAACTGATGATCTCTTTAACTGTCCTAATTTCTAAGTAAGTTCACATTCATCAGTACTAGAGACTAAGACTTCAATACAAGTTTTGGGTGGACATAATTCAATCTACAGCAGATCTTCATAGAGCAAAGAGCTTAATCTCTTTCAAAATTTTTTTCTCTGAAGCCCACATAAAACTCAATATATTTAAAGTCTTTTGGTAAGTAAAGATGAAAAACTGAGAGGAAGTAGAACAAAGTAGAAGCTAGAATCCTTAACCTTAAAGAGTATAATTAGGGAGAAAGAAAGTAAAAAATCCAACTGTAGATTATCCCAGTGGTATGGATCTCTATTCCAGTCTCCTAGGGAATGAGCTAGCTGCTCCCCAAGTTGGAGGCCTTGAGGCATGCTTTTCATCTGTTGCATGAACTCATTTCTTCAGTTACAGGTCTTGGTTCTTTCAAAGTTCCCCTTACTTCATCAGATGTGACTGAAGTTATAGGCAATAGAAAGAAAATGGAATGGATGGTCTCTAGCATTTCTTACTTCCTATGTAAGTACTATATATACACATGATGACTCTAAAATATAAATTTGCCCTTGTTTTTAACTTGCTACATCATTTTATACCCAATAGAAACTATGCTATTAAATTTTTTTCTTCTTGAAAGTCTTCCCCTTAAACTATAGACACAAACACAAATGTAATTTTATTCATTTTGTTCAGTTTACCCTTGATCTTTATACCTATTCATAATCTAGGTCAAAATAAAATAGGAAAATGTGTAATGCAAGGGAAAGGAACAAAAGCATACACAGAAGGTGATTGAGGTAAAACTCTTAAGGTACCTGCCTTACAGTAATGTCTACCTTTTATAATAATAGTGCAAAGAACTATTAGGCTTGAAGCTTTATGTAATTCTGTGTTAGCACTTTAGAGTATCAAAAAGATGGACTGATAATTCACAGTCAGCATAATGAAAATTGGCCACATGGATTTGTACAGAAGGAACTTTAACTTGGCCTGACCACAGCAGTGTGGCAGGCACAGAGGACAGACAGATCAGAGAGTACAAATGTGCCCCTAACTTCTCGATGTCCATGGAAGCCAGGCCCTCCTAAGAAACAGCACACATTTAGTATTCTATGCCAATCTGATACTGGGGACTCTTTCTGGCATTAAGAAGTCTATTATTTAAAAGTAAATTAATAAAATGTAAACTATCTTCAGAAATATGGTAACATTATTTCTGCTAACTAAAATAAACTTTAAGTCAAATACGTTTTTAAAAATAATACAATGTTTCCTAGTGCGTGCTGTTACTTAAACTTGGAATCAGAGGCATTTATCATGACAAGTCTTTGCCAAACAATTTTAAAAGATTGGGGTGTGGTGGAGACTCAAAACACTGTACTGAGTCTCTAAATCCTATCCATATTGCCTCCACCACGTCCCCTGAATCTGCACACTTCTTCCCACCCTACCTTCATCCACCATCCCAGTCCAAGCTACAAGTATTGCTCAGTGCTACAATAGCCTTCTAGCTGTCCCCACACTTCCTCTTTAGGTCCCCAGCTGTCACTACATACAAGGTGATCTTTAGGTCAAATTTGATCAGCCATCCTGCCATACTCCCTTCAGACTTCCCTTCTGCATCTTTCCTCTTCCTTCTCAAAATAGTGTGTCCCTGGAATGGGATAAAGTAGTAGCTTTGAAGAGAGAAAGCATTTAAATTCCATCTTTTCCCTCATCTCCACTGCTGCTTAAACATAACTGGGTTTATGCCGACCTTCATTTCATCTCTATGAACAAATTTTTGCCTTAGCACTGAAAATTTAGAGTAATGCCCTTAAGGGTTCTTTTCAATCCAAGATTTCCATAAATAGAGAGACATATTATAGTAGGTCTTAGGGCAAATTCTATGTTATATACCATAATTCTTAAATTCTGAGGCGCACATTTTTCACATTGTTAAAAATCTCTGTAAGCAAGGTGTGTATGTATTCCAATTGAAGGTGGGTCATGGCTTAATCAGCAAAACTTATTCTTTCTTAAACTTTCCTAAAGTAATTGATCATTTTTACAGTCAGTGGTGTCTTAAGTAAAATACAATACTATTCCTGGAGGCCCCAGTGAAAGTCTTATTTGACCATAATAAACTCATAACTCAACCATTATCAATTTTCTTTTTTTGCATACATAATCAGATCAACAACTATTTATTGAGTATGTACCATGCCTAAGGTACTGTGTTAGGTACTGCTGGAGATAAAAAGTCATGTATTCATTCATTCAGCAAGTATATATTAAATGTTTACTATATGTAGACTTTGCTGTATACCTCGTGGAACATAGTGATTTAGACATAAGATCTCTGTCTTCCTGGAGCTTGTATTCAGGTATAGGAGAGAGTAAAGTGGTAAACAAAAAACAAAAATATAATGATAAATTATAAATGTTGTTATGAAGAAATTCTATGTCACATAGAAATATAAAAAGTTTCCTTGATCAATTATTTTTTTTCTTTCTGTTTCTTAACACATTTACTCAATGGCCCAGAAGGATTTTGAATAAATCTTTGACGGCAACATTCCCATACAATTTGAAGCTCAGAAATATTTGAGTAGTCTCTCTGGAATTTGCTCCTAAATCTTATTGCTACATTTTCTTTTAGATAATGATTATACTGAAAATGTGTTTAAATCTGGGTATTTTACATTCATGTTTCTAATGCTTTCAAAACATAATTATGGAAATCAAATAATAAGTCAATTTTAATACCCTATTTTTATTTCTCTAGCTTACAGTTTAGTTATCAGAACATATTTAGATTATATAATACCTTTATATCTAAGGTAAATGTGATTCATGTCTTATGGAAGACTTCTTACGTTACTTTGTCAGAGAGGATGCACATGGTATTTGGGTGACTGTATTTTAAACCATCCTTCTAAGGTTGCCTGAAGTTTCTTTGTATTGTGATAAAAATATACATAACATACAACTTACCACTTAAACCATTTATAAGTGTGCAGTTTAGTGGCATTAAGTTCTTTTCACCTTGCGTGAAACCATCCACACTATCTAGCTCCAGAAATTTTTCATCTTCCCAAACTGAAACTCTGCACCCATTAAACAATGAGTTCCATTTCCTCTTCCCCGCAGCCCTATTCCACTTTCTTCTTTGTGATGAATTTGACTACTCTAGGTACCTGATATAAGTGGAATCATACAATATTTATCCATTTGCAATTGGATTATATAACTTCACAAAATGTCTTTCAAGTCTATCCATGTTGTAGCATATGTTAAAATTTGCTCCCTTTAAAGACTTAATAATATTCTATTATTGTACCACATTTTGCTTATTAATTCATCTGTCAGTGTACACTTAGATTACTTCCATATTTTGGCCGTTGTAAATAATGCTGTTACAAATATATTTATACAAATATTACTTTGAGAGCCTGTTTTAATTTTCTTGGGTATATAATCAGAAGTGGAAGTGCTGGATCATATGATAATGTTACCTTTTAAGTTTCTTTGAGGAACTACCATGCTGTTTCCCACAGTGGCTGCACCATTTTATAATCTCACCAGCAGTGCACAAGTGTTCCCATTTCTCCACATCCTCACCCATGCTTGTTAGTTTTTGTTTGTTTTTGTAATAGTCTTCCTAACGGGTATGCAGTGGAATCTTATTATAGTTTTGATTTGCATTTCCTTAATTAGTGATGTTGAACATCTTTTCATGTGCCTATTGACCATTTGTATGCCTTTGGAGAAATATCTATTCTAGTGCTTTCCTCATTTTTCTACAATCAGGTTTTTTTGTTGCTGTTGTTCTGTTGTTGAAATTCTTTATATATTCTGGATACTTCTCTTTATTATATATGTGATTTGCATTTTTACCTCCCATTATGTAAGTTACCTTCCTGTCTGTTGATATTGTAATGGGGTGCAGCCAGGACCCCCCAGAGAGATTTGTAACAGGGTCCAGAACTCAAGGTGTCTAGGAAATATGAAAAAATAGGATATCCCCACACTTACCAGTCTGAACTGGGGGATGGGACACATGGAGCAGGGCCATTGAGAATTATTTTGCATAGCAACAGTTGGCCAGCTTCATACCTAATATGCAAAAACAGTTACTTAACATTTATAACAGCTGGCTACTTTCATAGATACGTTAAGTAGCAGTGGCAACACTTTGAGCCAGGGAGAAGGGAGTGACTTTGACCCATGACGTAACTGGGAGGCAACTCCCCCTGGTTACAGCATCTGCGTGAGAGCTTGGAAATGGTTGGCTCCACGACCTGGAGCCATGCCTGCTTGGACTAACTATGGCACCCCAGAAAAGCTGGAAAAATATGGAAGTGCTGGCAGGTGTAGCTGATTGTGGGAAGAGTTGGAAATGGGGGTGCAGAGGAAGATTCGCAGGGATTAAAACCCAGTCATGGCAGTCATGTGAGTTGGAACCAAGTGGTTTTGGGGGCTAACCCTGAGGTTTTGGGGTTCCCTTTACCCACAGGCTTAGAAAGCAGGAAAGCAAGACAGCAGCCATGCAGAGCTCTCTCTTAGCAGTTTGGAAGAACGCAGGAGAGCCAATGCAGGGCTAGAGATGGGGACAATGCAAGACCTTGCAGGGAAGGAAACAGGTGAAAGGACCCTCACTGGTGGGCCTTGAAAAGGTGCCACATGGTTTTGGATTAAGGACTGGAGATCAAGGCGACATAGCTGATAGTGCTGGGAACCATGGGAGGCCTGCCAACCGAGCACAGATTACTGGGAAGAACTGGGGACCAGCTGAGCCACAGGCTTCTATTTTTTTCCTGAGATAAGGTACTCTTGACTGGGCAAACAGGGGAAGGAAGGACTGTGTGTGTGAGGGGGTGTTTTAAGGGACTTTGGGATTTTAACAAAGACTATCATTCCTCTTAAGTCTGTATAACTTTTGAATAAATAGTTTCTTTCCTTTTTACTAAACTCTGTCACTGAGAGCCACAATTCCACTCCCTAAGGGTGGCAGGCAAGGCGAACCTAGAACAGGGGGACCCTGGGGACGGAGGTCCATTCAGTAACAGTATCTTGTCCTTTCCTCTCCCCATGGGTCCATTCTGTAACAGTAGTATCCTTTGATGTACAAAAGTTTTTAATTTTAATAAACTCACACATGTCTTCTTTTTCTTTTGTTGCCAATGCTTTTGAGGTCATATCCAAGAATTCATTGCCAAATCCAGTGTTATGTGGCTTTCCCCTATGTTTTTTTATAAGAGTTTTGTAGTTTCAGTCTTACATTTATGTCTTGATTCCATTTTGAGTTAATTTTTGCATGTAATATAAGTTAAAAGTCCAACTTCATCCTCTTTGCATACGGATATTCAATTTTCCCAACAATATATGTTAAAGACTATCTTCTCCCCCATTGAATGTTCTTGGCACCCACGTTGAAAGTCATTTGACAATATTCGTGATGGTTTATTTTCTGGGCTATCTAATCTATTCCATCGGTCCATATGTCTGTCTTTATGCCAGTATCACACAGTTTTGATTATTGTAGCTTTGTAGTAAGTTTTGAAATTAGGGAGTATGAGACCTCCAACTTTGTTCTTTGTCAAGATTGTTGGGCTTAATCAGAGAATTCCTTGAGATTCTGTATAAATGTCAGGATTTCATGGAATCTATAGATAACTTTGGGTAATATTAACTTCTTAATAATATTTTCCAATCTACAAAACACATGATGTCTTTCCATTTATTTGTGTCTTCTTTAATTTCAGCAATGTTTTGTATTTTTTAATGTATAAGTCTTCTGCCCCCTTGGTTAAGTTTGTTCTTAAGTATTTTATTCTTTTTTGATGCTATTAAATTGACTTGTTTCTTACTTTTCTTTTGGCATTTTAGTATCTAGAGATGCAACCAATTTGCCTGTAATTTTTTAAAGGGATTCTATTCAGTAGATTAATTCACCCTCTTACCCTCTTCTCTCTATGACTCTGCTATGTTTTGCCATAAAAGAACATATAGTTGAAAAAGCCCTTGATATGAAGTGGTTTCTAATGTAATTATGAAATATTTTACAGACTACTTCCTTTTACCAACTCCACTTCATGTCGTATTTTTCTTTTATGCTATTGGAAGTAATGAGGACAAAGGCATAAAAATACACCTCTAAGCCCTTTTGACCTCATCCTTGGACTACATACAAAGGACTATTCAACAGTATTTCTTATATGGGTTTGGGCTCTACTAAATCGTTTTCACAATCTGTGCTAGATTCTTCATCTATCAATAATGTTCTTACTTTTTTGGTGGAAGCCAGGGTTCAAGCCAAGTGTAGTTTCCACTTAACTGGAAACTAACACAACGTGACATTTCTAATTTACACCTATTCTTGGAAAATATCAGTTGTTCTTCCAACCTAAGACTAGGCAAATCTTTGAATGAAGTGGTTGTGGCATCCCCTCTGGTATTAAGCTGAAAGACATCTGGGAATGCTAACCTGAATATAGGAGGAAGTCTGCTATTTTCAAGGGTCCAGAAAGGCACTCTTTGTTTTTTGTTTTACTATTATTTTCTTTGGAGCTTGACATATGTACTATAGATAAAATCTTACATAATCTGATATTTTCCTTTAGATATAACCTCTAGGTAAAGTCAATATTATTGAATAAATGATTCAATACAGGAATGTTGTACAACTAGTCTAGTGACATTTTGAGCAGGAGTTGTCATTTTTCTGGGATAATTTGTTATTGAAAAAATTAGATTCCCCAAGAACATGGTCATCCCTTTCACTGAGAAGTAATAAAACACTTGCTTAACTTGCCTTAGGTAGATAATGCAAATCTCTACGAGGTCGTTTTCTCAAATCTCACAAGTCATTAGTGCTAAGAGCTTGACAGCTTGAATGAGAATTCTCCAAAATCAACTTGAAAACTCCAAGGTCCTAGAGCAACATTTCTGTGAGGGATGATTTGGCAACATCTGCAGATGATCCTTGTAGGGGTCACAGTCCCTAAGGCCTTTGGTATTCCGAGGCCATGGTAAAGAACTCTTGGGTCCTGAGAAACATGCTTTTAGAAAGTCACATGTTTTTATGTCAAGGTTCATTGCTACTAGTCGGGAAAGGAGAATGACTAACAATAGTCATTTGGGAGCTACCAAGTGACTCAGTAAATAACAACTTCGATTTTGAAGCATGGCATTGCTAGAATAAGACTGGAATATAGGAAACAAGGGAATGACAAGGTGAATTTGTAGACAGTAAATAACAATTCACTCTGAGCCCTACACCACACAAGGGATGAAATTGGCCAGATAAACAAGTCGTTTGTTACCCTCTTTGTATTATCAGAGCTTGGCCCTACCCCCACATCTCTAATCTTCACACACAGCAGGAGGGAGAACCCCTGTTGCTAAACACAGTGGGGCAGGGAAGGATACTCCATTTTGGCTGCTAGGTAAGCAAGAGCCTGGTCTTAGATGACTGGCCCCTGACCTTCATTGGCGGTTGCTTGTGGTTTTCTTACCCTTTTCTTCCAGAGCCTCATCTGCCCTCAGGAAAGAAAGCACAAGAATATGGAGTGTGTGAACTATGTACATAAAGATCATCCTCTTCATTCAAAAAGTGCAATTTAAAAAAAACCTTAATAAAGATAAAGATAAGTTTAATCATTTTATAAACAAGTTAATGTGTTCAAAATAATTGTTCTATAGAAATGATCAAATTAGACCCTGTCAGATTATTCCTTAGAACACATTTAAAAATTAAGTACTATACAAATGAAGGGGAAAGAACTTTTTAGCAAGAACAATTACTACAAATTGATATATTAAGATTGTTCTTCAGTGACTCATATTGGAACCAATTTACTCCATGGGAATTTAGCCATTTCTCAGTGATCAAAAGGAGGATACTTGTGTGGAGTTATTTTTTTCTTTGCTCTCAGATTTCAATAACTAAACTATAGTAGTAAGCAATAGAGAAACTTTAAAAGCCATCCAGACCTACTGAAAATGTAATTTACTTGAAGTAGTGACCAACAAAAAATTAAGTCTGTACCAGTTGAGAATTTGTATATGTAATCATTTCACAATGTGTACATGTGTCAAATCATCACATTGTACATCTGAAACTTACATATTATATATCAATAATATCTCAACAAATATAATTTATTTATATATAAGATAAAAGCAGAAATATATAATCAAATGGTAGGTAAAAGATAACTGAATTTGAAATAATTCTTGTTTTTTAGTTTTACCTAAATTCACTTCATTAGTGCTAAGCAGCTTTTATTACTTTCAGCTTTTTCTATTTCCCAGAAGCAAATATCTCATTTAGCCTTGTTCATGGTAGGGAGGTAATCAGACAAGCAAGCAGTCTGGCATCCTCTTCACATCCAGCCCATGGATCTCCTTCTGTGTCTCTGGAGAAAATCCTCAGAAAGATAATTGGGTGAAGAACCCTGAGGTGTGAGCTAGTTTGTTTTGCAAAAAAGTAGACCACATCCCTCAGGAAAATTTTGGTTGAGAATAGCACTCCAGAGTCCTTACAATGCAAAGAAAGGTATTTGCTACCCCAGGTGGACTTAAACAAAAGACCCAGGCCAGCTGTGGAAGGGGTCCTTGCTTGTTGGAGCCTGGGGACAAGATTCAAATGTGACTACAGATACATACACCCTTTACCACTTGCAGACACACCTCTGATATTGGTAATGCAGTTATTCTAATATTAGGAATATCATTAATGCTCCCCTAGTTGATAACACAGTTTAAGATTCACTCACCATATAAGGCACCATCATTCATACTAGAAATACAAATATGAATTTAATAATATAGTTTTTGTGTACCAGGAGGTTGTAGTCTCCTTGTAGCGGTAAACATGAAATATAATAAAGGACATAGTTAATAAAGATTAACAAAAACAATAATAGAGATAAATAAGAATGAAGGACAAGAGTGATTATGGAGTGGACAGGGAGGAGATGAAGGAAACTATTATAATGGAAGATGTACATGAGGTAGATCTTGAAAGATGAGTAAGAAGTCTTCCAAACACCTGAAAAAAGAAAAGACACAAGAGAGCATGGTTAGTTTGTAAAAGTCTGGGAGCTATATGTTTCTGGGGCATAAGCTTTATTGGCCAAGAGGAAAGTGAGCGGTGAGAACCAAAACTTGAAAAGCCTTATAGGTTGTGCTGAGCAATTTGCACTTATCTTTCATATGCTGGAGTGTCATTAAAGGGTTTTAAGCAGGAGAAAATTATGGTCATGTTTGCATTTTAAAAGTTGACTCAATCAGTTCAATTAAAAAAAATTTTTTTGAGTTGATGGTAGTGTAGTGTGTGGAAGTGAATTGGAAACAAGCAAGAGTCTCCTGTAGACTACAGAGAGTGACCCGTTTGAGCCATAAGGAGGCCTGTGGTTGTGAAAGTAGAACTGAAGGTATAAAGGATAAAAGATATTGAAGGCAGTATGAAACATGTGAGTGGGAATACAGTAAATATATAAGTTTTCTTATAAGAAAATGATATAATATTTGTAGAAAGTTTGTTGGTGGGAAATAAATTAAAAATATGTTCAACATGAAAAAAAAGGATAAAAGACATCTAGGAAGTGTATCACCAAATGTCAGGATATGAGAGGCCAGTGCCACTAATAACACCTTTAGTGGAATGTATGAGTGTTGGAGTGAGGTGGGGGTTGGCAGCCAAAGGGCAGAGGAAAAACTGCAAAATTAACTCAGGAAATTTGACTTGGCTTTCACACTTCCCACTCTGACCACAGCCGCTCCACTGCTTCTTCTCCTCTCAAAGTTCAGTCCACTGTTTCCTTGTTGGTCTCCACACCTAACAGTCCTCTAAACTGCCTTTGCCATGGTCTTTAAAGGACTCCTTGCTAAATCAATCATTCCTCATTATCTAGTACCTCTCTGCAGCACCTAACACACTGGAAATCTCCCTCCATGAAATATTTTGTTTCCTTAGCTGCCACAACACTCAATGTTCTTGCTTTTCCCTCATTTCTCTGGGTGCATATTCTAATTCTTTGCAAGCTCCCTTTTCTCTGCCTAGATCCTACTTTGTGCTAGGCTTCTTTCTTCTTTTTGTTTAATTTATTTTTTTTCTAGATTTATTGAGATATAATTAATATATAACATGTAAGTTTAAGGTGTACAGTGTTATGATTTGACACACATACACATTGTAAAATGATTACCACAACAAGGTTAGTTAATACCTGTATCACCTCACATAATTACCTTTTTTGTGTTGGTTGAGAACATTTAAGATCTACTCCCTTAGCAATTTTCTAGCATATGATATATTTTTAACTGTAGTCAACAAGGTGTACATAACATCCCCAGGATGTATTCATCTGGTAACTGGAAGTTTGTATACTTGGACCAACATCTCCCCAATTCTCCTACCCTTAGCCCCTGGTAACCATAACTCTACTCTTTGTTTCTATGAGTTTATATTTTTTTAGATTCCATATATAAGTTAGAGCATATAACATAGAGTTGGCAAAAGTAGGTTTACAGTTGTGAGCACACAAAACACACATTTTTTTCCTTATAGTGTTATCTATTAATTATTCTATTATTTATTTGTATTACAACTGTAAACCTACTTTTGCCACCCCTGTATTTGTCTTACTCTGTCTGAATTATTTCACTTAGCATAATGCCCTTTGGGTCCATTGATGTTATCACAAATAACAGGATTTCCTTCTTTTATGTCTGAATATTATCCCATTGTATATATGTGCCACATTTTATTTTATTTTAGTATTCTTTATTGTATTTTTTCCATTATCATTTATCCCCTGATACTCCCTTCCCCATCCTACAATCACTGTATTCTTGTCCATGTCCATGAGTCATTTTTCTTTTTTACTCAATCCCTCCACTCCCTGCCCTGAGCTGTCAGCCTGTTCTCTGTCTATGAGTC
The DNA here is from genome assembly GCA_028533065.1 of Trachops cirrhosus. Taxonomy (NCBI): domain Eukaryota; kingdom Metazoa; phylum Chordata; class Mammalia; order Chiroptera; family Phyllostomidae; genus Trachops; species Trachops cirrhosus. Next base: position 40,811,998 of record CM052547.1, on the reverse strand, counting down.
TGTTGATATTTTGCTTGTTAGTTTAGCTTGTTCATTAAATTCCACATATGAGTGAAATTATATAGTATTTGTCTTTCTCTGACTAGCTTATTTCACTTAGAACAATGTTCTTCAGGTCCATCCATGCTGTTACAAAGGGTAAAATTTTCTTTTTTACAGCTGAATAGTATTCTATTGTGTATATGTACCATTTTTATCCAATCATTTACTGATGGGTGCTTGAGCTGCTTCCAGATCCTGGAGATTACAAATAATGCTGTAATGAACATAGGGGTGCTTATGTTCTTTCTAATTTGCACAGCAAAGGAAACCATCAAGAAAATAAAAAGAAAATCCACTGAATGGGAGAACATATTTGCTGATATATCTGATAAGGAGTTAATATCCAAAATTTATGAAGAATTTATACACCTCAACACCAAAAAAATAAACAATCCAATTACAAAACGGACAAAGGACCTGAATAGACACTTTTCCAAAGTGGACTTGCACATGACCAATAGACATATGAAAAGATGCTCAATATCACTAATCATCAGAGACATGCAAAATAAAACCACAATGAAATATCACTTCATACCTGTCAGAATGGCTATCATCAATAAATAAACAAACAACAAGTGCTGGTGAGGGTGTGGAGAAAGGAGAACTCTTTTGGTGGGAATGCAGACTCAAAAAATTAAAAATGGATCTGCTTTATGACCCAGCAGTTTCACTTCTGGGAATATATCTGAAGATACCACATTTTCTTTATTCATTCATCTGTCAGTAGACAATTAGTCTTGGCTATTGTAAAGAATGAAATGGGAGAACAGATATATCTTTGATATCTTATTTTCATTTCCTTTGGATATATACCCAGAACGCAGTTTGTTGAGTTTTATGGTGGTTTTATTTTCAATTTTTTGAGGAAACTCCATAGTAGCACACCAATTTACATTTCACAAAGAATGCACAAGGTTTCCCTTTTCTCCAATTCCTCACTATCACTGTTATCTCTTGTCCTTTTGTAATTGCCATTGTGACAGTTTTATGGTGATATAGCTCATTGTGTTTTGGATTTGCATTTCCCTGGTGAGTAGTGATGTTGAGCATTTTTCATGTACCTTCTGGTTGTTTGGATGTCTCCTTTTGAAAAATGTCTATTCAGTTTTTCTGCTCATTTTTAATTATGTTTTTTTGCAGTTGGTTTTATGAGTTCTTTATATATTTTGGAAATCATCCCTTTATCAGACAGTTTGCAAATATTTTCTCCATTCCATAGTTGGCCTTTTCATTTTGTGAATTGTTTCTTTGCTGTTCAGAGAAGCTTTTTTAGTTTGATGTAGTCTCACTTTTGCTTCTGTTGCCTTTGCTTTGGTATAATATTCAAAAATTCATTGACAAGACTCAGGTAAAGGAGTTTTTTCCCTAAGTTTTCTTCTAGGAATTTTACAGTTTGACGTCTAATGTTTAGGTTTTTAATCCATTTTGAGTTAATTTATGTAAGTGGTATAAAATAGGGGTGCAGTTTTATTCTTTTGCATGTGATTATGCAATTTTTCTAACACTATTTTTTGATGACATTGTCTTTTTTCCATTCAGTATTCTTGGGTCCCTTGTCAAATATTATTTAACCATATATTCAAGGGTTTATTTCTGGGTTCTTGATTCTGTTCCATTGGTCTATATGTCTGTTTTTATACCAATGCTATACTGTTTTAATTATTATAGCTCTCATATTTTGGAGTCTGCAGTGTGATGCCTCCACCTTTGCTCTTCTTGTTCAATATGACTCTGGGTAGTATGGATATTTAAACAATATTATTTCTTCTAATGTATGAACACGAGGTATCTTCCTATTAGTTTGTACCTCCTTCTATTTCTTTCATCAAAGTTTTACAGCTTTCAGTGTACATATATTTTACCTCCTCATTTAAATTTATTTCTAAGTATTTTGTTGTTTTTGATGATATTTTAAATGAGATTCATTTTTATGTGTCTTTCAGATAGTTTGTTGTTAATGTATAGAAGCACAACCAATTTTTGGATGTCAATTTTGTATTCTGTCACTTTACTGAATTGTTTTTTTGTTCTACAAGGGTTGGTTTTTTTTTTCTTTTTCTTTTTTTTTCTTTTGTGGAACCTGTAGGATTTTCTATGTATAAGATCATATCATCTGCAGACACATTTTTATTTCTTCCTTTATGATTTAAACACTTTTATTTATTTAACTTGCTTAATTGTTTGAGCTAGAACTTCCAGAGCTATATTGAATAGGAGTGGTAAGAGTAAGCATCTTTGTCTTTTTCCTGACCTTAGAGGAAATCTTTTCGAACTTTTGCCATTGGATACAGTGTTTACTGTTGGCCTGTCATATCTTTATGTGGCCTTTATTATTGAGGTATGTTCCTTTTATGCCCAAATTGTTGAGAGTTTTTGTCATAAATGTATGTTGAGTTTTATATAATTTTTTACATCTGGTGAGATGATTATGTGATTTTTGTCTTTTGTTCTATTAATGTGATGTACAACACTGATTGATTTGTAGGTTTTGAACCATCTTTGCACTCCAGGGATGGATCCAACTTGATCATGGTGTATGATCTTTTTAATGTGCTGCTGGAATTAGTTTGCTAATATTTTATAGAGAATTTTTGCATCTGTAGTCATCAGAGATATTGGCCAGTAGTTTTCTTTTCTTGTGGTGTCATTGTCTGGCTTTAGTTTCAGGGTAATTTTGTCCTTGCAAAATGAGTTTGAGAGTGTTCCCTCCTCTTCAATTTTTTAGAAGAGTTTGAGAAGGATTGATGTTAATTATTTTTAAAACGTTTGATAGAATTCACCAGTGAAACCATCTGGTCTTGGGCTTGTTTTGTTGGGTTTAGATTAGGGATATAATCTCCTTACTCTTTACTGACTCACCTCACTGCCCACAAAATTTTTGCCTTAAATATTTCTGATTGAAACAAGAAACACCCTATTCATTATCAAAGTATTCCACATAACATTGCTTCTAATCAGGAAAAGCAATCCACAGTAAGAGAAGCATAGTAATGGAATTCACTGGCATTACCATTATTACTGAAAAACATCTATCCTGACAGAGCTACTAAATGGCTTCTTGAAGAGTCAGTATGTTGCAGTGAAAAGACAACATTCTAATAGATTGGACACTATCATACAGAATACGCTTTGAAGCAGCACCCAATATGTGATACCATTTCTCTAATTGCCATAATATGTGGGTCTGGAAAAGAAGGGATACAGGTGGGAGTGGCTCCTCTCACTAATAAACTTCATAACCTATTCCCAGAATTTTTACTTCTAATTCCTACGAACTTTGCTTCCACTGGTTTAAAGGTCTCACTTTCTGAGGGAGGAACGTTTCTACCAGGAGATGCAATAAAGGATATATGTATCGGGTTAGAAGTAAATATTGCCATCTGGCCATTGCAGGTTCTCATAACTCTAAAATAACAAAGACTAGTTACGGAAATTGAGTCTGATTACAAAGAAAGTAAAACATTGGTTTCTATTATGAAATGGCATTGAAGTACAATATCTGTAAGCCAGAAGGTTTTTCTGGGGCATCTCTTACTACTTCTCTATCCATTAATAAAAATTAACAGAAAACTACTGTAACTCAGCAAAACAGAACAATTAAGAGCTCAAGCTCATCAAAAATAAAAATTAAGGTTACTCTGTCAAGTAAAAATTCCCAACTAGATTAGGTGCTAGCTGAGGGCCTAAGAATCATGGGATTAAAAGTAGAAAAATGAAGTTCCAAGTATCAACTACAGCCTTGCAACCAACAATAGAAATGAAGATTGTAGCAACTAAGCAGATTTTTTCCTTGCTTGTTATATATGAATTTGCATATTTAAATATATTTTTATTGTCTTCTTCCGTATTACACTGTATAAAGAACTTTACATTTTGTCTTTTTATTATAGAATATTAAGGTAGGTTTGTAAAAAAATCTAAGAAAGTAATTAACAATATCCAGAGATGGATATATAACTGGTAAAATCTTATATCTCTCCTTGTAGGATTTCATGTAATATAGTCTACTCAGATTGCTGTGACAAAATACCACAGCTGGGTGGTTTAAACAACAAATATTTATTTTCTCACAGTTATGAAGGCTAGACGTTCATTATCAAGGTATCAGATAATTCACTTTCTGATAAGAATTCTCTTCCTGGTTGGTAGATGGCCTTTCCTCAGTGCATGCTTGGGGAAAGAGAGAGAGGAAATGAGAGTGAAGGGTGAATCTCTTCATCTTATAAGGACATCAGTCCTATCAGATTACAGCTCTACTCTTACACTTTCTTTATTATAATTACTTCTGAAAGACCCCATTTCCAAATACAGTCACACTGGGCTTAACCTTTTAGCATATGAATTTTGAGGGGGACACAGTTCAATTCATAGCAAATGAGAACATTGTCATTTGTACAAACAGCATCTTATTGGAAGGAAGCATGAAATTATTGTTGTTGTTATGGAGAAGTTTAAATAAAATTAAAGAATATATGCAGTTAATATCTCTTATAGGTCTTCCAGTCAAGATGACAGAGTAGGTAATGCTATGCTCACCTCCGCCCATGACCTGTCAAAATTATAACTAAATTATAGAACAAGAACCCTGCAGTACCACCTGAAGCCTAGTTAAACAGAACTCCCATAACTAAGGATATAAAGAAGAGGCCATGTCAAGACCAGTAGGAGGGCTGGAGATGTGAAATGGTCTGGTCCTACAACCCCTTTTGGGATTAAGAATTGGGAGAGATATCTCAGCTACAGAGGTCCAAGTCCTATACCAGCCTTCCCGGTCAGGAGCACTAGTGCTGGAAAGAGGAGGCCCCACAATATCTAGTTGTTTAAATCAACAGGGATTCTATCCAGGTGAGACCAAGGGCTGTTCTAGACCCAGGTGTCCTCCTACAGGGCTTGCACACAGAGTTATTGGTTTACAGACACTTACTCTAATCTCCAGAGAAGGGATAGCAGCTCAAAAAGCACCAGGGACATAAGGGAGAAACTGAATTGTCTGGCTTCAGAGGGAAGGTTTTAGGGGCAGCTCTGTCCCAGACAGAAGTGGTGGCAGAAGCCATTGTTCCATGGTTGAGACCTTCCCTTCTTCACAGAACAGGCAGGCACAGGTGGGCGCCATATCTGACTCTCCGACAACTTAGTTAACACTGTTTGCTTCACACTGGTGATTCCCTGAGACCCTGCCCCCAATCTATGTACCAGTCCAAATTTCTTTCAGCAGTTGTTTCTCACAGGCTGCCAACCCTGCTCACACTGTGGACCTTCCTAAATCTCTGAAAGGTTTTTAGTCCCCCCAAAAACAATGACTGGCCTCAGAGTGCCCTGTATCTCTTGCTCAGTGACCCTAAGCTCAGCACGAGTAGCAGCCAACCTTGGTTGCAGCATATCCTCTCCTAGGCACCTCAAACTACAGCACAGGCAACTACCAACTGCAGACCGCTTATAGCTTCTACCAGGTGGTCTCACGCCAGGCACAGGAAACAACACCTGGGTCTGCAATGGAGTCCTCCCAAGAGGCCCCCAAACCAGCACATCCTGTGCGTGACTTCAACCACACCAGACCACCACACAGTTCCACAAATGACACACCTAATAGGTAAACTTAGCATGCACCAGAGCTCTGCTAAAGTGAAATCTACATTTTTGTGCCGTCAGTCCCTGAACAACAGCTTGTCTATTGTATTCATAGCCTGACTTCACAGCCAGTCAGTTTGAGGGTCAATTTCACCAACAGATGTGCCATAAGCAATCAAGGCTCAACTACAACAGAAAGGCACACACAACTCACACAAGGGATACCCTTGGGGCACCCAGTATGGGTGTCCAGGGAGTCTGCACCAATGGGTCCCACAGGACACCTACTATATAAGGTCAACCTGCCAAGACTAAGAGACATAGCAGATCTACCTAATACATCAACACAAACACAGGGAGGCAGACAAAATGAGGAAACAATGAAACGTGTCCCAAATGAAAGAGCAGAATAAAATTCCAGAAAAAAAGACTAAACAAAAAGTAGGCAAGCAATATACTACATGCAGAGTTCAAAACACTGGTTAGAAGGATGCTCAATGAACTCAAGGAAAGAATAAATGAACTAGTGGGAACTTACACAACAAGATAGAAACCATTAAAAAGAACCAGTCAGAAATGAAAAATACAATAATTGAAATGATGAATTCATTAGATAGAATCAACAGCAGATGAGATGAAGCAGAGAATCAAATCAGTGATTTGGAAGACAAAGTAGTGAATAAAACTCAATCGAAAGCAAAAAGAAAAATAAATCCAAACATAAAAAAATGAGGATAGTTTAAAGGACTTCTGAAATATCAAACATAAAAACATTCACATCACAGGAGTACCAGAAGAAGGAATAATGACAGAAAACTTCCCTAACCAGGTGAAGGAAATAGACATACAAGTCCAAGAGACACAGAGCGTCCCAAACAAGATAAACCCAAAGAGGCCCAAACCAAGACACATCATAATTAAAATGATAAAGGTTAAAGACAAGCAGTGAATCTTAAAAGTAGCAAGAAAAAATTAGTTACTTACTTACAAGGGAGCTCAGATAAGACTGTCAGCTGATTTCTCAACACAAACTTCAGGCCAGAAGGGATTGGCACAAAATATTCAGTGATTAAAAGTAAGGATCTACAACCAAGATTACTGTACCCTGAAAGGCTATCATTTAGAATCAAAGGAGAGATAAAGGGCTTCCCAGACAAGAAAAAGCTAAAGGAGTTCATCACCACCAAACTAGTATTACAAGAAATGTTAACTGGAGTTCTTTAAGAAAAAGAAAAAATATCAGAAATATGGATAATAGCATGACAATAGTCACATACATATCAATAATTATTTTAAGTGAAATGGATTAAATGCTTTAATCAAAAGGCATAAGGTGGTTGAATGGATAAGAAAGCAAGATTAATACATATGCTGCCTATAAAAGACCCACTTTAGATCAAAAGACACATACAGACTGAAAGTAGAAGAACAGAAAAAGATATTGCATACGAATGAAAATGAAAAAAAGTGCTGAGGTAGCAATCCTTATACCAGACAAAATAGACTTTAAAACCAAGGTTATAACAACAGACAAAGAAGGACATTTTATATACAATAGCCAAGGTTTAAAAACAACCTAAATGTACATCAATAGACAATTGGATAAAAAGAGGTGGTACATATACAATGGAACATTATTGGACATAAAAAATAAATCTTACCATTTCAACAACATGAATGGACCTAGAAGGTGTTATGCTAAATGAAAAAGTCAGACAGAGAAAGACAAATACCATATGACTTACTAAAAGTCTAAAAAGCAAAATAAATATACAATCAAAACAAAAACAAACTCATAGGTACAGAGAACGAACTGATGCTTACCAGGTGGGGGTGCATTAGGGGTTTGCCATGTGGGAGGGATGAGGAGATTGCTAGGTAGGGGATTAGGAGTTGCCAGGTGGGAGGGGCATTTGGGGGTTGAGTGAAAAAGTGGAAGGTGTTAAGAAGTAAAAATTACCAGTTACAAAATAATCACAGAGATGTAAAGTACAGCATAGGGAATATAGTTAATAATATTGCAATAAGTATGTTTGGTACCAGCTAGATAGTGGAAATGCCAGGGGGAACAATTTACAAAGTATATGATCGTCTAACTGCTATGCTGTACACCTGAGACTAATATAATGTTGAATGTCAACTGTAATTGACAAAAAAATAAAATTAAACACATTGTGCCTCATAAACACATATGTAAACTCTAAACAAAAATTAGTAAATCAAATTCAAGTTATATAAAAATGTTAATTTATCAGACAAGGTGGGTTTATGTCAAGGACACAGGTTTTAACGTTTGGGAAGTAATGATTACAATTCATTTCAATATTATAGTAAAGGGAAAAATATGTGGTCATAGGAAAGACACAGAATAATATATCTGAGAAAACTCAACATCTGAGGTCAATACATTCACAAAATAGCAATAGACAGGAACTTCACTAATCTAATAAAAAAATACCAAGACCCCATAGTAAACATCACACTTCATGGTAAAAGAAAGCTTCCCCTCTGGTTCCCAATCTCACTACTCCTACCTTTTAAACTTAACATTGTAATGTGCCCTAACAAGCACAGTAAGGCAATAATTAAGCAAACAAGCAAATAAATAAAATAAAGATAATATATAGTAATTAGAATGAAAAATGAAAGTGTTATTTTCAGATGACATAATTATGTGTATTAAAAATCCAAAATAATACACAGGGTAAGCTATTAGAATTTTAGCAAAATCATCAGATACCCAAATGTATTCCTTCATATCTGCAATAAACAATTAAAAATATAATTGTAAATGAATTAATTCAAAATATCATCAAGTGTATCAGTTTTAGGAATAAGTGAAATGAAATATGTGTACATTTCACCAAAAACTAAAAAGAAAATTGTGATTCAGACCTAAACAAATGGAAAGAAATGACATATTAATGAATTAAACACTTGAATTAATAGATTTAAGACTTAGAATTTACATTAATGGATTAAAGTTAAGAAAGTCAATTCTCCCCAAATTGATCTATAAATGTAATATAATCCCAATAAAAATGTTTCTTAAAACATTTTAATTGAATTTATTGGAGTGGCATTGGTTAATAAAATTACATAAATTTCAGGTGTACAATTTTATAATGTACGTCATCTGTGTGTTGCCTTGTGTGCTCACCACCCAAAGTCAAGTCTCTTTACATCACCATTTACCCTTCCTTTACCCTTTTCTATCTCCCCTCATCCTCTTCCCCTCTGGTAATCACCATACTGTTGCCTGTATCTATGAGGTTTTTTTTGTTGATGTTGTTGTTTTTTTACTTAATTCCTGCACTTTTTTCACCCAGCCTCCCAATGCCGCTATGCTTCTTCCCTCTAACAGCTATCAGTCTCTTTTATCAATGAGACTATTTTGTGTGTTTCTAGGTCTCTTTTGCATAGAAATTTACAGGTTAATTCTATATTTTATTTGAAAATGCAAAGGACCAAAATTATTGAAGGAAATGTTGAAGATGAAACAAAGAACAGGAGGACTTACTCTAGAGGATAACAAGATTTATGACAAAGCTACATTAATTGAGAGAGTGTTGTTTCTCTGCAAGGATAGCCAAGTATACCAGAAGAACAGAGCAGAGAATCTGCATCATCCCTACATTTACACAGATGATAGATTTATGAAAAAAGAGTTGAGCAGTGTGCAAAGAATGACCTGTTCCATAAAAGGTGTTGGAACAATTGGATATCCAAATATACAAAATGAATCTTGACCCATACACCACATCATACACAAAAATCAATTCAAGGTGATTTGTAGATCTAAAGGAAAATATAATACAAATTTATAATATGATATAGGGAAAATCACCTTCAACAGGACAATAAACTTATAAAGGAAAAGTTAGATAAATGGGACTGCATTTAAAGAAATTTTACTCATCAAAATACACCTTTGTGAGTTTAGAAACAAACCAGAAAGTAGACATATGCTTATGTAGTAATGGGTGTGAATTTAATATTATATTATATATAAACAATGGCTGGACTTTCTCCAGGCAGACCTCAAGGAGTGTTTGGAAATAGTCCAGTCATTGTTCATATAACAAGAATGGTTTGCATGGCATCACATAACCTGGCAGCCAAGGAGAGTAGACTGGAATGCATGTGTGAACAATGACGACTTTACTGTACTTGTCATGGGGACAGCAGATGCGGTCGAGTGAGCATGTGTACTGTGTGGTTGTTGCATTCAAAATGACTGAGTGAGTAGAGCAGTGAATCTGTATCAAATTTTGCATAAAGCATGAATATCCTCTGTGGCAATTATTGGGATGATTTAGAAGGCCACAGCTATGGGCCACTGGTGATTGGCAGCTTTACCATGACAATGCACCTGCTCATGCATTATGTCTCATGTAGTTTTTTGGCAAAACATCAAATCACCCAGGTGACTCAGCCCCCCTACAGCCTAGATTTGGCATCCTGTGACTTCTGGCTTTTCCCCAAAACTAAAATCACCTTTGAAAGGGAAGAGATTTTAGACCATTGATGAGATTCAGGAAAATACAATGGGGCAGCTGATGGCAACTGGGAGAACTGTGTGAGGTCCCAAGGCACCCACTTTGAAGGGGACTGAGGCATCCTTGTCCTATGTACAATGTTTCCTGTATCTTCTTCAGTAAATGCCTCTATTTTTCATATTTCATGGCTGGATACCTTCTGGACAGAGAGATATGTGTGTGTATGCATACACACACATCTTACATACACACTCCCACAAAGCAATAATTAAAAAGGCAGCCTTAAAGAAAAATGGAGAAGGGCATTTGAACAGACATCCATGAAAGGCTAGCTACCTAAATAGCCATCTGTGTTGCAGCCTTTCAAGGGCAGACAGGTTCAGTTGAGATTCTGACAGACAGAAGAAAAGTCACGGAACTGTAGGAATGCCTGACATGTCTTTATTCAAGGGTGGGGCAATCCACACAAGCCACTAGCCACGTGTCGTGCCGCAGGAAGCTCCAACTCCCTTGTATACTAAATGCACATAAGGTGGCAGGGTGCCAAAATACTGTATGACATAGTGTGATTCTGCACTTGGGGCACACTCAAGGTTATGGGAGTACAGTTTATCGGACCCTGTCTCAAGATTATGGGAACACTGCTTATCTCAGTTGCCCAGACTTCTGGGTGAAGGAACTGACTGCCTCCATTTACCCTGCACCATCAGAAGGACTAATTTAAAAAAAATTAGGAGTAAAAAACAAAGTATTAGCAAGAATGTGGAGTAATTAAAACTCTCACTAACTACTAGGAGTAGTGTAAATGGTATAACTGGAAATCTGTTTAGCAGTATTTATGAAATCCAAAAATGTACTTTCATGTGGTGATTGTGGGGTCAAGGGGGTGGGTAGAGGTGGAAGAGGGTATCAGGAAGATAAATAGCAATGAAGAAATAAAATAAAAATAAAGTGTAAAAAATTTTACTGCTGTTCCCCCAAAAAATGAAATTTATATTCATTGTGTCTGTAAGGAGCAAGGAAAACTTAGCACGAACAAAGGATTGTAAAACAGATGCAACCTAACATGTTTGGGTTTTTTAAGCTACCTCTGTTGAGCCAATCCCCAAACCCTGTTCCCGCCTACAGACTTTGTAAGCGAATAGCTAACTGCCACGTCTGCTTCTGTATAATGCTTGCTTGCCTGCCCATATAAAAGGACTTAGCTGTAAGTGCTCGGCGCAACTCTCGTCAGCAGCCCTTGCAGGCACCGTGTCTCCGGACACTTTGAGAGTCCACCCCTGCGCAGGTAAAAACTTGGCCAATAAAGTAACATCTCTGAATCCCTGAAAGTCTCCGGTGTCTGTTCTCGCGGTTGCTGAATGCAACAGTGTCCTGCCTATTTTCTACTATGTATATGTAGAAATGCACAAATAATACAGTATATAAAAAGAACATACATAGCAATATTATTTATAATAGTCTCATGGAAAAATCTTATTGACTATTAACAAAATGGATAAATTATGGTATATTGATATAATGATAAACTAAAACAGCAATGAAATGAAAGAACTGATATTCAATAACATGACTAAATCTTGGAAACATTACACTGAGTGGAAAAATCTATACACAAAACATACCTACCAGCTATATTTCAAAAACATGCAAAAGTTATCTGTAATGCTAGAAGCCAGGATATAGGTGATCTTCAGATACACACATCAGTTTGCTCTCTGTATCTGTCTCTGCCTCATTGTGTCTCTCAGTCTCTCTCTGTCTCTGACCCTCTCCCCTTCTCTCTATATATACAATATAAATTACAGTGGTTTCTGGGTATATATCAAAACTTACTATATATTCTATTGGATCTGTTGCTGAACAGTTTTCAGAATTTGTTCTGGAGTTTCTGAAACTGGTTTTCTAATCTGATTACTGTCAGGGTGGGCGTGGGAGGACACAATGGCGGCTGAACTACAACCCAGAAAAAGACGGCTGACATCAGGCCAGAGAGCTGAAACGGGGGGCTTTGCCATGGCAACCAGAACCTGAGGAGAACCACCAATGATATACTGCCACTTGGCTCAAAGGGACCAATCCCCAGCTTCGGTGAAGAGAACCACCCTGACTTGGTGTATAAAACCCCACCGTGCTCCCTGTTTGGCGCGACTTCCCCAGCCCCACCCTGTGGACCGTGGAACCTCGCCCAGTGCGCAAACCCCAATAAAGCTCTATACTGCCTGATTTTGTGGCTGATTGGCATTTCTTCCTCGGCGGAGCCTAAGAAAACCTTACAATTACATTTCAACTCACTCTGTTTCTAGTAGTAAAGAGTTCACTGATAGTCCATGGTATGATGTGGTAATAGAAATATACAAAATATCACCACTGAATGAATACTCCTGGTTATGGGTGATTATGTATTTGATATCCTAAAACATTTTGGTCAAACTAATAATTATAATTAAATTGGCTGGTTGCTCCAGTTGATCTGGACAAAGTGAGGAAAAAGAAGGATGAGTCAGGGATTTGAATTCCAGGTTGAGGGCCCTGAAAGTCTGCCCTGAAAGAAACACCTCCTGTAGCTGCAGAGCTGAAATCTCTGAAAACCAAATCCAGGCCTCATCCTGTGAGTGACTGATTTACAACACAAAGTGAACTCCGGAAGTGCTGAGTGCCTGCTGAACAGTGAGGGCATTGGTTAAGAAAGAAAGGGTTCCTGAAGATTGGAGTGGGGACCTATAGAATGATGCTGATGAAGCTTGAGATGTTGAACCCCCTAAAGGCTGATGAATCTTCTTTGCCAGTAGAAGGAAATATTTCACCCACAACTGAAGAGATTAACCTTGTTCTGCCTGAGGAAATGGTAACAGGCTCCCCTAAAGGAGCTGTCTTGTAAAACAGAAGTAATCCTCTTCAGGGCCCACCCTTGCCACGCCTCTTTGCTTTTAGACCTGTAACTAGAGTCTAATCCCAGCAAATCCCAAAAGGTGAGGTGCAAAATGCAACCCACCAGGAGGTGTACTACACTCTTTAAAAAACTACATGATTTTTGTAATGTATACAGACAGAAACCCAGGGAATGAGTGTGGGAATGGATGTTAAAAGTGTGGGATAATTGCGGCAGAAACGTTGGGTCAGGTCAAATTTGTTGATAGGGTCTACCAAGCAGAAATCCTGTAGTTAATGTTGCAGCTTGGGGGTATGAAAGGATTCTGGTTGGTTTACTGAAATGTGAACTGAAAGTTGGTTTACTCTAAACAAAGTTCAAATGCCAGAACTACCTTGTTAAAAGACAGTGGAAAAAATCCAAAGGCTTAGAAAGATTGGAATGCTACAGTGGATTTATCATTTGAAACCTACTCTCCCACCCTGGAAGGCTCCAGAAGACACACCTGTTACTATAACTATGAGAAATATATTTGTGAGATGAGTCCCAGCATCTTTTTTTTTGTCTACTTTTTTATTTAAAAATTTTTTTTAAGTTCTGACACTATTACAGGTGTTCCCCATCCCCCCTCCTTGTCCACCTCCACCCAGTCCCTGGAGCCCTAGCATCTTTGACAACCTCTGTGATTGCCCTTCTCTGTAGATCAGAAACAGTGGCTTCTGGTTATATATCTGAAGAAAACAAAATCACTATCTAGAAGAGATACATGCATACCCATGTTCATTGCAGTATTGTTTATAACAGTCAGCTAACAAATAAGGGGTAAAAAAAATGTGAGACATAACAAGTGCGCCATCCTATGGTTATTTCCCTAGTTCCAGAATGCATAATTGCAAGCAGCAACTTACAGAATACCCATATTGGTTCCCTGAATTGTGAAGTAAGGGCTGTTTTGGTGAAAAAGACCCAGTGGAAGCCTCTAGAACTACCTCTACCCAGGAAACCAGTTAAGCCAAAAGCAGCATTTCTGGAAAGATTGCAGAGTCTAATGCCACCATCAGGGACTTGAAGGATGCAGGAGTGGTAATTCCTACCACATCCCCCATTCAATTTACTACTTGGCTTGTGCAAGAAACAGATGGATCTGGGAGAACAACAAACGATTATTAGAAGCTTAACCAGGTGGTGACTCCAATTACAGCTGTTACACCAGTTGTGTTTTCATTGTTTGAGCAAATTAATAAATCCCTTAGTACCTGGTATTCAGCTATTTCTCTGATAATTTTTTTCTCTATGCCTTTCATAAATACCATAAAAATTGTTTTCAGGTGGCAAGGTCAGATACTCACTTTATTTGTCTTACCTTGGGGGTGTGTCAGTTCTCTAGCCCTATGTCATAATTAGTTTGCAAGGATCTTCATTGTCTTCTCCTTCTAAAAGACAGCCCTATTACTTTGATGACATTATAGTCTTGGATCTAGTGAACAATAAGCAGCAACCTACTTTAGACTTATTGATAAGCCATTTATTTGTTAGAGGTTGGGAAATAAATCTGACAAAAATTCAGGAGACTTCTACTTCATTAAAATTTTTAAGGGTCCAGTGATATAGGGCATGTTGAGATATCCCTTCTAAGGTCAAGGATAACTTGTTGCATCTGGCCCCTCCTACAACAATAAGGAGGCACAATGCCTAGTGGGCCTTTTTGGATTTTGGAGGCACACATTTCTCATTTAAATGTGACACTCTGGTTTATTCACCAAGTGACCTGAAAGTGCTAGTTTTGTGTGGGACCCAGAACAAGAGAAGGCGCTGCAACAGGTCCAGGCTGCTGGGCAAGCTGCTCTGCCACTTGGTCCATGTGATCTAGCAGATCCAGCAGATCCAGTGGTGCTTGTGTCCGTGGCAGATAGGGATGCCATTCAAAGCCTTTGGCAGTCCCCTATGGCTGAGTCACAGTGCAGACACTTAGGATTTTGTTGCAAAGCCCTGGCATCTTCTGCAAGCTACTCTAATTTTGAGAAACAACTTTTGGCTGACTACTGGGCCTTAGGAAGGGCTGAACAGCTTAACTATGGGACAGCAAGTAATCATGCAACCTGTGTACCCATCATGAACTGAGTGTTGTCTGGCCCACAAAGCGATGAAATTCAGTGTGAACAGCAGCACCCTATCATCAAGTGGAAGTGGCATATGTAAGACTGGCCTTAAGCAGCCCCTGAAGGCAGAAGTAAGTTACCTGAAGCAGTGGTTTAAATGGTTTCTACTCCTACTACATTACTTTCTCCCTCCCAGCCTGTACCTATGGCCTCATGAGGAGTTCTCTACAATCTGTTGATGGAGGAAGAGAAAACTTTGATCTGGTTTATAGCTGGTTCTACACAATGTGCAGAAACCCCCTGAAAGAGGACGGCTGCCATACTGCAACCCTGTCTTAGGACATCCCTGAAGGACAATGGTGAAGGGAAGTCCTTCCAGTAGGTAGAACTTTGAGCAGTGCACTGGGTTGTTCATTTTGCTTAAAACAAGAAATGACCAGATGGACAATACTGTATTCTGTACTGAGTATTATATATTCACGGACTGTGGCCCATCGTTTCAGTGAGTGATCAGAGACTTGGAAAAAACATGATTGAAAAATTGGTGACAAGTAGGTTTAAGAAAAAGGTATGTGGCCAGACCTCTCTGAATGAGTGAAAAAATGTGAAGATGTTTGTTTCCCATGTGAATGTTTACCAAAGGGTGGCCTCAGCAGAAGAGGATTTTAAAATTCACATAGACAGGATGGCACATTCTGTGGCTACCATCGGTTTCCTTCCCCGGACACTCCTGTTTCCACCAATGGGCTCATAAACAAAGTGGCCATGGTGGCAGGGGTGACAGGTATACACAGGGCCAGCAAAATGGATTTCCATTCCCAAGGCCAATAGACTATAACCACTGCTGAGTGCCCAGTTTGCTAGCAGCAGAAACCAAGACTGAGCCCCCAATGTGGAATCATTCGCAGGGGTGATGACCCAGCTACCCAGTGGCAGGCTGATTACATTGGACTGCTCCCATCATGGAAAAGGCAGCATTACTTTCTCATCGGCATAAATGCTTCTCTGCATACAGCAACCCCATACAATCAGGACTGCCAATGGCGCAGACCCTTCAGGAATGAAGACTTGGTTTACCCAACCAGGCGAAAAGTCATAGCCAGCTGAAGTGCTTGCTGAGGGCAAGGGATATAAAGAGTAAGTAGTGAAAGAAACCCTCATACATTGCTGATAGGAGTGTAAATGATTCAGCCTTAAAAAGCAGTTTGGCATTTCCTTAAAATAATAACCAAATTATCATTTGACCCAGCAATTTTACTCCTAGCTAAACTCAAGAGCACTGAAATCATATATCCCCACAGGAAACTTGTACATGAATGATCATAGAAGCATTATTCATAACAGCCAAAATGTGGAAATAATCCAAATGTCATCAACTGACGGATAGATAAAACATGGTATATTTATACAATGAAGTTTATTATTCATCAATAAATAAGAATGAAGTACTGCTACATGTTAAAACATGGATATACCTTGAAAACATTATGCTAAGTAAAAGAAGCATAGCAAAAGACCATGTTTTTTTAATTTTCAAAAATATTGTATTGTTTATGTATGCTGTTTCAGTTGTTGCAATTTCCCCCCTATGCCCCCCTCCACCTACCCAGTCCCCCACTCCCATAGTCAGTCTCCACACTGATGTTCATGTCCATGGGTCCTTCATATATGTTCTTTGTTTAATCCCTTCACCTTCTTTCAGTCATTCCCTACCCTCTTACAGCTGTCAGTCTGTTCCAGGTTTCTGTGCCTGTAGTTCTATTTTGCTTCTTAGTTTATTTTGTTCCTTAGATTCCACTTATAAGTAATATCATATGGTATTTGTCTTTCACCCACTGGCTTATTTCACTTAGCATAATAGTCTCCAGTTCCATCCATGCTGTCGCAAAAGGTAGGAATTCCTTCATTTTTATTGCTATGTAGTATTCCATTGTGTAAATGTACCACATTTTTTTTCCCCATTCATCTACTGATGGGCACTTAGGTTGTTTCCAAATCTAGGCTATTATAAATAGTGCTACTGTGAACATTGGGGTGCGTAAGTTCTTTTGAATTGGTATTTCAAGATTCTTAGAGTAAAATCACTGGATTAAAAGGCAGTTCCATTTTAATTTTTTCAGGAAATTCCATACGATTTTCCACCGTGGCTGCACCAGTCTGCATTCCCACCAATAGTGCATTAGAGTTCCCTTTTCTCCACATCCAGCACTTGTTTATTTATTAATGATAGCCATTTTGGCAGCCGTGGAGTGATATCTCATTGTGGTTTAATTTGCATCACTCTGATGGCTAATGATATCACACATTTTTTCATGTCTATGGGCCATCTGTATGCCTTCCTTGAAGAAGTGTCTTCAGGTCCTTCACCCATTTTTTAATTGAATTGTGTTTTCTTCCTGGGTGTTGAGTCATATGAGTTCTTTATATATTTTGGAGATTAACCCCTCGTCCAATGTAACATTGGCAAATATGTTCCCCCAATCGCTTGGTTCCCTTTTAATTTTGATGATA
>CM052547.1:40711796-40793904 GCA_028533065.1 Trachops cirrhosus | reverse complement strand
GTGAGATGCATCTTTCATTCCATCACTATTGGTTCCCTGTGCATCTTTCTTCATTAAACTTATTGTAGCCTGCATTTTTTCATCTAATTTGTGACCAAAATCAACCAATTCTGTGAGTATCCTGACCACCAGTGCTTTGAACTGTGCATCTGATAGGTTGGCTATCTCTTGGTCGCTTAAAAGGATTGTTCTGTGGCTTTTAATTCTTCTTCTGTTTGAGCCATCTCTTTGCTGGGTTTTTTTTTTTTGGTCTTGTTGAGCTCCTGTAGTGAGGGGCGGGGCCTTAGGGGTTCACCAGGGTGGGGCACCCCAGTTGCTGGGTTGGATGTTATATATGGGGGCGGGGTCCGAGAGGGAACAATGGCACTTGTTCTGCTTTCTGTAGGACCTCAGACCCTTCTGCTGCTTTCTGCAAGCTAACTGGGCCCCTCTGGCACCAATTCCAGTGCGGGTGGGCCTGTGCACTCAGTGGGTCCTTCCTTTTCAGTCAGTGACCCAAAGCTCTATTTCCCGGTGCTGTGGCCCTGAGTTGTGAGCAGTGCCTTGCTTCACAATGGCCGCCTCGCTGGGTCTGCTGGTCGCCACCCCCAGGCCGGGGCCCACCAGCCACCGCTGCTTGTGCACCCAGGGTCTGCCTGCTGCAGTCCTGTGCACTGCCCCAGTTGCTCAGCTCTTTGCTCCGTGTCCCTTGCCCAGCCTGACTCCGCCTCTCCTACCGGTCTGGATGAACCTGTCTATTTTTAAATCCTTGGGTGTGCGACTTCCATAGACTTCAATTCTCTGTCAGTTCTCATTGTTACTCTGTTTCTATATTGTTGTTGTCCCTATCTTGGTTGTGCGAGGAGGCACAGTGAGTCTACCTATGCCTCCATCTTGGCCAGAAGTCAGTATGGACATTTTCATGATGTTAATTCTTCCAATCCATGAAGACAGTATATGCTCCCACTCATTTGTTTCTTCCTTAGTTTCTTTCTTAGGTGTCCTATAGTTTTCCAAGTACTGGTATTTTACCTTCTTGGTTAAATTTATTCCTGTGGACTTTATTATTTTTTTGCAATAGTAAATGGGATTGTTTTCTCTTTCTGATAGTTTGTTACTGTTGTATAAAAATGCCATTAACTTCTGAGTATTGACTTCGTATCCCCCTATGTTGCTGAATTCATTTATTAGGTTGACTAGTCTATTGGTAGAGCCTATAGGGTTTTCTATGTACAATATCCTGTTGTCTGAAAATAATGACAGTTTTACTTCTTTCTTTACAATTTGAATGCCTTTTTTTCTCTTTCCTGTCTGATCATTGTGGCTAGAACTTCTAGTACTATGTTGTTAAGAGTGGTGAAAGCAGACACCCATGTCTTGTTCCTGATTTTAAGGGAAACACTTTCAGTTTTTGCCCATTGAGTATGATGTTGGCAGTAGGGTTTTGGTATATGGCCTTTATTATGTGCAGGTATGTTCCCTCTCTTCCCACTTTGCTGAGTGTTTTTATCATAAATGGATGTTGGATTTTATCAAGTGCTTTTTCTGCATTTACTGGTATGATCATGTGATTTTTGTTTGTCATTTTGTTTATATGATGTATCACATTTATTGGTTTGTGAATATTGTACTAACCTTGCATCCCTGAAATAAATCCCAGTTGATCTTTGTGTATGATCTTTTTAATGTATTGATGGATCTGGTTTGTTAATATTTTGTTGAGGATTTTAGCATCTATGTTCATCAGAGATATTGACCTGTAATTTTCTTTTGTTGTTGTGTCTTTACCTGCTTTTGGAATAGGATAATACTGGTCACATAAAAAGAGTTTGGAAGTCTTCCCTTTTGAAGTTTTTAGAATAGTTTGAGAAAGATGGGTGTTAATTCTTCTTTGAATGATTGGTAAAATTTGCCTGTGAAGCCATCTGGTCCAGAACTTTTGTTTGGTGGGAGTTTTTTTAATTACTGCTTCAATTTCACTATTTCTTATTGGTCTATTCAGACTTTCTACTTCTCCCTGATTCAATTTTGGAAGATTTTATGTTTCTAGAATTATATTCACTTTGTCCAAGTTGTTCATAGTAATTTCTTACAATCTTTTGTATTTCTGTGGTAATGTAGCAGGGTGCAGCCAAGAGGGGAGCCCCAAATAGGGATTTGTAATAGGGTCCAGAAGAACTTGGAGATAATTGGCTCCACACCACAGGGCCACACCTGTCCAGAATGCTGGCAGCTGTGGCCAGTTGGGAGAGGAGCCAGAAATGGGCCTGCAGAGGAAGATTGGTGCTGGGATTTAAACGGAGGCATGGCAGCCATTGGTATCTCTCTTGGGACCACGCATCTGTTTAGGACCATTCGGCTTTGGTGTCTTGGTTGGGACCATGTAGCTTGGGTGAGAGTCAAAACCACGAGGCTTTGTAAGTGCTCCCTTTTGCTACATGGAGGGTGCCGGGAGGACTGTGTGCATTTGTGGGGAGCTTTAGTTTGTGTTATTTCAAATAAATAATACATTCCTTTCCTTTTACCTATCTCTGGTATTAGGAAACGTCTTTCCTCAGGCGGCGAGCAAAACGAACCCAGCAGGTGGGAAGACCCCAGAAGAAAGAAAAACGGGGGTCTTTTATATCATTTAGCCCCCCCCCCACTCTGTTCTGTAACACTATCAGTGTTACTTCTCCTCTTTCATTTCTGCTTTTGTTTACTTGGGTCCTCTTTCTTTTTTTCTTGATGAGTCTGGTTAAAGATTTGTCATTTTGTTTATCTTTTCAAAGAACCACCTCTTAGATTCATTGACCTTTTGAATTGTTTTTTGGTCTCTATGTCATTTTTTTCTGATCTTGATTATTTCCTTCCTTCTACTTACTTTAGGCTCTGTTTGCTGTTTCTTTCCCTACTTCTTTTATGTGTAGTGTTATATTGTTTATTTGAGATTTTTCTATCTTCTTTAGGTAGGCCTGTGATGTTATGAACTTCACTCTAAAGACTGCTTTTGCTGTCTCACAGGTTTTGGGTTGTTTTGTGGTCATTTTTATTTGTTTCCTGGTACTTTTAGATTTCTTCCTTGATCTCACTGTTAACCCATTCATTATTTAATAACACACTATTTAACCTCCATGTATTTACATGTTTTTCAGGGAGGTTTTAAGGTTGATTTCTAATTTCAAGCCAAGAACATGCTTGATATGATTTCAATTTTCTTGAATTTGTTAAGGCTTATTTTGTGCCCTACCATGTGGTCTATCTTTGAGAATGATCCATGTGCACTTGAGAAGAACATCTATTCTGCTTCTTTGGGATAAAATGTCCTTTAAATATCAATTAGATCCATTTGATATAGTGTGTCATTTAATGCCACTATATCCTTGTTGCTATTTTTGTATGGAAGATCTGTCCATTGTTTGAGTGGGGTGTTAAAATTCCCTATAATGACTGTATTTCTGTCAATCTCTTCCTTAAAGTCTTTCAAGGTTTTCTTTTTATATTTAGGTGCTCCTATGTTGGGTGCATATGTGTTTACAAGGGATATATCCTCTTGTTGGACTGATCCCTTTAGTATTATGGAGACACTTTCTTTGTCTCATGATCTTTGTTTTGAAGTCTATTTTGTTGGATAGAGGTATCGCTACTCCAATTTTTTTCATCTCCCTTTGCATGACATATTTTTTTCAATTCCTTCACTCTCAGCCTGTGTAAATATTTTGTTCTGAGGAGTCTCTTGTAGACAACATATATGTGGGTTATGTTTTCTTATCCATTCAGATAACCTATGTCTTTTGATGGGAGCATTGAATCCACTTACATCTAAGGTTATTATTGACATTTACTTATTCACTTGACATTTTTTTCTTTGCACCTGTGTTCCTTTCTTTCTCTATTTCTTCTTCTTAAAGCAGTCCCTTTAGCAAATCTTGCAATGCTGGTTTGGTGGACATGTACTCCTTTAGCCTTTTTTTTTTTTGTCTGGGAAGCTATTTATTTTGTCTTTCATTTTAAATGAGAGGGTTGCTGGATATAGTAGTTTTGGTTGTAGGGCCTTGCTTTTCATTACTGGGAATATTTCATGCCAATCCCTTCTGGCCTATAGTATTTCTGTGGAGAAATCAGCTGACAGCCTTATTGGAGCTCCCTTGTAGGTAAAACTATCTCTTTCTTTCTTGCTGCCTTTAAGATTCTCTCTTTAATTTTTACCATTTTAATTGTGATGTGTCTTGGTGTGGGTCTGTTTGGGTTCATCTTTTTGGGGACTCTCTGTGCTTCCTAAACTTGTGTGAATTTTTCCTTTACCAAGTTAAGAAGCTTTCTGTCATTATTTGTTCAAAGAGGTTTTCTATTCCTTAGCCCCTCCCTTCTCCTTCTGGTATTTATATGATGTCAATATTGTATGTTTCTTTTTGTCCCAAAGCTCCCTTAACCTGTGTTCATTCTTTTTGTCATTTTTCATTTTGTTGCTCTGACTAGGTGTTTTCATCTAGCTTGCTTTTAATTCCTTCTAGTGTATTCTTCATTTCAGATATTGCATTCTTCATTTCCACCTGGTTCTTATTCAGAGTTTCTACGTTTTTATGATGATGTATTTCTCATTAAGTTCCTTGAGCATCCTAATAAACATTACTTTGAACTCTATGTCTGATAATTTGCTTTCCTCAATTTCATTTAGCTCTTTTTCTAGAGATTCCTCCTTTTCTTTCATTTGGGGGTTATTTCTTTGTCTCCCCATTTTAGCTGTTTCTTTTTGTTTCTATTTATTAGATAGACTTGATTTGACTCCCTTGTGGGGTGGCCTTATGTGGTAGGAGTCATGTGAGACCTCGTGGTGCACTGTCCTTGATCTATTGAGCTGGATGCTCTAGGAATGTTCTTTGTGTGGGTTATTTGAACTCTCCTTTTGTATTTGGTTCCTTATTGTTGTTGGCCTGTTTATTGGTGGGGTCTCCCCTCCTGCTGGCTGACTGAGAGGCTCAACCCCCACCGTGAAAGACCACATACTGCATGCTTCTATTTATATGGAAAGCACACAATAGAGAAATCCCTAGAGACAGAAATTAGATTTGTTATTGCCTAGTGCCAGAAATTTTCTATATCTTTATTATATTAGTGGCCCCATTGAGGCAGGAGACAGCATAGGAAAAACTCTGAGACTGCAATACTGTCACTGGCCAGCATTTAGCACCCTGGTAGCCAGGTGTTTCAACATCACAAGAAACATTATATTGGCAAGAAAGAAGGAAAAATCCTTGAAATTCTATGTAACATTTCCACTATCTGGGAAAGAAAGCCTTGAAGATGTGCTTTCATCCCAAGGCCTGAATGAGGGAGAGGGTCCCCGGTGCCCAAAGAAAGAGCCCATAGAACAACTTTGGTTAATTGCCTACCTCTGGTCACTATCTGTTTTATTAGGGAGTCCCTGATGCGTACAGAATGAGCCCATAAATAACTTTCAAAAGTGCCCCAATTTTAATTAACTGCCTCCTGTCACATATTTGTTTTATAACAGGATGACCAAATAGAGTCTGGAGCAAGATAAGGATTCGGGCTAACAGACCCCCATACATCCCTAAGTTTGGGTAATCACATTACCCCAGGAAAGCTGGCACCACATCCACCCATTAATCAATATGTAACTTTTTTCCCTCCTATCCCACTGACTATGTAAGTCCTGAGAACTAGGGCTCTCTCTCTCTCTCTCTCTCTCTCTCTCTCTGGGGGCTGAGGGTCCTCTTGGTTCTCGGGCCACAGGGCCTCTGGCCACCCAGCCTCAGGCTGCCCAGTGGCTTGCCATCCCGGTCTTCAGCCCTCTCACTTTTCTCACCCTACTTTGCCTTGAAACTATGCCTTTCACCCCCTACTCTACCCAGTCCTGTTCTTTTCCATGGGAATGAACCACTAATAAACTAATTACATAGTACTAGATTTGCTGATATGTAATTCTTTACATGCATCAGCAAGAAGAACCAGGTCTCTCCCGTCAACACCATGACTCTATATATTTGTCAAAACTTGTAAAGCACAGTACCAAAAATGTGAACTTTATAGAATGTAAATTATTATATTTAATAAACCTGAGTTTGTAAAAGAGATGATTACTATCTATACTTTACTATGCTCTAGTCCACTAACATAACAATTATGAGCAGACATTCCGTATCTTACAGGTGAAGAAACTAAGGCTCAGATATAATAATTTGCCTATGGTCACACAGCCAATTATCAATAGAGCAAAAGTTTGGACTATTGACTCCAAAGCTCATAGGAGGAAAAAACTATTTGGAAAGAAATAGACTAAAATATTGACGGTGCATCTGTGTGATGATCTATTTTCTGCTCTTTTTTGTCTTACATATTTTTTTTTAAAATAGTAAGTATGTACTTTGTTAATCTAGAAAAAATAACTGCCCTGACCAGGTGGCTCAGTTTGTTGAAGCATTATCCCAAACACAGAAAGGCCGAGGGTTCTGTCCCTGGTCAGGGCACATACCCATGGTGCAGGCTCCATCCATGGTTGGGGCACATGCAAGAAGACAATCAATGTTTCTTTCTCACTCACTCTCTCTGTCTGTGTCTCCCTCTCTCATTGTCTCTCTTTCTCCCTCTCTCAAAAAGCAATGGAAAAAAAATGTCCTCAGGTGAGATAAAAGTTTTAAAAAATAAAGAGTCCTTGTCTTAAAAAGAAGGAAGGAAAAATGGAAGGAAGGAAGGAGGGAGGGAGGGAAAGAGAGAGGAAAGAATGAAAGAAAGAAAGAAAGAAAAAGAAAGAAAGAAAGAAAGAAAGAAAGAAAGAAAAAGAAAGAAAGGAAGGAAGGAAGGAAGGAAGGAAGGAAGAAAGGAAGGAAGGAAGGAAGGAAGAAAGAAAGAAACGGGAGAGGAGAGGAGAGAGGGGAGGGGAGGGGAGAGGAGGAGAGGAGAGGAAAAAAAGGAAGAAAAATAAACTGCTTCTGGCTGGGTACTCAGTCAGTTAAAGCATCATCCGATACTCCAAGATTGTAGGTTTGATTCCTGGTCAGGGCACATACAAGAATTAACCAATGAATGCACAGATAAGTGGAACAATAAATTGAAGTTTTTCTCTCTTTAAAATCAATAGAAAAAAACCCTATTATATCAAAATAAAAAGTATAAAAGTTCAATTTTGGTAATTTAACAGATACAGTTGCATACTTGCAAAATGATATATGTATGATTTTTTTTAAAGACTTTATTTATTTATTTTTTTTTAGAAAGGGGAAGGGAGGGAGAAGGAGAGAGAGAAACATCAATGTGTGGTTGCCTCTCGTGTGGTCCCCACTGGGGACCTGGCCCGCAACCCAGCCATGTGCCCTGACTGGGAATTGAACCTGCGATGCTTTGGTTCGCAGCCCGAGCTCAATCCACTGAGCTACGCCAGCCAGGGCTTATGTATGATTTTTTTAATTGCCACATTGTTTAAAGAAAAAATGTTAAGACAACCTAAATGGTCAGTATTAGGAAAGAGCTTAAACAAGTTAGAGTGCATCCAGATGACTGACAGCTAGACAGTAAATTTTTAGGCTAGCACTAAGTCTCTCCCCCACTTACCACATTTTATTAGTGCTATTATACTTTGTTGTTGTTTTCTACTTGTGGTTATTTTTGTAACAATATGTAATAAATCTGAACTCTATTGTTGATCCTCAGGGTTTACTGGGTTCATACTACTATTACCTACCCACTTGAAAAAGGGCTTAACTCTAATTTCAGGAAGCCAAAGACAGTATTTCTGGCAGCATTTCTTTAAAAAAATTCTTAGGAAATACAGACAGTTTAAAATGAATCTTAATTGTATTTTCATAGCTGTTTTATGAATTGCTTAACATGAAATTCATAGTCAAGAAGGAATGTAGAAATGAGTAATTCAGTATTAAATAAATGATACAACAATTTATCTTTTTTACTGCTCTTTGTTTCATACCTGAGAAAAAGTTAAGGCAAATTCAATAAATGAGAAAAAGTCCTGCAGGTGAATTTGATCCTGTAGTATCACTGTTAATTAGCATTTCTTAGGTGAAGTGGTGACACACGGCTATTAAAAAATCTGCATTGTGAAGGATAACTTGATTGCTCTTGATCCTCAGGGCTGTGAACCACAGGTTGCTGAGAGACACCCGTTTTGTTCACCATGGTGGTGCCTTTTCTCCACCATTTATCAAAAGCCTCTGGCAGGTGGGTGTTGCCAGACAGAACTGACTTTTTCCCACTTTCTCCTTCTCCACATATTTTAATACCAAAGTCACAGAAAGAAATTGAATGCTGCTGAGCATTCTGCTTCCGAAGAAGCTGTACATTAACAGTTTCTGAACTTTACTCAAGAAATGGTCCTGAGGAACCCAAGCTGTTAGGAAGAGCCATGCCTTCTGTTGCTGCACCATTAGCAGTCAGCTGAAGGTGTGCTTCTCCTACGAGATACTAAGGGTAGAGGAGAAAATGTCACCACCTAGACTTCAGGTCTATGCTAGGCGCATCCTCACTCTTCATGAAATGTCCCCATTCCAGCAACTTAGATTCTAATTTACTAGGTTAATGATTTTTAGTTTTAATCTTCCTGGTAAATTCTGCTTCAAAAAATGCAAAAATACACATGCCTCTTATAGTCACTGATACAATGCAAAAACAAGAAAACGCTAATAAGTTCAACCCTCCTCCCCATTTCCTCACCTTTCTGCCCTCATGGACCCAGTATTTTTTTTTTAATTTAAGCATAGTTGGTATACAATATTATAGCTTATGTTAGTTTCAGGTGTACAATATAGTGACTAAATATTTTTATACCATGCAGTGTGATCACCCCCTAATTCTAGTGCTCATCTGTCACTGTGCAAACATCACAATATTACTGATTGGTATTCTCCTTCACCTCTTCTACCCAGCCCCCTCCCCTTTGGAAACCATCCCTTTGGTCTCTGTTTTTCTTTTTGTTTTGTTCTGTCTTGTTTGTTTGTATGTTTTAAATTCCACATATAAGTGAAACCATATGGTACCTGTCTTTCTCTGTGTGACATTTCACTTAGTATAATGTTCTCCAGCTCCATATAGGTTGTCACAAATGGCAAGATTTCATTCTTTTTTATTGCTGAGAATATTCCATTGCATATATACCACATCTTCTTTATCCAATCATCTATCAGTGGACACCTAGGTTGCTTCCATAGCTGAGCTACTGTAAATCATGCTTTAATAAACTTAGAGGTGCATATATCTTTTCAAATTAGTGTTTTCATTTTCTTGGGATAAATACCAAGAAGTGGGATTGCTGGGAACCCCCAATTAATAGACTGGTATGCCCTTTTCAACACTTTTCTCCATATATGGGAAGGGCATTTTGAATAGAATGAGAATAGTACTTAACATCTTACCTTTCCTATTTCAGAATTTATGGTGGATATTAATAAATATGGAGCTAAGCTATTTTTAAAATAGCTGCATGTGTCAGTCACAATTTGCTGCCCACTAAAAAGCCATTCTCTCCTGCTTCCTTGTAAACAGAACCTTGATTTTTTTTTCAGGTATTAAGTGAGCAGCAATGTGCTCAGGTTAAGGTCATCCTCTCCCCATTCCCAAGGAATAATCATAATTGCTCTATAATGTAGGCTCTATATCAGTCATAGTAACCCCTTCCCTTACTTGCTTGTTTCTATACAATTTGTACTGAAATGTAATATGAATACAGAAAAGTACATACATGTCAATAATGACTTTTTACCAAGCAGAATACTCATATAAACAGTACCTAGATCAAGATGTAGAACATTACTTGCATCTCAGAAGACTATATGATGGCTCATTTTATGCATTACTCTGCCCCAAGGCCATGAGCATTTGATGTCTACAACCAATGATTAGATTTTCCAATTTTTGAACATTATATAAATGGAACAATACAGTATATATTCTTTTGTCTTGATTCTGTTGTTCAGCATTGTGTCTGTGAGATTTACCCATGTATTTATTGTACATCATTATGTTCTCTCTTCATCATCCTCTGTCTTGAGGCCTTTCAGATCTCAGTTTACTATTGATTAACTACATCAATCCTCCAACATTTGAGAGTGAAGCCATATTTAAACTTTCTAGGCCCCAGCTACACAGGCAGAGAGCGAACTGCAAACACCCTCCTTCCTCCCTCTATTGTGTACTGCCTGGAGCCTAAGGGCATTTTCTTCCTTGGCCAACCCTTTTCTTCCCTCAGCCATTGCTTATATCTTCTACCTTGATTTACTTTCTCAACCCAGTAGTTCAAATATCTTAGTTTGGTTATTTTTCACTAGGTTTCTGAATACCTTCTAGTCTATTTTTTCCCCATCTCCTCTCTCAAGGAACACCTTTCAACTTCCTCTACTCAAGATCAACTCTACTTCCTCTTTTTAAAAACACACCTGTGGAAGAGACTAATTAGAATCTGCTACGCTAGACTCCATTCTCCTTTTTTTCTTTCCAATATGGCATATCACTGTGCATGCATATACCACATTTCCTTGTATTCTGTGCAGTTTGTTGGGGCCACGTGACTAATTTCTCATCGATGAAATGTGAGTGAACTGATGTGAGCAAATTGCATGCATCTCCTTCAAAAAATGACTTGCCCTCTACTATTCTTCATTCCAACTTTTTTCTCTGACCATGTATGTGGCATTGTAAGCTGGCTTTCACCATATAGATGAAGATAATCTACTACATTCTAAAACAGCAGTATCCAGTAGAAAATAATGTGAGCCACACATGTAATTTAAACCTTCTTAATCAATATGAAGGTATTAACAAGATATTTTGAATTCTGGTATTTTATACTTGCAGCATGTCCTAGTTTGGATGAGCCATATTGTAAGAACTTGACAGAAACAGGGACAGAGCAGTTCTAGAACATGGCAGAGCAGCCGGACAGAAGAAATTGGTCCTTGGCACAGACCTGCCATGTCTCCCTAGGCTATCTGGGCACAACTCTTATGTGAGAAATAAGCTTCTACGTTGTTAGAGCCAATGTTTTTTAGTTGTTGTTGTTTTTGTTTTTACTATAGCAGCTTAGCCACCATCTTTACTACTACTCATACTTAAACCTAAATGCACACTCATACTAATACTAATACAGTACCTATTTTAAAATGCCTGTGTTAAAAGCAGCTAGAAATGTTTTATAAAAATAAATTAAAAAATCTTTAAAAAAAGAATAAGCATGTTCAAAGGCCCTGGGAGACTACCAACATGACACTTTTTGGAAACCTCAGGCATTTGTTTTGACAAGAATATAGAGTACAACAGAGGAGAATGACTGGAGATGAGATCAGGGATGTGGATGTAAGGGTTGGCTTTTAAAACTCTATCCAGCAAAGCTATCATTTAGAATGGAAGGGCAGATTAAATGCTTCCCAGATAAGGTCAAGTTAAAGGAGTTCATCATCACCAAGCCCTTATTATATGAAATGTTAAAGGGACATATCTAAGAAAAAGATCAAAACTATGAACAGTAAAATAACAACAAACTCACAACTATCAACAACTGAATCTAAAAAACAAAAACAAACTAAGCAAACAACTAGAACAGGAACAGAATCAGAGAAATGGAGATCACATGGAGGGTTATCAGCAGGGAGGAGGTGGGGAGAATGGGGGAAAAGGTCCAGGGAATAAGAAGCATAAATGGTGGGTACAAAATAGACAGAGGGAGGTCAGAATAGTATAGGAAGTGGAGAAGCCAAAGAACTTATATGTACAACCCATGGACATGAATTAAGGTTGGGGGGAGTGGAAAGAAAGGATGGGGGAGAGGAGAGGAAAAGAGAGGAGAAGAGGGAGGAAGGGAGGGAGAAAGAGAGTGAGGGGGGAGGGGCAGAATAAAAAAGCAAATGCTATTAGGCCCAAGGCTGGAATGTGTCCTCTGGCTTTAGCAATGAGGAAGGCGATCATTTTAGGGGGTTGTTCACTGGGGTGGCAAAAGCATGTCAGGCAGAAGTGTGAGTAAAGGAGGGAACTGGAGTAAGGAAGCAGACATGATCATTACAGACCACCCTTTTGAAGAGCTTAATTCTTGAGAAAGGAAACCCCAATAGGACAGACAAAGCAGGGTTTTTGTTTTTAATAGATTATATAAACATTTTATGCTGAGAAAACCCTCCAGTAAAATGGAAGAAAGTTGTATCCTAGAGAAATAACAATCAATGGAGCATTACCTAGGACAAGATTCTCCTGCCACTGAGACAGAAGGAGGAAAGCAGTTTGGTGGGATGAAAGTGAGTCTGTAGAGCACAAAAGAGGCAGGCACTTGGGGGAGTTTTCTATAGTCTCTAAACTGAGGGAGAACCTTTGTTCAGTGGGGGTGAAGGCTGCTGGCTCTGAATCTGGGGTGGCCCTGACCTCCTCAGTTCTGCCGCTTTCTCCTGTGCTTCTCAGCCACTTGGGCGTGGTGACGCCCTTGTTACAATATTGGGTTGATTGAGGGTTAGAATTTTGCCGGGTAAATATGGGAGAAAGATGGACAAGGGAAGTAAGTATTTAGAAGAAAATGTAATTGAATTAAGTTTCTTTGGAGTTTCATTGGACAGGGGGAGCTTGCAAGCTTGGTCTTGCTCAACTTCTTCATTCTATAAAAGTAGAGACTGAAGAACTTGCTGGCAGAGTGGTGTCCAAAATTCAAAACTTCTGATCCTACGTATTTTCCACTGCACTGATTGAGGTGTTTCTGCCTTAGCTCTTTTTTGCTCCATGCTTCCCCTTAGCCACTAATTTTCTTGGTAGATTATGGGAACATAGTCATCAAATTTTTAGGAGAAGGCAAGTTTGCTTTGCCTCTGACCTTGGTTTTGAGCTTTACTGAGTAACTACTCACTGCATACAGACACAGGCTGCTTGAATTTACCTATTAGCATTTGGAAAGTTTTCTCTTTCTGCTGGTTTTCGGCAGACATCAGGGAAGCACAGAGTTAGTACAAAAGAAAAGAAACTTTATAAGAGCCAAAGCCAGTGATTGTAGTGTGCCCCATGATGGAAAACTTCCAAAATCATTTCCTACTTTCTTCTAGTCAGCATGTAGTCTTTTCTCATACCAACTCCTTTCATCCTACTTTGAATATTTCCCCTTTGATTTTACTGTCGTCTTTGTTATAAAAAGAAATAGTTATCATTCAGATCACGGCCTTTATGAAATAACAAGGGACTGACTCCTTGCTGATACTCACAGATATTTCAATCACCATCTTCTTGACAGACAATGCACTGAAAAGGTGTCATTGTATCTGTGATTCAGTCATTTTCCAAATTGGATGTAGTCTCAAATCTATCTCAATGGTTATTAGGCTAATTCTGAAAAAAGAAAAGGACATGCTGCTATGAATTAGATTATTTTTAAATATGGAGGGTGTATATATTTCAAGTATTTAAACTTAATTGCAATTATATAAATAATCTCAGTTTATTGTATATCACCTCTATCCCTACAAATAAAAATATCATTAATGTTACAGATCCCAACATAATATGAATTTTGAATGCTATAAAACACAGATCTTCAAAATAAGAAAATGACTATAAGAATTAGACTTACAACAGTATTTAAATGCTTAAATTGGAATAATATTTTATTTTGTTGGACATCATCACCTTACTCAGAATTAGAGTTACCATGTTCAGCAAATAAAAATATAGGATGCTCAGTTAAATTTGAATCTCAGATAAACAATGAATAATTCTTAACATAAGTATGCACACTTTACATACAAATTATGCATGATTATCGGAAACTCAAACACACACAGTTGTCCTGTAGTTAATCCTGGCAACCCTCCTAAGGATCTGTTTCACCGTGTATGGCATAAAAACTACCTTCATCAGGGTACACTCCTCACGCAGCTCCCCTTCCCTGTCCCTATGGCTCTGGGCTCATGTGAACATGTCCTTGGGCCACTGTCTGCTACACAGGCTGAAGAAAGGGTGGGTTCAGCAGTTTCCACAGAATAAGGACATGTGGAGAGTGACTGGGACTGGAAAGCAGGAGGCAGAGACATAGTTCTGAAGGAAAAAGTCCTAGGCCCCTCAGAGTGCTATTTGTCCTTACTGTAAGCTGGGACTGTTAAGATTTCACCTACATGTATTCTTTTAGTACTCCTTGGATGAACACGTTCGTTTCAAGTCAGCACACAGGGCTTTATCTAAATGTATTCCTGACTAATATTGATACATGTTTATTAAGGAGAGTTCCTAGCCTTCTTCCATCCCCCTCTGTATGTTTATTTTACATTCCTGGAGTAGAAGCAAATAACTTTAAACTCTGAGTGTTTTGTTTTCTTTTTTACTTGCAAGTGGTGGTTGGTAGGGAGGGATTGGTCCAAAAAGCAAGTTAACCAGTGGCCGAATAGAAGACAGTGGTATATTCCTCAGACATTAATGTTTGTGGGTAGTGTGATAGGGGCTGGGAGTAGGGTATGGGGTAGTGGCTTTCTACTCAAGCCCTGGTTTTTTGCCACTACTCCATCATAAACAACACCCAAGGGGCATTTGATTTTTCAAGGCTGTCTGCTTATCATTGCAGATGTTATATGTCTAGGAAAATAATGTAAGTAAACACCCACCTCCTCTCCGAGTCTTTCACTCTGCCTGTGATGTGGTTATGATACTGTAACCAAATCCATACCAAGAAGATAAAATTCTAAAAACATTCTTACAGGTATGTGTATATGTATATTTATACACACACACGTATATACATATAGTATCTTTTTGAGAATAAATATATTGTATATTTGAAGCAGGCTAAAGGTCAAAGAAGTGTCAAGTTTGACAAATTTTGTAATGCTTCAGTCAGAGCAAAGTCTTAGATAAGAAAATAACTAGCTGTCTTAAATAGTTCTTTGCTTTCTGAAACTGAGTCCTTGAAAACAGTCTAATTAGCCCATGTCTCTGTAACTAAATTTATAGCTTTCTGCTCTGTAACTTGCTCCTCGCTTATAAAAGTCTAATTAGATCCACAGTTGGTGGCTCAGAATTTGGGAGCTTTTGCTTGGCCCCTCTGAGCCCGCGCATAATAAAGTTTGTGCTCCGTCATTCCAGCTGCGTGTGAGTGATTTTTCCACAACATATTCATTGCAGGTCCATTTTTTCTTTCTTTTTTAAATAAAGCAATGCGTATTTTCTATGACTGTGCAAAGTATTTAAAAAGAAGGTATTATTATTTACCAATGCCAAAGACTCTCCCTAATCATCTTTCCAAAAGAGAACTGTTCCCTTAGCAGTGATGGCCTGAGACTTCAAACTTCTAGCCTCAAATTCTCGTCAAGAAAGACTTTGTCAGTTTTGGAAGAAAGTTTTATATATAAGTTCATAAAATTCCCCCTTTTTAAGGTTTTGTAACACATACTCTTAAATATTGCACAAACAGATCATTGTCATATAAGTATCTCTATCACTCCTTGATCCTTTGTGTGTTTAGTTTACCCTGTGGCCATCTAAGGGGGAATTAAAGCCAGTTTAAGAAACCAAACATCGATTTCATCAAGACACTGCTCCGGAGGCAGTGACTGCTATGTGGCATCTTCGCCCTGAAGCCAGCCCAGTCCCACCTCTGATGCCAGCCCGGTAGGTCATCTTTGGCAAGTCCTCATTCTCTCAGTCTCAGTTTCATTATCTATAAAACAGAGGTGTGGGTTAGATGGCCTAAGGCTTTTTTAACTTTGATATTCATGATGAAAATCAGAGTCAAATGCCTATGCCAGAAATGTGTCTCTGAAGAGGAAGAGGAAGTACAGGCAGTACATGAATCTTCGAAAAGGCAGAATCAACAGAACTTTGGATTTCATTGCATGAGAACTGAAATGTTGAAGAATGACATTTCCCCCTCATCTAGATCAGAAGAGTGGATCTTGTATTCTGTATTTCATAGGCCTCAAAGAGAGGATCACAATCCTTCCTTCTTGTAAAGTAAAAACAATATTACTTATAATGTGTGCGGTTCACTTGCCCTGCCTCAAAAGAAAAAGGTTAAATATAACTTTTATTTCTTTTAGGAAATATCATTTGGGACAATCATCAATGCCATTTTTTTGTCTTATTCCTGTGGAAGCTGTATATGTTTTCTTACTGGATGCTCGTTAGAACTTTTTAAAACAAATTAAAGTAATTTGGGTATAAGTTTCTCAAATAAAGCAATATTTCTTTAAAAAAGGGGAGGGCATTCGCATGCCATTTTCCCAGGGGTGCCATAGATATGAAAACCCTGAGGTCTAGAAGAAGTAACACTTGGGGGGAGGAGACACTGAACTGAAGAGGCAATTTCCCCTTCCTGATACTTGTCATCATGAAGTAGCTCAGCAGTTACAGAGATTCCTTAGTTTCTGGTCTGTTTTGAAATGATACAAATTCCAAGTTTACTTGAAGCCTCTCTTTCTCCACATCAACTGGAGATACTTTGGAATTTAAGAATGTCCACTGTAACTTTTGGTTGCTTCTCTACCTGGAAACTCACCAGATTCCAGAAAGCCAGATACACAATATGAACTCAATAGATATTTATTCAATAAATGATTGAATGATAAACTAACAAATTATGCTTAGATTCATGCATCCTTTTGGAGTAAGCCTGTGTCACTGAATTGAAAGAATCTCTGTGCTTTTCACAATTTTCTATATGCAAGGTTTAAGCTATTTGTTTGCATAAGTTACCAAGAGATTTTCACTCCAGTAGGAGATTCTGTAAGCTTTAATCTAAATTCATCATGATGATACAGATGTTGGACAGATAAGTGTTGTGTTTAAGGAATATGCATTGAATTCATCTTAGCCTCGTTATTAGCGTGTTATTTACTCCCTTGGCCATCATTACAGTCGTCTTGCGGCCATTGAAGGCCGGGCAGGTTCACACAGGATTCAGGCAGATGGAAGAAAATTTGTGGAGCCATCCAGATGTCTGACTTGCCTTTAGTCTGGGGCAGGGTGCCCCATGTTCACCACAAGCCGCGTCTCGAGACACGAGAGGTTCCAACTCCCTTATATACTACGTACACACAAAGCCAGTGGGTGCCAGTACTGACCTTCTAGTTATAGAACAGAGCTTCATTCTATGCACGCAGGCCCCTACTCAAGGTTGTGTGAACACTGCTAAGTTATGTTTGCCGGGACATCCGGGTGAGGGAGCCGGGCGGACTCCATTTCCCTGCAGCAGTGCACTGTAACTGAAATATGTAACCTAAATGCTGACGGAAGCTAGAATATCTTATCAAAGGAAATGAATTTGTGGGTTACCTTTACTGTGCCAGGCACTGTGCATATGCTGATTTAATAATTATTATAAACCTCATAGCAATTTGAAGAGGTGGTGAATTTTATCTACTGTTCTGCTTGGGAGAATTTTTTTTGCCATGCCTTGGGTTACACAAATGGTAACAGAATTGAGCTGCAAACCTAGGCTGAGAAACTCTCAAAGCTCATACTATTTTCTTTCTTTTTATTTTGTAAGTATAAAGGGCTTTTAAAAAATTATGTGTAACATAGACATGATTATTTAAAGTTAATAAATTTTCATTTAAAGAATTTCACATGTTATGATTCTTTCCACTGCCTTAGTTTCTCATGAGTTTGAGTCTTGATCCCTTGTAACAATATTTTTTGCTTAAGATAATCTATTTTAAAGTCATATTTTACTACAGGGTTTAGAAATATTTTTAAAGGCAAGAATTAAGAAGAAACCTGCAATACATACAATATTGGTGCATACCTGTTACAGAAATAGCCCCCTCCCGCAGGGTCATTTTGTACTGTGGTTCTTCTTTGCCTGCTACCAGTAGGAATTGTGGCTCTCAATGCCAGAGTTT
Organism: Trachops cirrhosus; assembly: GCA_028533065.1. NCBI lineage: Eukaryota > Metazoa > Chordata > Mammalia > Chiroptera > Phyllostomidae > Trachops > Trachops cirrhosus. Next base: position 40,776,124 of record CM052547.1, on the reverse strand, counting down.
GCTAAAAAGGAAAGGAACTATTTAATTAAAATTTATACAGGTTTAGAATAATTGTGGAATTCTGCTGTTAAATCTCACTCCCTTTAGAAAAAGATATGCCCACAAACACAAACACACAGCCCTGCCCTCCCCACTTTGCCCAGTGAGGCCAGTCTCAGAGCATGCCAGTCAGAAGTACTGCCTTCCAAAAGAAAACAAACAGAAGTCTGCAGCTCACTTTTCTGGGCTCCTCCCAGCAATCCACGCTCAGCTGGGCAGGTCTCCTGTAATTCCCAGCACCATCAGCTGTGTCACCATGATCTCCAGTTCTTAATCCTGAACCATGTGGGACCTCCTCATGGCCCACCAGCAAGAGCCCTTTCACCCCTTTTCTTCCTGCATGGTCTCACATTGTCCCCCATTGTGCCATCCCCATCCTACAAGGTGGCCCAACTTTTTGTTTAATTCCAGACTGGAATCTCCTCTGTGACCATATTTCCCACTCCTTCCACAATCAGCTACACCTGCTAGCACTCCCATATTCTCTGCCTTTCTTGGCTGCCATAGTTAGTCTGGGCAGGTGTGGCCCCGCAGTGTGGAGTATCCCATCTCCCAGCTCTCACGCAGGCTCTGTAACTGGCTGGGGGCAGGGGAGCTGCTTCCCAGCTACCTCTTGGGTCCAAGTTGTACCCATCTCCCTGGCTAGCCTGCTGTTATTGATATGCAAAATAACTCTCAATTCCTGTGCTGCTGCTTTTCCCAGCTCCCAAGCTAGGCTTGTGGGGAAGCCCTGGGGTTTCTCAGCCTACACCTGTTACACACCTACTATTTTATTTGAATTAGATATATTTGACTTTTATAAAGTGCATGCTAAAAATGATATATGATGTATTAATGTTTCAAATAAATGACACCTAAGTGACTGAAAAATAATAATTTTTGCTCAATCCACAGTTGGCATGTCAGTCAGTCCACAATTCTTTTGGCTGGGCTTCTTCAATCTCCACTTGAATATGGACATACTTCAAAAATTTCCCACCTGTAATCATTGGGACCCAATTTCTTCAAACAATTTCTTTAGGGCTAGTTATGGTCAGAGTAGATGGATCTGCCTGGCTCTCAATTTTAGACACCTTCTAAACATAAATAAGTTCAAATCATATTCCTTCCTAAGCTATCATTCCCTAGAATAGTACAGATTGTTGGAATATACCACTACTTAAGGTAAAAAAGTTTTGACTATTAGATCTTTCATTGTTTTGGCAGGTCTGTCTTGTAGTTCCTTCCCACAGACCTAACACAATTCTGCAAATAAAAGAAACAACATGTCTCATACTATTTTCATTATCTGAAAGAAAAATTGATGTTAGACCAAAGGCATCTTTATTAAATGTAATTGGTTAAAGGAGTGGAAAAAACTCTGAGGAACTACAGACACTGAATAAAGATAAAAGAGAATGTTTTTTTAAAACTGAACCAAACAAAAGGTCACATTTGCTTTTCTATTACAGCAATAAGATCTTTTTGTGAATTGTCAAACATCTAGTTTCATCTATCTCACATTTATTTTCTTTTTCAAAAACAATTTTATGAGTTTATTTGAGCCAATCTGACCACATCTGCCAGAAAACAAAACCTCAAGGGATTGAGGAAATGCTCCAGAAAATGGCAGTTTTGTACCTTATTTTATATATCACTATCAGAAGAGAAGGTATAAAGGGGTTACATGAAATCCATTGGTGACAGATCAGGGAGGCAGGAGAAAGCAAAGCGGAGAAACCTCTGGGATTGAATAGAAAGTAAAGTGATAGACACATACTTGTTTTACACAGGTGGGTACAGGATAGTTAATAGTGGACAATTGACACAAAAACACTATCAGGGAGGTCTCTGCTCTGGTACAGTGGTTGTGCCTGAGTGGTTTGGAGAAAGGAAGTTGCCTTGACATTCCAAAGGTGCGTTATCATAGGTTCAAAAAGGCAAATAAACAGGCACACTTGAAGACTGGTTTGTCAGGGAACACTATGGCTTAGGATATGACTACCTGCCCAAACTGCTTTTAGTTAAAAAGTTTTAATTTCAGACCATCCTGTGTAGTTACTTTAGTTCTCTGAGTTTGCAAGGCTGGCACGCAGGCCTCCCCTGAGCTTGTCAGGTTTAGTGTGTGACTCCTTTTTGTCCACATGTCCCCCTTTTTGATCATAAATGAATCCATGTTAATAATTGCTGAAGGTGTATAAGATAACTTGTGTATTATCAATTATACTCTATATGGTTTCTCTTTTAAAATTTAGAAAAAATACTGTTACAAAAGGAAGGAAAGGGATGGGTATATTTTTAAGAGAAGTTAAGGAAGTGGTTTGTCCTAAAAAGTCAGTTACTTCTAAATGAGGTAAAAAAAAATTAAGAACAAGGGAAGTTGTAGGAAGTTAGTGGAGAATGAATATGACATAAGGGATTTTATGTATAAACATTAGAACCCAATTATAGGAATGTGCTTTCCCCTGGACCCAACAGCGACAACTAACTATGTTAATTTAGATGGAGGCTGTAATGGCCGTAAACACAGGGCCCTCCATAACTGCTACTGAGACACAGGAAATTTACTAAGAACTCTTACCATCCTCCCTGCCTCTGAAGTTTTTTAAATGGAAATTGTAATTTAAACCATTGTGTTCTTACAGCCTTCGCCCTGATTAAAACCTAAGGTAACAGCTTCCAGTTGCACAACCAGCAGAAATCAGATTAATAGCAGCACCTGAGTAGATAGACTGTAGTAAATAGGAACTCATCTTAGGGTCATATTATAAAAACTGAAAATGTGCATGGTGTGCCCTCAAACTGCATGTGAATGTTTACTAAATGCAAAATATGGAAAAGTGAGGCAGGCAACAAAACATTGGTCCTGATAACTTTTAGGTTAGAAATGATCCGGAGTATTTTTTCTTAATGACCCATTAGACCTGCCTGCCTCCCATTTGTCTACCTTTCACTTTGGAAAAAAAAAAATTCAGCCTAGGCTTCCATCCAAGGTTACAGTCTCGCACGCAGTCTGAAGGTCACACCCAACACTGACAGTGAGACTTCCTAGGAATGAGCCTTCCTAGCACTGTGGGACTTCGATAGCATATCTAGTTTCTAACCTTATTTTATTTGGTACCTTGAAGGAACTGCAGAGTTTGGAGCAATGATCACAGAAGCAGAAGTTTCTAGCATCAGCAGGGCCACTTTATCTGTATCATCCTCAATAAGTCATTTAGCTTCTAAATCTTGGTTTCTCCATTTCTAAAGTATTGACTCTCCCAACCTCACAGCATTTTGTGTATGTAGAGGGTACAAGTGAAATATGTATGTGCATGTTAATTTCATAGCACTGTACAAAAAAGCATGATGACTACCTAACTAAAAGCAACTGAGACTAATATTTATTATTCTAAGACTAACAAGTGTGAGAGAAGGAAGGACTTGGGATGCACAAAGGATGCTAGAGATAATTAGGATGCTAGTTCAGTCTGGCTGTCATGGTGACTATAATGATCTTGGATACACTTGATTATTGTTCTTTTTACTTGGCAGGGAAATAAATCATTTTATGCATCTAGATTGCATTTAACACCTCGACAATAAAATCAAGGAATTTCACATAAAGGGTTGATTTACTTGTGGCTGGTGCCATAGCAAATCTGACCAAGTCACTAAATTTGACGGCAAAAGAAATATAAGCGTCCAACAGTGGGTTGTGTGCCAAGTGAAAACAACCATGCTGCTTCCAGAAACATTGGAAAAGCAATTTGTGTGGGGAGAAAATAATAGCAAAGGCAAAAATGAACAAATGACAACCCAGTCATCAATGGGTGCCCTGTGGAGTCACCAAAGCTAAAAGTGGTATTTCCTTCTATGATTTCAGGGTCATAATTGTTTCCTCTGACTGCATGCAAATTAAGGAAGAGTTGGTTTGATGTGACCATATAGGAATTTATGAGTCAGAATAAATAAATAAAAATGCTGACTAGAAGACTAAATGATTACTTCTATTTGCTGTCTAATTGTCTACTCTTAAAGTCACATCAAAGCCATAAATAATGAAATCTGAATGATAGGAATGTATGCCAACCAACTGGAAGTTCAAAATAAAATCAGCATTCAACCCTGACTAATGTGGCTCAGTTGGTTGGACACCATCACACAAAGTGAAAGGTTGCTGGTTGGATTCTGGTTAGATTCCCAATCATGGCACATGAGTGGGTTGCGGGTTCCGTCCCCAGTCTTGGTGTGTTCAAGAGGCAACTGATCAATGTTTCTTGTTGCAATCACCGGCCAGCAGTGATCGCAAATGTTGCAGATGCTCACAAGACACGAGAGAACATACACATGGACTGCTGAGTCCAGTGGAGGAATAGGGATGGCATGGCTACCCTCTCAAGGGGAGGGTGCCTTGAGTGGCCTGGCCACTCTCTCAAAGGAGAGTGCCCTGAGCCGCCACTTCTGTAGGCTTTTATTAGGTAGTATTGGATACAGAATGTGGATTATCATCTAGCAGAGAGGATTAAAAACAGGTAGATACTGTACAAAGGATTCAAAGACCCCATGCTGAGTCTTGGGGCTGTTATCACCTAACAGATGCAGGACTAGTTTTGTTTCCTGCCCAAGAGCATCCTAGCAAGTAGGTCTCACATGATTTTGCATAATTTATGCCCCAGGTCTAATTTACCCCAGGTGTCCCCCAACTCTGGTCTGAACCTCACTGCCCCTGCTATTTCTGCAGGCCCTGAGTCGGACGGAGGAGACAAAGGCAGCCAGGAGACTTGGATTTCTCACATCCAGAACAAGGACTCAGGCTATTGTCAAAGCCTAGGGGGCAGGGGTGATGTCGATCACTCCCTCACTTCCACAGCCCCCTGAGTCTTTTCCCTGATGGCTTATTCCCACATGATCATGTCTGTCTTAGGTTCATTCTCTTCAGAGAATTATTACCCATCATTGACTATCCGATCAAGCTGAAGGGAATAACAGAGCAGGCAGTGCCCATGTTCAGGAAAATAAGTTTTGTCTCCTTAGGCATCCTGGTTCTCGGAGGTTTCTCACTCAGCCTTAGCCATGGGGGTTACGGCTCCTGAAACCAGGCAGGGTGGACACCACAGTTTCTCTCTCACATTGAAGTTTCTTTCCCTCTTTCTCCCTCCTTTTGCCTCTCTCTAAAAATAAATAAGCAGCCCTGGCTGGTGTGGTTCAGTGGATTCAGCACTGGCCTGCGAACCAAAGGGTCGCTGGTTCAATTCCCAGTCAGGGCACATGCCTGGGTTGCAGGCCAAGTCCTAAGTAGGGGGTGTGCTGGAGGCAACCACACGTTGATATAATAAATAAATAAATAAGCAAAGTGTTTTTTTTAAAAGATTTTATTTATTTATCTTTAGAGGGAAAGGGAAGGAGAGAGGGAGAGAAATATCAATGTATAGTTGCTTCCTGTGCATTCCGTACTGGGAACTGGCCTGCAACCCAGGCATGTGCCCTGACTGGGAATCGAACCGTGATCTCTTGGTTCACAGGCCCGAGCTTAATCCACTAAGCTACACCAGCCAGGGCGCAAAGTGTTTTTTAAAAATCAGCATTCCACATAAAGATTTTTAAGATAAATTATCAAATATATTTCATTCCATGAACCTTATGCGATCAAAGAATATCACAATCTCCCTCTTGTCAGCATATACTAAAATAATTTCAGCTTCCAGAGATTACCAGGACATTGTTAGGTATGTTTGGAAAGTTTTCTCTTTGAGGGATAGAGAACTGTTTGGGACCAGAAAATAATTTATCTCCTCATTAATTTCAAACATTTTGCAATTTGCTTTCTATCAAATACAAATATGCCGAAGTCCTTTCCCTTTGAAAAAATATGAAACAAACTTCGGGAAACATTTTTTAAATGGAATGTTAAAATCATCTTGCTGTTGGACATGAATTGAATCTTACAAACCATCGTGACTGATATTAGCCACTATACTGTACTTATTACTCTCAAAGTATGATGGTAGTTTCCCTTCTAAAACCTTACCAGGACCCTACCTAATATTTAATCGTGTACTTAGTCTATGGGGGATGACTTAATCATAGTTACAATCTGCTATATCTATTTTTTTTCAACAACTAATCTCTTTGCTCTGGTACTGTGAGAAAAGTTTTTCTCTACCATCCCAAATTTCCCACCTTCCACCATGACTAAATTATAATCTCTTGAGAGCAGGATTGTGTCTGTTTTGTTCATGACAATGTTCTCCAATCCCACACTCATACAGGGGGGTCTGACCTTTTGGCATCTCTGGGCCACAGTCGAGGAAGAGTTGTCTTAGGCCACACATTAAATACATAAACACTTGTAACAAAAACTGATGAGTGAAAAAAAAGGTTTTAAGTAAATTTACGATTTTGTGTTGGGCCACACTCATAGCCATCCTGGGCTATATGCAGCCTGCAGGCTGTGGGTTGGATGCACAATCTGTACTTGTGGAGTGAGTAACTGGATTGAAGCAGGAGCCTCTTTACAATGCACTGTGAAGGCAAAAGTGGAAGGGATCAGTTAAGGAGAAATTCAGCATCTGTACCAACTGTCCAAAGAGAGCAATAGCATTTCAGCTCAGCTTGGGAAAATCTCCTCCATGTTGATTATATACTTTTCAGTGTGAGACTTTTATGAATTCTTGAGACAGTAACAGTCAAATTATTGTTCTATTCATAAGACAGAAAATGAAACTAAGAGGCAAGGAAATCATCATTTGAGTTAGGGCAGTTGGTATAGTGGTTAAGAGACACTGGGATGAGACAATCAGGGTTTAAATCTTTGGCCTGCCATTTGCTAGCTGCCTGACATTGGGGAAATGGCTTAATTTCTATGTGCTCCAGTTTCATCACTTATAAATGGAAAGCCATACCTCATAGTGAGTAGTGAGGATTAATGACGATTCCTGACTCATGAAAAGTACTGTGTAGGCATTCGCTGTTTGCTCCAAAGCCAGCCAGCAGGCCTGGAGTACTAGATGAGCAGACATTATTACCACACTCTACCACTAACGAGCTGCAAGTGTTAGTTTGACCATCTCAAGGTCTCTGTCCTCTCATCTGTAAAACAAGGGTATAGGCCACATAAAAGTACTTCTGTATTTCAAATCTGATAACAATTAGCTGACCCTCCATTTCTTCCCTTCTCAAATGAAAATGTACATGCTGTTACAATGATCAAATTGAATAATGAATGTGCAAGGATCGTGCAAATGCAAAGCAAATGTAATGTTGCTTTTTAGTGTCAACATAGCATATGTTCAGTACTATATGCACAATGAAATCATGTTAATATTAATTTCCCAAACTGGTAAGTCCCAGTTGCTCTGTAAGTATAGTACTGAGGAGTCATAAAAGAAAATAAGGCAACCACAAAATCACTTTAATAAAACAGTTTGCCTACTCACCAGCAGTTTCCTCTTCTTTCTCCTCTCTTCTCTTTGCCCATCTTTCCTCTCAAACTTTTCTCCTGTTCTCACACAAGGAATCATGGATTCCTAGAACTAGAAGCATCCCCTTTATTCTTGATATTCCCATAATCAAATACATTTTTATTTTTATTTTTTTCACTTGTTTTATTAAAAAATATGCTTGACCTACTGATATATTTATCTCCAATGGGTAAGTTTAGCCAAGGGCTTTTTAGTGGCCTGGTAAATTCTGTTATAAATATGGAAATGCTAGAGATCCACACAGAGCACATGGCTTGTGGCAAAAGTACAAAGTTAATCTTCTGTAGTTGGTATATTGGTTATGTGGTCTCCCGTGCCTGCTTATCACTGAGTGAAATTATAGAACAAAATTTATAGAACTGGAATATGTATATTTACTTAAAAAATAGCAGGCCCTATAAAATATATGATCATAGCCCTTCAGAACTGGAAAGGATCTCAGAGTTTATCTAGTCCAAATTTAATGACTCTAAAATAGATGATGGGACGAGAAGAGCACTTTACCTCTGCGGTAGTCTATCCCAAGTCCCATAGCCCCATTGCAATCATGAGAAAAACATCAGACAAACCCAGATGGGGAAAACATTCTGCAGGACACCGGGCCAGTACTCCTCAAGATTATCAGCCATGAAAAACCAAGGGCAGACTGAGAGGCTGGCACAGAACAGCAGAGGCTGGGACACGTGACAGCTAACTGCAATATGCAACCCTGGATTGGATCCTGGAGCAGAAAGAAAACATTAATGGAAAAACTGATGAAATTCAAAAAATTCTGGGGTTTAGTCAATAGTAATGCACAATGTCGGGTTTTTAGTTTGGATAAGTGTACCACAGTAATGCAAGACGTTAACAATGGGAAAACTCAGTGGAGGGGTAAACAGGAGCACAGTGTACTGTTTTTGCAACTTTCCCATAAATCTAAAATTATTCTAAAATTAAGAGTGTATTTTAAAAAATAGTTAGGATCTTCTAATGTAAATAGTTACCCTGCTCTAGTGCTAGCTTATAGTATATGGACTCCTCAGAGGTCAAACTAACATATTAGTCAATATATACCTCCCTTGGATGGGAAATTTGAAATGTATAGCTCCTTTGGATAAGGAATATGAGTATAATATCTGCCGTACTTTTTTAAAGAATTTATTTTTTACTTGCACATTTCCCCTTGAGTATTCATTTAATTATTCTAAACACTACTTTGTAAACAGTACAATAGAATTTTATGAATAATGTTTTTTTTAATCTTCACCTGAGGACATTTTTTCATTGCTTTTAGAGAGAAGAAGGCAAATATATAGAGAGAAAAGGAGGGAGAGGGGAGATAGAGAAGCATTGATGTGAGAGAGAAATATCACTTGGTTGCCTTTCATACATGCCCCAGCTGAAGACTGAACATGCAACCTAGGTATGTGCCCTGACCAGGAATTGAACCCACAACCTTTCGGTTTATGGGAGAAGACTCCAACCAACCAAACTACACCAGCCAGGGCTAAAAATAACTTTTTCAAATTAACTATATATTGGGCATACCTTGGAGAAATTGCAGGTTCAGTTCCAGACCACCACAATAAACTGCATATAGCAATAAAGCTAGTCAGAGGGTGGGGGGTCTTGCCTTCAATTTGTAAAAAATGCAACATCTGTAAAGAACAATTAGGCAAAGCACAATAAAACGAGATATGCCTATATAGAATTTTCCAAAAAGATCTGCTTAGAAATATAAACAGGTTTACTTTGATACTGAGACATATAATGAGAAGCCGATAACATAATTTGTCTGATCATTCTTTTTCCAATTACTGAAGTAGTTTAAATATTAGCTCTGAAAAGATTTATGTCTTTATGAATTTCTTAGAACTCTTGTTGAGTTGCTTCTTTTTTAACTAGATAAGACTGTAACTTCAATTAATAACAACAGATAACAGAAGTATGGAAAAATTTATTAGCTTGCTCCCTAATTATAAAGATAGTCATGTAATACTTAGGGTCATCTGTAACTGTTATTATCCTACAGCTTAAATAAATTAATTGACTTAAATTCATGCTTAACTTATTCATCCCACAGGAAAACTGGAACTTAGAACCCACTTGCTGGTTCGTTATACAGACAAATATGTTTGATTCTCAAACTAATTATGAGGGAAGAATAAAGACTGTACTTCCTCATTTTGCCCTCATCTATAGTCTCATTTTTAAAGCATGGACGAAGATAAGGGATGGCTAATTTCTAGATAGAACTTTGGGCTGACCATGGAAAGATGGAGGATTTCTATAAAGATATCATCTTGGATGGAATAAAGAATTCTGCTGAGCCCTGACTGGTGTAGCTCAGTGGATTGAGTGTGGGCTGTGAGTCAAAAGGTCACCAGTTTGATTCCCAGTCAGGGCACATGCCTGGCCAGGTCCCCAGTGGCGGCCACATGAGAGGCAACCACACATTGATGTTTCTCTCCTTCTCTTACTCCCTCCCTTCCCTTCTCTCTAAAAATAAATAAATAAAATCTTTTAAAAAAATCTTGGGAAAAAAAGAATTCTGCTGAGATGTTCTTATTCATTTAATGTTGATCCCATCTTTCAGAATGAATGTCACCTTCTTAGGCCAGCATTTAAGCATATGAGTCTGAATAAGGAAGTCAACAGCTGACTATGTATCAGAAATTGTGTTAGTATCTTAAAAGTATTTTATGTATATCTCTCAACACCTCAACCATCCCTGAAAGGTCCCCTCAGCTTCTCACTATACGGCAATGGTTTTCAACAATGGCTGTACCTTACAATCACCTGGGGAGCTGTTGTAGCTGCTGATAACTTGGGCCACATGTCTGAGCAATTAATCAGAACCTCTGAGGGTGGAACTCCAGGGCCAGCATCTTTAAAGCCTCCCGGGTGATTACTATGCACAGCCAAGGCTGCCAAGGACTGCTCCAGGGATCTACTGGATCCTGGTCCTCAAGGGAGAACATTGCTCCCTGTAACCCTGCCCAGAGTGACTGCTGGTACTCCTTCCTGGAACAGAGCAAGTGTTCCCCTTCCCTTTTGAAACCTTTCTTTTCCTTTCTCTATAAGAGCCTGTAGTTGTGACTCGCAGGTCATTCAACCACAGCATTCATGTTCCATGCCCCCATCACCTCAACACCACTGTTATTCCACCTTTGAAGATTTTAGTTCCAGAAGTTTCTTAAACCATGCTAGAATTTGTCTAGAAATAAATAAAATCACTGTTAGAGTATATTGGGCATTTCATATTCAACAAACATAAACATAGTACCTCAGTAGATAACCCAAACCAAAAACTGTTAAGCTGTCATCTGCTCCATCTAGATTGATGCAGAGGGGCAGTGGGGGTGTGTCTCCTCGGAACTCCTCCCTACTCTCTTTGCTGTTTCTTCAACACAAAAGGATGCTTCCACTTCAGGACCTTTGTGTTTGCTGTTCTTTTCTTCCTCGAGGGCTTCTGATCATGATTCTCACCTGGTTGGCCCGTCACCTCCTTCAGGTCTTCACCTTAATGCTATTTTCTCAGTGTGTCTTTCCTGATGGCTTTATTTCATATTGTTCACCCATATTTCCAGCCTTGCTGTGTCCTTCCCCTGCTGAATTTTTTCTCCATAGCACTGATAGCTTGTTGACAAAATACATATTTAAATTACTTATTTGCTTCTTGTCTGCCTCCCAGGTGGGTATATTTGTATGTTTTGTTCACTGCTGTATCCACAGTGTTTATTCGCCTGGCACAAAATGAATACTCATAACTATGTATTGAGTTAATTAACACTTTTAGGTAGGTACTATTTTTATTCTGATTATATAGATTTTTTAATGTGCCCTTATAACTCCCTGTGGTATCAATTTCTAGGTTATCACTTATCTGCCAGCCAATGTTTATTTATCGCCTAAAGGGTATTGCACAGTGCTGGGTTACAGCGGGTGACCATGAAGCAGGATAGTAAGACACTAAGAAAATTCCTGAGCAAGTGGAATGGAGAAACTGAGACAAGAAAATTCAACAAGGTCAAACAGTTTGAGCAATTTACAGGCAGCTGGTGAATTGCAAAAACTTATCTCCCCTAACCAAGGAAACTTGAGGTGAATGGTTTACACCTCTCCTCCCTAACCAAAAAACACACAACTAAAATCTCCCTGATCTGGGAAATACAACAGAGACTCAATTAATGCTACTTGTACTAGCTAAACCCAAGGACAGATGAACTCAGAGGAACAAATAACAAAAACCCCATTAAAAGCCAGAGTCAAGATAAAAGTAAAACAGTATACAGACCAAAGAATATTCCCCAAGCCCCCTTATACGCTCATTTCCTAGGTCACATATCAGCATACTAAAAATGCACCGGGAAAGCTAGTAAATGTTCTACTGAAACTCTCCCCTAAGATTCTCACCCACAGAAAAAAAGATGAAAAGCCCTCAGAGCAAAGATGCAGCCCGGGCTCATTCCAGAGCATGCCTTGCCCCTTCTTGGGCATGAACATTTTATTTCCTCCTAAACTCTAAGGGCCCCAGGGAGACTTGTAGCCAGGGGAGCAGTGGCAGCAGTGGCAGCACCTCCACCTGGCCTTACTCCCTGATCCTGTTTGCAGGGCCCCTTTTTCTCTGACTACAGGTGAACTAACAGCAGCCCCTCCTTGATTCACTTCTTACTACTTTCCTGTAACTCTTCTAGGGAGCCAAAACAGCCCCGTCTGGGCTCTCTCCTGTTACTTCTTCCACCCTAAATTTTTCTTTTGTTTCACTGTCCCCAGCCTTAATAAATGTATTCTCAAAATCACCTGGATTCACATTGTGAAACCTTTCCTACACAAAGTCAGGAACCCACATACTACAGGTTGGCCTGAGGCAGACCTGCTCTAAGCCGGTGCCTATCTGGTAACAATCAAGCCCTTTCTTTGTGGTTTTCCACCCCTCCCTCCTCCTTCCCTTGGAGTTACACCTTTAATTTAGACTTATTCCTATGATCCTGATGAAGCAAGAGACAGCCAGGAAAAGCTTAGGTGATATGTGCATAAAACATATGAGAAGATGGTTAATAGATGCAAAACCAAGATGTCAGGAATCTGTCACTTGAGATACTCATTCTAGTGCTTGAGAATTCTTAACTGTTTTAATTTCATCAGATTAGTCAAATCGTGGAGAGACTTTACCTAGGTGTATGGAATAAGGCTGTCTTGACATATTAGGCAGATAAAAAAATATCTTGGGAAAGTACATAAACCTATGCAATTATATGGTATGGGAGAAGGGGGAGCAGCAGCAGACAATGAACCATGACTAAGTGCTAGTCATGTCCACGCACTGCTAAATGCAGTGACAGTTTTATTGCTTCATAACATAATCCTATGATATAGTACTATTATTATCCCCACTATATGAATGCAAAACATAGGCAGGACTGAAATAAACAGGTCCAGCCATGGTGTCAGAAGGAACATGACCACAAAGATATCAACTACGAGTATAAATTTTATCCATTCTAGTCCTATACCACTTAAATCCACCATCTATGCAGATTGGGCAGGTCATTTAACATCACCTCGCTAATATTTGAACTAAGCACTTAAGTGAGCATTATTTCATTTAATTCTCACAACTGCCCTTTGGTGCTTTTCTTATCTTCATTTCAGAGAATAAGAAGCTAAGGTTTAGAGAAGTTAAACAATGCACCCAATATTTGAAGTGAATATGTCTGACTCTAGAACTGCTCTATTCTTTCCTGCTTTGTTCAATACAACTATTAATTGCCATGCTTTTGTGAACATCAAAAATGATGTGTTCAAAAGTACCTTGTGAAACACTTAATGTCAGTTAATAATCCAAAATCAGCTGAGGCCAGATAAAATTTCTTTAGAATTTAATACAGCCAATCATAGTATCATTTTAAAATGTTTACATTGTTCTGGTTGTAAGCATTATTATCTCATGTAATTTTCACTCAATCCCAAGTGGAAGGTCCTGTTTTAATTTTTAGATGTTAAATTATGCGTGTTCTTCTGAGACGCTAAGAGTGAGATGCGGTATCACAAGCGACTCTGAAGCAATGAGGTAGTACTGTCCAACTTACTGTATTTAGGTGAGCAAAAAAAAAAACGGCGGGAGCTGGAGGGATTTCTCAGGTCTCAACGGCGGACACAGGCCCAGCCACATCGTTAGAGGGAAGGAGACTTGGTTTCAACAGCAATGGAGCCATTGCTTTTGTTGAACAGGGATGTAAGAACTGTGCTACATTATTGGAGCCCTCGAGGGAGCTAAAAATGAAAACCAGTCCAGGTTCACGACTGCTAGAGATACGCTAGGGCCTCCAGCTTCCCGCGGCTTTTCCTCGCATATCTGGGTAATTGCTGAAAGGCGGGCGCGGGCTTGGCTGGATCAAGAGCTTTAGGGGCGATCCCTTTCTCCTGGGTAACTGGGATCGACACTTACTTTCGAAATGAAAGATGTTACTTTTTTCATTTGTTCGGCAAACGTTCGTTGAGCACCTACCATTTCCCAGGTATACATTATGGGGCACCGACACCACCCAAGACCCAATGCTCGTTAGTCTCGTCGTCAGTCGGTGTACAAGGAGGGCTAGGGTGCCCGGGGTGTTCGCCCCAGAGCCGCAGCACCCAACTAGTGCGCGCCCGAGGGCTGTACAGCGCTAAGCACGTGCACACGCACGGGAACGCCGGGATCCCGCGTCTCCAGCGTTATGCAGGCGCCAGGCGCGGGCGGGAGCTCAGAAGTGGGAAGCTCTAGGCGGGGCGGGTGCCCGAGAGCAGCGCGTGCATACGGTCCTCTGCTCCCAAAGCCCCGCCCCGCCCCCCTTCTCCCGCGCGCGGGCTCTGCGCGCCCCAAGCTGCGCGCGTGCGCGCGCGTGCGCAGGCCAGGGCCCTCATGGGGGCGGCCCCGTAGACTAACGAAAGCATCTAAAAGGCCCGGATTAACCCTTTCTCTGCTCGCCAATTTAGAGGCCCAGTCGGGTTCCGTGCCTGCGCAAGCCGGCGGCGCGCCTTCCTCCCAGCCCGCACCGCGCATGCACGGGAAGGGGGGGTTGCCGGTGGGGGTTTTCAAGGCCGGGTAGACATTCTGTGCTCGTGCAGGAGGAGGGCTGCTATCATCAGGGACGTGCACGATTTTCCCCCCCCACCCCGCCCCCTCCCCAAACTAAAAAAAAAAAAAATCCAAAAACACTGCCACCCACCGTGCCCCCGTGCCCCGCGTCCATCCCGTCCCCGGCCTGCGTGCAGCGAGCGCGGGGAGCCCACGGCGAGTGTCTGTGGCTGTGCCACGCTGCAGGTAAGCGCGGGCCGGGGGTGCGGAAGGGGCCCGGGCCATCAGCAAAGCGGGCACGGGGGCAGCCTGAGGCTGGCGCGGCGGGGCGGCCCGGAAGAAGCGCGTTCTCGCTACGCTCTGGGGCACCAGCCAGCTCCAGGATGTGCAGGCGGCCGGCGGCGGCGCGGTGCGAGCGGGAACGGGCGTGGGCCGGGGCTGGGCCGGGCGTGGGGAACGGTCGTTCTGGGTGCTGCGCAGGCCGGTGAGCGGGCTGGAATAGTAGCCGGGCTGCGGCCCCAGCGGCCCCGGGCGCGCGCTCGCTGAGCCTTGGTGGCAGAGTTCATGGCCGTTCTCGCTCGCATCTCCGCAATGCTCCGCGGTGAGGGTCGGGACGGCCCGGAGCCCGGCACCGAGTGTGGCCCTCCGGGCGCCGCCCCTCAGAGCCCGGGGCCCCACCGCACCGCCCCCAGCTGCCTGTGGAGGAGGGGGCCGGGACCCCCACGCTCGCACTCCCGGGTGCGCCCGCCGAGCTCGGGAAGCCGGCCGCGCGCCGCCCCCGCCCCCGGCCGCGGGAGGGCGGGGGAGGGCCCGGCGCGAGCCGGCCAGGGAGTGCGCGGGGCGCGAGCTCCGGGCTCGCGGGCGGTACGGGGCGCGGCGCGGCGCGGGGCTGCGGAGACGGGCCACACGCCCGCTCCCGCTCGTTGCCGCTGCCGGGACCGCCGTGGGCTCTTCCTTTTGCGCTCAGAGCGGAGGCCAGAAGCTTGCGCGGGAAGCGTGATTATGAAAGGGAAAGTCACTCTTTCACCTTCCGGCTCCGAGGCCGAGCTTTTGTTTGGGAAGAAATGCAAACGGCCCTATCTACGTCCCCACTTTACGGGCAGAAAGAAACGACAGGGTGGCTTGGAGAAGCTCTGAAGGCTGGATGGCTCTTGCGCTTCGTTCTCTTTATCCCAACCCCGAAGTTGCGAGCTTTGGACGGGGAAGTCCTGCCGCCGCCATTGTCGCGCCTGTTCTGGGGTAGGGGAGGCGGCTCGCTGTCTATGCAAGTTTGGCTGTCCAAGTTGGGGCTGGAGCCCTCTCTCCCTGTTGAGGCGACTAGGTTCGCCAGCGGTTTGGAGAGCGGTAATAAAAGGGCAGCTTTGATATGGAGATGTAATTGAAGCTACGGTGTTCTCACCACCTATACACATACTGGCAATGGGTACCCTCCAGTTTGACGCACCTGAACTTAGCAATTGGAACATCTCAGTAGGAAAAAAAAATTGGTCCTCAGAGACCTTGAGAGTGGAGGCCAAACAACACCCTGGCCAAAAAAGGGAAGGAAAAAAAATCAGAACACTGAGGGATAGGGCTATTCCTCTCTCTAGTCCATACACTTTTATCCCACAAGCCTTAAAATACAGTAGGAAGTGACCCGGTAGAAGTTTGGCCTGGTTGCTTTCTTTGGGGTGACTACAGACCGTGTCCTATTTAAGAAGAAACTCTGAAGCATCCGTAGAACTAATTTTGCCCAGTTCTCACACTTTGCAGATAAGAAAATTCCCTGCTGCTTTAAGGCAGCTGATGCTGTGTTTGCTTTTCTGTAGAGGGAACTTTTTGATATTTTTCAGGATTTTGGTCTCTTGATTGGAGTTTTCCACTGCAGTTTTTGCGTAAGGCTGTTGCAGCCCAGTCCCTTATCTGTGTGGTCATTGTTCAGTAGAAGAAACTTTTTGTATTTTTCAGGATATTGGTCTGCAGGATGGAGTCCCTATGGTAAGAGTTAAAATTCAAAAAAAAGCTAAAATCTCTGAGCTTGTCTGTAGGGATACAGGTGAAAACACCTATAGTTCTCAAATGCAGGCTAAATGATATGTGCTACATCGTACAGAAGTGTAGGAAGAAGAAAGCAGCTACTGTATCCTCCAGTATTAACTGTTGGGTATGTGAACTTTTATAACTCCGTATTTATAAAAATAGATATACCCTCTATATGAGCCCAGAGAAAAATGTGGAGGGCTACATACTGAGCAGGAAATGGTGGGGGCAGGGAGCACGTTGTGGCTTTTTCTGATATCTATGTAGCTATCAACATCTATGGGCTTTGTTTGTGAGGAGAAATTCTTTAGTAGCTCTCCAATGCATCCTCTGATTCCTTGTGCACAGTCTCTCCACACCCTAAGTGCTGCAGCCCTTTACTTGTTCTCCTTCAAGTCTGCTCAGAGCTGGACCTGATGCTGCCAGCCACCCTCCTCTCTGTCCCCATCCTGAAAATGGGTACATGTGCAAGTGGCAGGACAAGAAAGGAAAGTTTATTTTTTAAAAAATTTTTGTTTAGAATTTGAGATAGAAGAAGATCCTACCTTACTCTTGTGTGTCCTTTTCTCTTGTAGGACAGGCGTGCCCCTGATCAGTTATTCTGATCTGAAGAATTTGGTGTTTCAAGCATTAAGACAATAGCCTGAATTGTTCATGGTAACTACAACTTTGGATATTAAATCTTGAAACTATGATTCAGTATTTGCTTTTAAAAATAATGTATGTAGATATATACACATACATCAATTGTGTTAGCACTTATATTTCTCTGGGGGAAAATGTCTATTTTCCTCATTCATATTGTGTTGAATGAAAGGAAAACAATGTTTTTGAAAAGAAAACAGAATACATTATTTTAAAAAGATCAATTTTCATGCCCTGGCTGGGTAGCTCAGTTGATTAGAGCATCATCCTGATAGGCTAAAGTTGCAGGTTCAATGCCCAGTCAGGACACATACCAGAATCAACCCACAAATGCATAAATAAGCAGAACAAAAAAATTGATGTTTCTCTCTCTTTCTCTCCCTTTCTTTCTCTCTAAGATAAATAAATTAATAATACTTTTTAAAATATTAATTTCTTTAATGTTGTGACAGATGTCTTTTTTGCCAGTTCTAAATTCCTTTTGCTTGTAAAATACTTGCAGCCCTTGTCAAGTACATCTAATCTTGAAGACATTTTTGTCTGGATGGCAGATAGATTGGCATCCAGAGGGAATGAAGCTGCTTATTGCCTGTCTTCCCAAATGTCATCTGATTCTTTGAGGGTCATATTAAACCTTAGCTCTCATTCATTGGCCCCAAACCAAACCAGTGTAGAAAAACTAGAAGTCAACACCAAATGGAATATTTTGGCTGTGATATCCCTTTCTAGCTCTGCAACACTGATTTGTCAGTTCTGTGTAGGAAGTAGAACACTGAACGCTGTTAGTTATTTTACTGAACCTTCCTCTACATGAAAATAGAGTAGGCGCAATAGACAGGACTAGTGGATCTTTGCCTCAGAACTGTTTCTTAAACCTTGAAACTGAATTGTCATTATTACCTTTACTTGTCAGGAATCACAGGTTTTGGAGCTAGATTGCCTGAAATTGAGTCCCAGCTCTCTACTATATAACTAGAGTATTGGGCAGGTTCCCAACCTCGTTTGTGATGTGGAGATAATGATACCTATTGCATGGGTTTATTTGATCATTACATTTGTGAAGACATGCAAAGTACATAATACATACCAGGTGTTGTTCTATGTATTATGTGCTTAGTAAAAGTTGGCTATAATTATAACTAGGCAAATACTGTGTAAACTGAAGATAAATAGAAGTAACAATATGGAAATCCCCAAGATGGGATGTCTTTTCTACTCATGTTCTTAAACCACTCATGACTTTTTGAAATTGTGCAGTATCAAAAATTGATCAGAAAATGAAAATTTATCTGTTTTCTGTATGAAAAGTGTTGTTCATAATTATCAAACTTTCTTTTTAAAAATTTTTTGTAGGAGTTTTTCATCAGTATGTCTGAAACCATTAAATATAATGACGATGATCATAAAACTCTGTTTCTGAAAACACTAAACGAACAACGCCTGGAAGGAGAGTTTTGTGATATTGCTATTGTCGTCGAAGATGTGAAATTCAGAGCACACAGATGTGTTCTTGCCGCCTGCAGCACCTACTTTAAAAAGCTTTTTAAGAAGCTTGAGGTTGATAGCTCTTCAGTCATAGAAATAGATTTTTTACGTTCTGATATCTTTGAAGAGGTCCTGAACTACATGTACACAGCAAAGATTTCTGTGAAAAAAGAAGATGTTAACTTAATGATGTCATCAGGTCAGATTCTTGGTATCCGATTTTTGGATAAACTCTGTTCTCAGAAGCGTGATGTGTCTAGTCCTGATGAAAATAATGGCCAGTCCAAAACTAAGTATTGCCTCAAAATAAATCGCCCCATAGGAGATGCTGCTGATACTCAGGATGATGATGTGGAAGAAATTGGAGATCAAGATGACAGTCCATCTGATGACACCGTAGAAGGCACCCCACCGAGTCAGGAGGACGGCAAGTCGCCTACAACTACGCTCAGGGTTCAGGAAGCGATCTTGAAAGAGCTGGGGAGTGAAGAAGTTCGAAAAGTAAATTGCTATGGCCAGGAAGTAGAATCCATGGAGACCCCAGAATCGAAAGATTTGGGGTCCCAGACTCCTCAAGCCTTAACATTTAATGATGGAATGAGTGAAGTGAAGGATGAACAGACACCGGGCTGGACAACTGCTGCCAGTGACATGAAGTTTGAGTATTTACTTTATGGCCATCATCGGGAGCAGATCGCCTGTCAGGCATGTGGTAAGACCTTTTCTGATGAAGGCAGATTGAGGAAACATGAAAAACTCCACACAGCGGACAGGCCATTTGTTTGTGAAATGTGTACAAAAGGTTTTACCACTCAGGCCCACCTAAAAGAACACCTAAAAATCCACACGGGATATAAGCCCTACAGTTGTGAGGTGTGTGGAAAATCATTTATTCGTGCCCCAGACCTAAAGAAGCATGAGAGGGTTCACAGTAATGAGAGACCGTTCGCGTGTCACATGTGTGACAAAGCCTTTAAACACAAGTCCCACCTCAAAGATCATGAACGAAGACACAGAGGGGAGAAACCTTTTGTGTGTGGCTCATGCACCAAAGCGTTTGCCAAGGCATCTGATCTGAAAAGGCACGAGAACAATATGCACAGTGAAAGGAAGCAGGTTACCCCCAGTGCCATTCAGAGCGAGACAGAACAGTTGCAGGCGGCAGCGATGGCTGCCGAAGCGGAGCAGCAGTTGGAAACAATAGCCTGTAGCTAGAGGTGGTGGGACATGAACACTTTGCCTGACCCATGGAGACTGAGGTTGCATTGTTCATAATAAATGAACATCGGTCACTGTATTTTTTTTTTTTTAACTTACGGAGCATTGTACTCACTGGACTTAAGGCAGTGCCTGGTTAGGTGTTTTTAAAACTTTTCAAGGAAATAATGTTCATTGGTTCTGACCAAACAGTTTCACTGTCCTGTCTGGTGTCTAGTATTAATGTTGCCAGTAAGTCCCACCCCTTCTCTTCTTTTATGGTTTTGTTTGAGGATTCCTGTGTCCAGTTCAGAAGTGAGAGACTTCTATTCCATTTTTAACTCCTCTCTACACTACTGCACTGGTGAACACACTGCACAGAGTGATAATTGAGTAAATTGATTTCCCAAACCCAATTATATGTGACTGAGGGTCAAAACAGCATTTTAAATAATTTAATAAAAGTACTTAATGTAGACACAGAAAATACTGGTGGTTGACCAAGAACACTGCACAAATATGAAAACAAGGCCTGGAAATGTGGAATGCTCTTCAATTTATATTTGATTTGTTAATTTTCTATCACTGTTTTTTACAGTTTTTGTGGACAAATAATGGTTGCTTTGCTGAAGTGTCTCTTCATCCATTTTGATTGATTGCCCATACTTACCCCCAAAATGTGGTAATAAGACCAGAAGGCTAAGCAAATCCACAGAGATGTTGGTGATTGGGGGCTGAGTTCCTTCATTCCTCTTATTTGGGGCATTGCCACTCTGAATGGGTGGGGTTTGTGGAGTGGACCAGAGGTGAAAGGTTTAGAAAAGGGTAAATAGGAACCTGGCTCTCAGAGACAAGGTTTTCACATTTGCAATAATTCCAAGACTTCGTAGATCAAAATAATTCTTAATTGATTTTGAAATTAAGACAAGAACAGGTATGCCTCTTCAGATACATTCGTGTAACTTAACAATGTTATCAAGCGTTTTTGCTCTCTGTAGCATATGATTTATCCGTAAAGGAGATGCAATATCATTGCTTAAATTAATACATTTGAAATCTTTTAAGTGTGTAAATAGTATAGAAGTGTTGGTCTTAGGTATTTCAAGGAAAAGTAGACAACTGCACATTTTTTTGCACATTGGATTAAAATAACTTTCATCAGCAAGAAGCATCAGTCTGTTGTTAACCAATATTAAAGATTGTCAGACCAAATGTTTATGTTTTTGAAGTATATTTCATCACTGGTTACAGTTTTAAGTAGAGTTGATTGCCTTTTCATAGCTGTAACAGAATTATAAATGATGTTCCAATTTTGGTGTATGAAAAATTTTTTAAACCATTTCTTTTGGAATATATTGAAATATCAACAATAGTTTGAATTATGTTCTATAATAAAGCATTAGTCAATTATTTTGGAATGTACAATTTTAGAAAAATGTTGACTTTTAAAATTTATTTTTGGTTGATAGTTTTTTTTAAAGATACATTAAAATAATTTCATTTCACAGTTTGTTGCATTAACACCTGCAATTACTATTTGGGAGAAATTTTACTTTTTAAGTCGGTATATGGGTTATGCCAAGCTTGTCAGATGAAGATACTGCCTTTTAAGAACCTTATTTATTGGTAAAATGTTTAGTTTAAAATTTCTTTTCTCAAAAGTTGTTTTTCCATCCTAAAAGTAGTCCTGTCACTGTACTAGTAGTCATGCTATTAGTAGAAGGGGAAATGATTGATATTCCTAGGCTGTTTTAACCAAAGCAGAAGAAAAATAATTTAACATCTTGTTGATAGCTACTTTAACAAACTGTTTTTGGGTCTTCATTTTAGAATGTATGAGAAAATAGAATTCTATCATTCCTTTTTCATTTTTTCATAACAACCTTTCACACATCCAGGTTTCTACCAGTGTGCATTTTCTATGCCATCTTTATGGCTTTTCAGAATTTCAAGTTAACGTGCTATAAACCCTTACTGAAACCACATAATCACAGTGGTACCCCCAAAAAGAAAGCTTAAATTTTAGTCGTTTATTTGTATTATGTAAATATTATTTGTCCTATTTTTGCATGAGAGATATATTTGTGTTATAATTTCTAACACTGGCATTGGGTTCATATGTGTGTTAGGGTGCTTGTCTTCTTTTTTTTTAATTGTTGTTCAAGTACAGTTTTCTGCCTTTTACCCCCACCCCAACCCTCCCCACCTCCCTCCCATTTCCTCCCCACCCTTGTCATCTTGTTGGTGGCAACAAAGTTCTGACGTGGCAGCTTTGCTGTCTCCGGATCGTTGCGACTGCCTCTCTCACCCAGCTGGCTTTAGTAGTCCCCTGGATGGCGAAACCATCATTTTAGGCAGTTCAAGGGTAACTTCAGTCACGGGGTTAATTCTGAAATGTCCTTACACTGAATCTGTTATGTTAGGGTAAGGAAATTCTAAATGTCAGTTTTACTATCTCTTCATTATTTAAAAGTCAGTCACCTACTTTTTTATTTTGAACAAAGAATATCTACAACTTGATGTTACCTTTTCTGTCAACTTGCATTGTATTGGCAGTGATTGAGGAAGAGAATTTTAGGGTGTTTAAACTTTAGGCCATTTATATGCTCATTAACTTGATCACAAATTTAAAATTGTTAGTAATTACAGAGATTGCCATCAAGTGAATGCTGTACTAATAAATTCCTCCTATTTTGTTGATAGGAAAGATTGAGGTGAAAGACAATGATGTAAATTTATGTAGTTTCCATTTAATGGGTTATCTTGTATAAGGTTGTCTACCTCAGTCATTGGGAACCTGGATACATTTTCCTGAGTAATGCTGTTGGTGATTAGTTCCTAGATCAGCTATAAAAGCCTGTGTACGTGTAGCAGAATTAGTGTAAGGGCTTTAATCTTGAGTTCTGAGTTGTGGGATTTAAGGTGCTGAGGCTTCCAGGAAAGACAATGGAGAACTCTCCCTTCCCTCTGCCATTTACTTTTCGTTTCTTCATTACCCAAGCCCACCATGCTCCCACACCTCACACATGTATGAGAGACAAGGAAAACATCAGAGGGAGGCGAGGTAACCATTGACAACCATCACAGTGAGAGCTGAGGGCCTACATTTATTCTGAAGCCTAATAACTGAAATCAACGAGCACTTTCAGTCATGGGGAACTCCCTACCTCCCTGATGCTCCACACTCCCACCTTGAGACAGATCTAACAGCTTCTTGGTCCTTTAATTTTGTGTCCATTTTTGTATACCCCCTTGTAACTGGGTACTTCCTGCCCTTTGGCGCTATTCAGAAGAAACTTAAACATGTTCTGCTTGACAACAGTTCAGAGGTAGAGATACCTTGTTTCATTTATTCAGCATGTATTGAGGCCCTGGGCCGGATCCCGGAGATAAAAAGGCAGGAGAGATTTTGCTGCACCTCACAGAGTGTACTAAGTCTTGTATTAAGCATTATTTTTAGAAATGAAGGTGACATTTTCCCATCACCAATTATCCATGATTCCTTAAAGGTCACCATACTGATCTTCTAAGTGCTCTAGATATAATTTAGATGGATTGTAACATTTTGGCAGTTGTGAGATTTCATGGTCTGTTCAAGAGGTATTCCCAATTACCAGTATTCATGTAAATATTTTCAGAATAATTAGAGGGAAGTATGGTTTAGTGGAAAGACTTATATAGCCCAACTGGATCCTGGTTCTGGTTATCAGTTAATGTATGAATTTAGGCACGTTCTTTACTGCCCTGAACCTTAGTTTTATCATTTCGAAAATAGCGATTAGTAATTCTGGCTCATGGTCTGCTGTGAAGATTAAATGTGATAACCAGTACAAAATATTTAGCCCAGCATCCACTGCCTTTTAGGCACACCCTAAATGTTTCCTCCTGAAAGGGCATTCTCAATAGAGAAGCAGAGCCAGACCGAAGTTCTCTTGATTTTGACAAGTCAGTTTTATGGTCAGCCCCAGGCTGTAGACTAGATCGCCTTTGGTCTTAACTGAAAATGTCTGCGAAAGCTGTGTTTATCCTAGCATTCATGTAATCTTAAACCCATTTGCGGCTTTCTTCTCACAAATGTTTCATTTTAGGATTCTCTTTGGTTTTGTAATCTCCCATCATTTAAGTAGGCTGTTGGCACACAGTCAAGTGTAAACTGGCCTCTGCAAGGCTCCCTGCTCCTCTGTCTCTAGTGGCTGGGCCAGCACTGCAATTTTGAGAGCTGCCTCTTGAGTCCCCTGTGAAATCATATATTTGGGGGGGTATTTTTTTATATTTTGCCTTTCTATAACTGGGTGATTTCAGATTACACCCAGGCTTTCTCTTTCTGGCTTATATGAATTCCAGGATGATCTATTACTTTCTTCCCAAAAGGTCTTACACTACACCCAAGAATTCTGATTTTTCTTTTAGTTCAGAATCAATTTTACTTGCTCTTCTTTGGAGGACATTTCCATGAATCCTACATAAAAGTATTTTCTATAAAGAATCAGTCAAAAATGTGTACTGAATGCCTCGTGTGTGCCAGGCATTGGACTTCATGCTGGAGATGGAACAGTGAATAAGGCAGACACTCTTCCTACCCTCACAGAGCTTACCGTCCAGGACGGAGTTAACCAGGCACCTTTCCAAGTTTTACAAAATTTTACAAGATTTTACAAATAATGGTCATAAATGTACATAATTTTAAAAATTCTGCTGCAGTATGTATTTTTATCTGATTCTTGGAATATACTTCAGAAAGTAATTTGAGTGTTTAATACATAGTCAAGAAACATTCTCAAGTGACTTTTTTGAATGTATACTGAGAAAATGTATTTGTTAAATATTACCATTTCTATAGCATGATTCTTTTTTCATTGATAATGAATTTGGAAAGGGAATATGAGACTATGGTTTATTTCTGTAAAATAATAGATCCTGGCATCAAGAAAAGATATTGATACAAAGAAAATTAGACAAAAACCAAAAACCAATAACCTGGCCTTCCAGAAGCTTTGAGCAAGGTATATTAACTCAGAAAGTCCTAGAGGATGGAGCTTAATGAGCAATACAGGGTATGCTCAGCAGCAACTCTGAAATGAGAATTGAGAGTGAGCAGGTATTCCCTAAAAGCCCCCAAACATAGCATTATTGCATATTTACCAGGTATCAGGCAATATATACATGATCTCTGTGCTTTGGGACTTCTTTAAGGCACCTTATTACTGATGAGGATACCAAGATTCAGAGAAGTTAAAAGTCCTGCCAATGTCAGTTGTTATCAGAGCCAGGATAGAAGAACAGGTCCAGTTGCTTCCATAGCCTGTGCCCATAGTCACCATGTCGTAATGCCCTTAAACAGGCAAAGGAGCAGCTGTGGCCTTGCACACAGTCTTACCAACTTCAGTCCACTGTTAGGAGGGAGAGAGCAGCTGGAGGAAAGGTAGAGGAATTTATGCAAACAGTGCCCCTAAAATTATATCATAAATCAGTCCCAATATTTTGAATTCTCCAAGGGGTTTCTCATTCAAGGAGCCAAATACTAAACCAACATTGTTTTACCCTCCTTTGGTTCTAGAGGCTGCTCTAAATGTGGAAAACTGTAGATAGGGTGTCATGGATGATTGCACAAGAACAGAGCTACTTGTTGGCTTTCTTCACGTGTTCCATTATTCAGTGAGCCAGGGAAACCCCACCAGACCAAAGGCCATCTATTTTGGTGTCAAAATTAATGTTGAATGTTTGTAAAAGTGGTTATGTCAGGAGATCCCCACCTCTCTGAAAGGTGCTAGAAAACTTGAATTAAGGTTCTACCTCTACTGCTTTCAGGCTATCACCACCTTGCATAACTGTTCTTGCTTTCTTCAGCTAAAATGCATATGGCGATTCCCTGCCCAGTTTACCCTGTTCTTACTCATTATTTCAAAAGATAAATTCATTTCTTCCATAGGTAATAGATTGGAAATTTAGCTTTAAAATATTTTATGATCAGGTATAACTGATTTAAAAGATTACTGACCTCAAACAGGATGACAGATGGAGATGGTTGATGAGGAATATAAAATTATACTTCATTCTTATGCTGTTTACATTTAATTAAATGAAGGGTGTGTGTAGGTGCTGGTCCTCCTAAATCTCAGAATGACTGAGATATTCTATTGTATTCTTCAGTCTTCTAGCAATCTTTCAGCAAATATGAAACAGGAAATAGTGACCAGATTGGAAGGCTACTGAATCAATTGGCCTGGATTAGTATAAAAATAGATTACACAGGGTGGAGCAAAAGTGGGCTTACAGTTCTTATGGAAAATAATACAATAATTAATAAATGATAATACAAGAAAAAATTCTGTCTAATGTACTTACAACTAAATCTACTTTTACCCCGCTCTGTAGTTAATAGTCTGTAATAAATGTGGCATTGAGAAAAGAGGAATGAATTAATTTTAAGTGCTATATAATTGTTTTCCCAAACAATTGAGATCACAACAGTTTTCTTATTTTTCTAGTTTTATTGGGAAATAATTGACATAACATCATTGTACAAATTTAAGGTGTACAGCGTTATGGTTTGATTTACATATGTTGTGAAATGTATACCACAATTTAGTTAACATTCATCACCTCATATAGATGCAATAAAAAGAAAAATAATTCTCCTCGTACTAAGAACTGTGAGGAACTTACTCTCTTAACTTTCCTAAATATTATACTGCAGTGCTAACTAGTTATCATGTTTTACATCCCTTGTACTTATTTATCTGATAACTGAAAGTTTATCTTTTGATCACCTTCCTCCAAGCTCCCCTCCTCCCACCCTTTGCTTCTGGTAACCATGAATCTGATCTCTTTTTCTAAGTGTGGTGGCTTTTAGAAATTAGATTGGACATGTTGGTGAGATCTGACAGTATTTGTCTTTGTCTGACTTATTTCACTTAGCATCATGCCTCCATGTTGTCACAATGCTAGATTTCCTCATTTTTGTATATATAATTTCCTCATTGTATATACAAGGATACAGTAGAGATATTACAGGTTTGGCTTCAGATTACCACAATAAAGCGAATAGTAATCTTTTTTCTGATGGTAGGTCTTGACTTCAGTTTTTACAAAACCCAATTTGGGAAGTGCAATAAAGGGAAGCTCAATAAAATGAGGTATGCCTGTATGTACCACAGCTTCCTTAGCTGTTCATCCATGGATGGACACTTAGGTTGTTTCCATGTCTTGATTATTATAAATAATGCTGCAATGAATAGGGTTGCAAACATATTTTTAAGTTAGTGTTTTTGTTTCCTTTGGATATATTCCTAAAAGTAGAATTGCTAGATAATATGATAGTTCTATTTTTAATTTCTGAGGAAACAACGGTACACTAGTTTTTTTCAAGTCCACGCCAGCAATTGTTATCTCTTGCCTTTTTGTTGATGCCCATTCGAACAGACTCGAGGTAATATGTCATTGTGGTTTAATTTACATTTTTCTAATAACTAGTGATTAGCATCTTGTCATATATTTGTTGGCTGTTTGTGTATCTTCTTTGGAAAAATATTTATTCAGGTCCTTTGCCTACTTCTTAATAGGCAAATTATCTGTTTTAAAGGAGGGGCTTGTGCTACATAGTCTTTAAGCTTATTTCAGAATTCAAGTCTGTTGTTTTATAATCATTTAGTTTGCATATTTTCTCCAGACATTTTAATTTTATGTATGTATGTATGTATGTATTTAATGAGAGAGAGAGAGAGGGACAAACAGACATCAATCTGAGAAAGAAACATTGATTGGTTGCCTCTCATAGGTGCCCTGACCCCAGGAATTGAACCCACAATTTATGCTTGTGGGTTGATGTTCCAGCTAACTGAACCAAGCCACCTGGCCAAGGTCAGACATTTTTAATGTACTTACTTGAAATTTGCTTGCCTTATAACTTAAAATGGGCGCCAAAGGTGATCATAAGATCCAAGTTCCTGAATACCTATGAGAGGCAGTAGGAGAGGAGGGTTTGGAAGCCAGTGACCATCTCTCAGATTTGTGCCACTGTTGAAAATGAACAGAATGTACATAAGTCCACTCAAACTGTCACAACTCCTAGCAAAATAATTTAAACTACACTTGATGTAATGGAACTAAACCTGGGCTTTCCTGCTTTTCGTGAGGACATTCTCAGACATTGGAGATACATCTAAAAGAAATGAAGATCATATTCTAAATTTAAGTACTCCTGGATCACCTGCTGTCTTCTTGGTTCACTCTCTTGCTTTGGTGGAGGAGCACAGCCTCCGTCTGAGGAGTGAATAGAAGGTGAGCTTTTGAGATCCACTTTACCTTCTTACTTATTGGTGGCTGGGGGTTGACTTCTAGATCAAAAAATAATGCCAGAAAGTGAATGTTCTGGTGATTCTGCACAGTTAGAGCCTTCTGAGCAAACCTGAAGTGGCACCTGGGTTGAAAGACTAATCTTTCAAGCTAAAGAGACATTGAATAATCAGAGACCTCCCAAGAGATTGAGGGCCTTACTTCCCAATGTGTTTACATTTTAAAGGGATGGACTACAAAGCCTGTAGCCAGTCATTTACATTCTAAAAGATTGTTAATGACTAAGGAACAAAAGTAATATCTGTGCTTCTCAGGAGGAGGAAAGGGCCGAGCTCCTTTGTGCAGGGTGACATGGCTGTCATGTGACCTGTAGGGAGCTGGGTGTGGGGAACTGGTGCAGTTTTTATTGCAAGTAATAACACTGATGGCTGCTATAGAACTGACCTCTGCTTTCAGGGTAAAAATGTGAATATAGGTATTAAAAACATAACTTATCTTAAAAATTTGAAAATACCTTGATAAATCTGAAGCCATTCTGATTTATGGTCCTCTATGTGTGGCCTATATATTTTTCTCTCTTTAAAGTTTGAAGAATCCTCTCTTTATGCCCATGTTTGGAAATATGACGTTTCTTGGTGATGGTCTTTGTACTAGAAACTGGTTTGTCCTTTCAGTATGGATACTATGCTCTTCAGTTCTGGGAAGTTTTCTTGAATTATTTCATTTATGAGTTCCTCATGTTTGTTTTCACATTCTCCAGTTTTTCTAGAGAAATGCTCTAAATTTATTGTTATTCCTTATTCTCCATCTCTTTGTTTTGATCTAATTTCTGAGAGATTCCCTTAACTTTATATTCTGAACATTTACATTGCGATTTAAAAGAAAGCCTTTTAATTTGAAATAATTTTATATTTATAGAATGTTGCAAAATGCATAAAGAATTTGAAAATACCTGGAGTAAACTAACCCAAATGTCAACATCTTATATAACCATAATATAATTATCAAAACTGAGAAATTAACGTTAGAACAATCCTATAAATTATAGACTTAATCTTGTTTTTTAAAAGTATATTTTATTGATTACGCTTTTACAGTTGTCCCATTTTCCGCCCCTTTCCCCTCCGCCATGCACCACCCCTCCCACCAGCACTTCCCCCTTAGTTCATGTCCATGGGTCATACATATAAGTTCTTTGGCTTCTCTATTTCCCATACTACTCTTAACCTTCCCTGTCTATTTTGTACCTGCCATTTATGCTTCTTATTCCCTGTACCTTTTCCCCCATTAACCTCTCTCCCCCTCCCACCTGATAAACCTCCATGTGATCTCCATTTCTGTGATTCTGTTCCTGTTCTAGTCTGCTTAGTTTGTTTTTGTTTTTGTTTTAGTTTTTTTAGGTTTGGTTGTTGATAATTGCGAGTTTATTGTCATTTTATTGTTCTTATTTTTGATCTTTTTCTTTGATAAGTCTCTTTAACTTTTCATATAATAAGGGCTTGGTGAAGATAAATTCCTTTAACTTGACCTTATCTGGGAAGCACTTTATCTGCACTTCCATTCTAAATGAAGCTTTGTTGGATAGAGTAATCTAGGATGTAGGTCCTTGCATTTCATGACTTCAAATACTTATTTCCAGCCCCTTCTTGCCTGCATTGTTTATTTTTTGAGAAATCAGCTGAGAGTCTTATGGGAACTCCTTTGTAGGTTACTATCCCCTTATCTCTTGCTGCTTTTAAGATTCTCTCCTTCTCTTTCATCTTGGGTAATGTAATTATGATGTGCCTTGGTGTGTGCTTCCTTGGGTACACCTTCTTTGGGACTCTCTGAACTTCCTGGACTTCTTGGAAGACTATTTCCTTTGCTAGACTGGGGAAGTTCTTCATTATTTGTTCAAATAAGTTTTCTATTTCTTGCTCTTCCTCTTCTATTTCTGGTATCCCTATGATTCAGATGTTGGAATGTTTAAAGATGTCTTGGAGGTTCCTAAGCCTCTCCTTATTTTTTTGAAGTCTTATTTCTTCATTCTTTTCTGATTGAATGTTTATTTCTTTCTTCTGGTCCACACTGTTGATCCGAGTCCCAGTTTCCTTCCCGTCACTGTTGGTTCCCTGTATATTTTCCTTTATTTCACATAGTGTAGCCTTCATTTTTTCATCTAATTTGCAACCAAATTCAACCAATTCTGTGAGCATCCTGATTACCAGTGTTTTGAACTGTGCGTCTGATAGGTTGGCTATCTCTTTGTCGCTTAGTTGTATTTTTTCTGGAGCTTTGGTCTGTTCTTTCATTTGGGCTATCTCTTTTGTCTGGGTTTGCCTGTTATGTAGTAAGGGGCAGAGGCTTAGGTATTCACCAGGGCAGGGTAACCCACTGCACTGCAGTGTTCATAATAAATTTCTTATAATCCTTTGTATTCTTTGGTGTCAGTTGTTATTTCTCCTTTTTCATTTCTGATTTTTTTTTATTTGGGTGTTTTCTCTTTTTTTCTTGATGAATCTGGTTAAGGTTTTGTCAATCTTATTTAGCTTTTTAAAGAACCAGTTCTTGGATTCATTGATATTTTGTATTTTTTTTATTCTATTTCATTTATTTCTGCTCTTATCTTTATTATTTCCTTCCTTCTACTCACTTTGGGCTTTGTTTTTCTTTTTCAAGTTCCTTTAAGTGTGAAGTTAGATTGTTTATTTGAGCTCTTTCTTTTTCTTTTCTTTCTTTTTTATTTATTTATTTTATTTAGATAGGCCTGTAATACTATGAATTTCTCTCTAAGGGTTGCTTTCTAGTATCCCACAGTGTCCTCATTTTCATTTGTTTCAAAGTATCTTTTGATTTCTTCCCAGATCTTGTTGTTGACCCATTCATTGTTTAATAACATGGTATATAGCTTCCATATATTTGTGTGTTTTTCAGTGTTATTCTTCTGATTGATTTCTAGTTTCATAACATTGTGGTCAGAGAAGATGCTTGATTGATATGATTTCAATCTTAAAGTATTGAGACTTGTTTTGTATCCTAACCTGTGATCTATCCTAGTAAACATTCCATGTGTATTTGATACTTATGCATTTGGAATGAAATGCTCTGAAGATATCAATTAATACCATTTCATCTAGTGTGTCATTTAAGTCTGCTCTCTCCTTGTTGATTTTTCCTCTGGAAGATCTCTCCAATGAAGACAATGGATTATTAAAGTGCCCAACTATGACTGTATTTCTGTCAATCTCTCCCTTTATGTCCATCAAGATTTGCCCCACATATTCAGGTGATCCTGTGTTGGGTGCATAAATGTTTATAAGGGTTATATCCTTTTCCTGGATTGTTCCTTCTATCATTATGTAGTGTCCTTCTTTGTCTCTTACTATAGCCTTGGTTTTAAGGTCTATTTTATTGGATATAAATATTGCTAGCCCAGTTCTTTTTCCTTTCCATTTACATGAAATATTTTTTCCATCCTTGTACTTTTAGTCTGTGTGTATCTTTCAATTTGATTTGGGTCTCTTGGAGGCAGCATATATATATGGATCTTGTTTTCTTATCCATTTAGCTACCCTGTGTTTTTCAGTTGGAACTGAGAAACCATTTTTTAAGCCATTTACATTTAAGGTGATTATGGATGGATATATATTTAGTGCCATTTTATTGTTAGACTGTATACTTCTATCTCCTCCTCTTCCTCTTCCTCTCCATCCTCCTTCTTCTCCTTCTTCTTATTCTTCATCTTCCTCTTCTTCTCCTTTTCCTTCTTCAACCAAGCCATTTAACATTTGTTACTGTACTGATTTGGTGTTCACAAACTCCTTTAGCTTTTTCTTGTCTGGGAAGTTCCTATTTCTCCTTTGATTTTAAATAATAGCCTTGCTGGGTAAAGTAGGCTTGGTTGTAAGTCCTTGCTTTTCATCACCTTGAATATTTATTGCCACTCCCTTCTTGCCTGAAATGTTTGTGATAAATCAGATGCCAGTCTAATTGGTGCTCCCTTGTAAGTAACTACCTGCTTTTCTCTTCTAGCTTTTAGGATTCTCTCCTTGTCTTTAAGCCTTGTTATTTTAATTATGATGTGTCTTGGTGTAGGCCTCTTTGGGTCCAACTAGTTTGGGATTTCTGAGCTTCATGGACTTGTGTGTCTCTTTCCTTCACCAGATTAGGGAAATTTTCAGTCATCATTTTTTCAAATAGGTTCTTGATCCCTTGCTTGCTTTCTTCTCCTTCTGGTATTTCCATGATGTGGATGTTGTTATGCTTCATGTTGTCCAAAATGTTTCTTAAGTTCTCCTCATTTTTCAAAATTCTTTATTCTTTTTCTGCTCTGCCAGGGTGTTTTTTCTATCTTGTCTTCCAAATCACTGATTCAGTCCTCTGCTTCATTTCACCTAGTCGTTACTCCTTCCAGTATAGTATTTGTTTCAGATATTGCATTCTTTATTTCTGGTAATTATTTTTATGGCTTCTATGTCTTTTTTCATGCTGTTAACTATCCTTATAATCATTACTCTAAACCCTCAATCTGATAAATCACTTGCCTCCATTTCATCTAGCCCTTCTTCTGGAGAATTCTCTTTTTCTTTCATTTGTGGTCTGTTTCTTTGTCTTTCCATCTTGGCCCCTTGTTTTTTTTCTATGGATAGGTAGATCTGCAAAGATTCTGGTTTGGGCCTTTGTCAGATGCGGCTGTGACTGGTCTTGGTCAACCTGTTGGGAGCAATCAGCAATCCACAGATGTGGCTCCCTCTGCTGGGCCTGTTTGTGTGCAGAAAGAACCAGGCTATGCATCAAGGCCAGCTTTAAATTTAATAAAAATTTTTAAAAAAGAAAAAAATGTCTATGTGAAGTTATGCTCCTTTTTCATTTTTTGTATCACATACTTGTGCTTTCTTTTCTCTATCTCTTTTTAAAGATTTTATTTTTATAAAGAGGGAAAGGGAGAGAGAGAAACATCAATGTGCAAGAGAAACATGGATCTGCTGCCACATACTTGCTCCCAGCCTGGGACCTGACCTGCAAACCAGGCATGTGCCCTGACCAGGAATCAACAGAACTTTTGCTTTTTGGGATGATGCCCAATCCACTGAACCACACTGGTCAGGGTTCTCTTCTTTTTCTGATAGTCTTGCTAATATCTTATCTATCATTTTTAAAGTAACGTCTCTTCTTTTGTTGGTATATTTTTCTTGGTTTTCTATTTCCTTGGTCTCTTTTAATTTTTTTAACTTCATTCTACTTCCTGTAATTTATTATTCAATATTTTGTAGCCTTTTCAGTACTATCACCTTTATTTTTATCTTTACTGTTTTTAAACAAAGATTTTATTTATGTTCTTTTTTGGAGAGGGCTAGGGAGGGAGAAAGGCAGAGAAACATCAATGTGCGGTTGCCTCTTGCACACCCCCCTACTGGGGACCCAGCCTGCAACCCTGACATGTACTCTGACTGGGAATCAAATGGGCGACCCTTTGGTTCACAGGCTGGTGCTCAATCCACTGAGCCACACCAGCCAGGGCTATCTTTACTGTTTTTATAAGTTAAAAATAAAACAAGTTTTGATATTAATGTTACTCTTATTTAGTTCTAAATATCTTTTAAAAGTATATCATGATTCCCTTCATGGGTTAAAGTTCTAAAATGTAAAAAATCTCTTATAGTCAATTTCAAATTTAATTACATTGTGTTTTTGTTAAGTGGCATGTACAATATTAGTTCTTTCCAATTTATTTTGCAATGTACTGAGATTTGCCTATGACCTATGAAATTTGATGCACTCTTAAAAACTATGTAGTCTCTATTTGTTTTGTGTTGCTTATGCATGTTTTAGATCAGTGGTGTGAAACTCATTTTCACTGGGGGCCACATCAGCCTCGCAGTTGCCTTCAAAGGGCTGAAATAATTTTAGGACTGTATAAATGTAACTACTCCTTAACTCTTAAGGAGTTGAAATTACATTCAGCCCTTTGAAGGCAACCTCAAGGCTGATATGGCCCCTGGTGAAAGTGAGTTTGACACCCCCATTTTAGATAATGATTTACATTTTATTTTTCACATTTTCTGTAAGAATACTAAAATTATATATATATAATTATAGTCAACATAATATTAGTTTCAGGAATACAACATGGTGATTAGACTTTTATATATATATATATATAGCCTTATGAAGTGATCATCACAATAAGTCTCATGACCATCTGTCACCATAGAGAGTTATTCCAACATTATTGACTATATATCCTATGCTGTAATTACATTCCCGTTATTTTATTTATTATTTATTTATTTATAGATAGGTAGATAAAGTGGGGGAGGGAGGAAGTGAGGGAAAGAAACATTGATGCGAGAGACAAACATCAATCAGTTGCTTCCAGTACATGCCCAGACCAGAGACCGAACCTGCAATCTAGGCACATGCCCTGAGAAGGAATCAAACCTAAGATCTTCAGTTAATAGGCCAGCACTCAACCCACTGAGCCACAGGAGCCAGTGTAGTTTGTTTTATTTGTTTGTTTTGTTTTTTAGATTCCACATATAAGTGAAATCATACAGTACTTGTCTTTATCTGACTTACTTCACTTAGCATATATCCTCTAGGTTTATCCATGTTATCACAAATGGCAAGATTTTATTCTCTTTTATATCGAGTAATATTCAATTGTATATACACACCACATCTTCTTTGCCTGTTCTTCTATCAGTGGACACCTAGGCTGCTTCCATATCTTGGCTATTGTAAATAATGCTGCAATGAACATAGAGGTACATATATCTTTTCAAATTAGTGTTTTCAATTTCTTTGGATAAATACCCACAAGTGGAATTGCTAGGTCATATGGTAGTTCCATTTTTAATTTTTGATGAATCTCCATACTTTTTTTTCATAGTGGTTGCACCAATTTACAATCCCAACAGTGTATAGGATTCCCTTTTCTCCACATCCTCACCAACACATATGCTTTGCTGTCTTTTTTATAATAGCGGTTCTGACAGGTGTTAGTTGATATCCCATTGTGGTTTTGGTTTTCATTTACCAGATGATTACTGATGTTAAGCATCTTTTCATGTCTGTTGGTCATCTGTTTGTCTCTTGGAGAAATGTCTGTTTAGGTCCTCTGCCCACTTATGGTTGAATTTTTTTGATGTTGAGTTGTATGAGTTATTTACATATTTTGTATATTAACCTTTTGTCAGATATGTCACTTATAAATATCTTTGCCCATTCAGTAGGTTGCTTTTCCTTTTGTTGATGGCTTTCTTCATGGTGTACACACTTTTTAGAAACTACCAACTTTTTTCAAAAATGGTTGTATCACTTTATATTCCCAACAGCATTGTATGAGGATTCTTTGTCTGTTTGATTTTTTAAATATATTTTATTGATTATGCTATTACAGTTGTTCCATTTTTCTCCCCTTCATTCCCCTCTGCCCTGTACCCCCCTCCCACCAGCATTCCCCGACCTTAGTTCATGTCCATGGGTCAAACATATAAGTTCTTTGGCTTCTACATTTCCCGTACTATTCTTTACCCTCCCATCCCCATCTATTTTGTACCTACCATTTATGCTTTTTATCCCCTGTACCTTTTCCTCCATTCCACCCATCCTACTCTCTGCTGATAACCTTCCATGTGATCTCTGTTTCTATGAATCAGTTTCTGTTCTGTTGTTTGCTTAGTTCATTTTTGTTTTTGTTTTTTTTTTTTGCTCATTTTTCATTTTTGTTTTTTTTTTAGGTTCATTTTGAGTTGTGAGGTGTGAGTTTGTGAGTTTGTTGTCATTTAACTGTTCTTATTTTTTATCTTCTTTTTCTTAGATAAGTTCCTTTAACAGATCATATAATAAGGGCTTGGTGATGATGAACTCCTTTAACTTGACCTTATCTGGGAAGCACTTTATCTGCCCTTCCATTCTAAATGATAGCTTTGTTGGATAGAGTGATCTAGGATGTAGGTCCTTGCATTTCATGACTTCAAATACTTATTTCCAGCCCCTTCTTGCCTGCAATGTTTATTTTTTGAGAAATCAGCTGAGAGTCTTTTGGGAACTCCTTTGTAGGTAACTTGTCTCCTTTTCTCTTGCTGCTTTTAAGAGTCTCTCCTTCTCTTTCATCTTGGGTAATGTAATTATGATATGCCTTGTGTGTCCTTCCATGGGTACACCTTCTTTGGGACTCTCTGAGCTTCTTGGACTTCCTGGAAGACTATTTCTTTTGCCAGATTGGTGAAGTTCTCCTTCATTGTTTTTTCAAGTAAGTTTTCAATTTCTTGCTCTTCCTCTTCTCCTTCTGGCACCCTCACGATTCAGATGTTGGAACATTTAAAGTTGTCCCAGAGGTTCCTAAGGATGTCTCCTAATGAGGTCTCCTCATTTTCTTGAATTCTTATTTCTTCATTCTTTTCTGGTTGAATGTTTATTTCTTCCTTTTGGTCCACATCGTTGATTTGAGTCCTGGTTTCCCTTCACTGTTGGTTCCCTGTACATTTTCCTTTATTTCATGTTGCATAGCCTTCACTTTTTCCTCAATTTTGCAACCATACTCAACCATTTCTTTGAGCCAGTGTTTCAAACTCTGCATCCGATAGGTTGGCTATCTCTTTGTCACTTAGTTGTATTTTTTCTAGAGCTTTGATCTATTCTTTCATTTGGGCCATCTTTTTTGCCTGGGTTTGCCTGTTATGTAGTAAGGGGCGGAGCCTTACGTATTCACCAGGGTGGAGCAACCCACTGCACTGCCTTGTGGTGCTGTATGTGGGGGAGGGGTCTGAGAGGGAACAATGCTGCTTGCTCAGCTCTCGGCTGGCTTTCAGTCACTTCCTCTGCTACCCACAGCAAATTGGGTCCTTCTGGTGCTGATTCCCAGGTGGGTGGTTCTAGGACCCTGTAGGTCTCTCCAACAAACTCTCCCCGTGAGGCTGGGAGTTTCTCCTGCTGCCTCAACCCCCACAGGTTTTTTCAGTCAGAGGTTTTGAGGCTTTCTTTCCCTGTGCTGGAACCCTGGGTTGTGTGGTCTGTCTTGCTCCCTAGTTGTGCCTCTCGGTTTATCCACATGCAAATATGAAACCATCCGCTCCCCTAGCTGCTGTCTGGCCCAGTTCACCAGACACGGCCTCGCCTACCCCGGTCCTCCAGCCACTGCCTTGCCACGAGTCCTCTCCACCCCTGCTGCCTGTTTCCACTCCTCCTACCGGTCTGGATGAATGTTTCTTCTTTAATTCCTTGGTTGTTGGACTTCCATACAGTTTGATTTTCTGGCAGTTCTGGTTATTTTTGTTTTTAAATTTGTTGTTGTCCTTCTTTTGGTTGTTCAAGGAGGCACAATATATCTACCTATGCCTCCATCTTGGCTGGAAGTCTTATTTTTTTGTTTTTTAAGCTAAGGTCTCTGCTCTCATAAGCTTTATTTTTTTTATTGATTGACTTTTAGAGACAGAAAGAGAGATCAGTTTGTCATTCCACTTATTTATGCATGCATTGGTTGATTCTTGTATGTATCCTGACTGAGGATCAAACCTACGACCTTCATATATTGGGATGATGCTCTAGTCAACTGATCTACTTGGCCAGGGCCTCTACATTTAAAAAAATATTTTTTGAGTCACATTTCCTGCTTCTTGGTATGCCTGTTAACTTTTTCTTTTTAAAATCAGATTCAGGACATTGTGAATTTTACCTTATGGGATGCTTGACTTTTATTTTTCTTAAGCTGTTTTGGGCTTTATTTTGGGATGTAGTTAATAGTGGAAAACAGTTTGATGCTTTAGGCTTGATTTAAATCTTTGTTAGGTGGGTCCAGAGCAGGCTTATTCTAACATGGCTTCTACAGGAGGCAGCCCCCTCTGTGAATTCTTCCATATGTTCCAGGCAGTAGGAGTTGTTTCTACTCTGTTGGGAATACAAACTATCCATGGCACTCTGTGAGATCTGAGAGCTGTTCTGCTTGCTACTCTGTAGTGATTATCCCCTACCCTCCATGTTTTCTCGGGCTTTGTGAATATATGTTCAATATTATTGAACATATATAGGGCTACTTATGGCTTAAAAGATCTGTAGCTCAAAAGATTTTGGCAAATGTAAACATTGAATTTAATATTTGAGTTAGGAATCATGGTTCTGATTACTATGATCTTTCCATGTTCTTTACAGCATTGTTTACTTTCTGAAATTAAATTCTAACTTTTTTCACCTTGTTTTAGTTTATGAGAGCTGCCATAACAAAGTACCACAAATTTGGTGCCTTGGAAGAATAGAAATATATTCTCTTGCAGTTCTGGTAGCCTAAGGATGAAATTAAGGTGTCAGTAAGGCCATGCTCCTGAGGTTCCAGTGAAGAAGCTGTTCCTTGTCTCTCTCCTAGCTTCTGGTGGCTGCCAGCCATCCTTAGCATCCTTTGGCTTGCAGCTCAGTCACTCAATTTCTGCTTCTGTTGGCACATGCCTTTTTTCCCTGTTTGTCTCTGTGTTTCTCACATTCTCCCTTCCTCTTAGTAGGATACCAGTCATATTGTATTTAGGATACACCCAAATCCAGTATGACCTCATTTTAATTTAACTGTTTAAATCTGCAAAGATCCTATTTCTACATGAGGTCATATTCTGAGTTTCTGGGTGGACATATGTTTTGAGGAGACATTGTTCAACTGAGTACATAAATTTCTGTTATTCTCTGACCCCCCTTTTTGCTTTTGTCTTCTTCTAAAACTTTAATCAGTTACAAGAAAGCAATGAGCTGGTTGTATCTTGTTTTTAATGACTGTTTACAAATCATTCATTGGTATGTTTTTCTCAGCATTCATGAATTCTAAGAAGAACAATAAGTCATGAAGATACACCATTTATTTTAAACATGATCATTAGTCAAATTCCATATATCTCCTCAGACTTTTTGCTTGTCTTCTTTAATTGTCCTGCTTTTTTGAGCTTGCTTGAACTTCAAGGTATGTCAATACATTTTTTTGTAACTTAAAATGATTTTTTGATTTCATTTTTAATAAGCCTTTCAAAAATGGAAAATATCTCTATCAACCTATTTTCTATTTTTATAACTGGAGGCTTTATTTTATGTGGCTTTATTTTATGTTATTTTTTTGATGCAGATATTTATGGCAAACCTGACAAAGGGATGGTTTCAAACAAACCCAATGAGAGAAATGTGAGATGTATATAATATTATATCATAATAATGCCATCCTTGCATCAAAGCAAAGAACAAAGTTAACTGGAGATGCTCCTTAGTAATATTCCACTGTTGTAGGCCAAAAACAGGCTTCCAGCTTCTTTAGGTAAAGCAAATGAATTACTTTGAAAAATTAAACAAAGAAAAATAACCATGACTGGTGTGAACAATGGACTGGAGGGGTGTAAGAACAGGTACAGTCAGGTGTCTATTGGCATCGTGCCATACCACAGAGTAACAATAAGCACCAGAGGACCAGCTCTGCCTGAGCAAAGGAAGTGTGTCTACAGATCCTATCCACAGTGAAAAGGTTGACTAAAGACTGGTGAGCCCTGACCAAACATTTTATCCCCTTCTCCTCCCTTGAGAAGAAACAAGGGATGTAGAAAATGGAAATGCAGTCTCCAATATTCATGAAGTGGAGAGAGGAAAAATACTTCTCACATCGTATTTATCTGTAAGGTCTGTCATTTCTATCTCCAAAACATACCTTAAATCTCTCCCTTCTCTCCACTTCTGTTGTCTCCACCTTAGACCAAATCCCTTTCCTTTTTTGTTTGGATTGTTGCAATCCAGGCCTCAGCTGTCTCAAATCTAGAGGAAACTGTACATAGTCGCAGGTATTCTCCAAGTCTACTGGAATCCTCTGAATTTAGTGTCTCTGCAATACATGCACACAGTCATGGTATGACAATGTATGAATTAAAAGATATACATGGATATGGATGGCCAAGGATATCACAATGAAAATTCCCACTTGCAGAAGGGGAAGAGAAACTGGCAGTGGTACTAACTCATATCAATTATCAAATACCTCTCAGCAGAAAGTGACAACTCTCTCTCTCCTAGTAAAGGAGTAAATCCCTTTCATAGCTCATTTGATAGTGCCTGGAAGCAGATAGTTCAAGGATGGTAAGGTGATGTCTTCATCTTCATAGGCCTAGGCTCTACCATCTCTAGTTTATCATTGCTATCCTTATGATCTGAAGAGTTGATATCTGCTAGGATTCCAGGTATCATAACTGAAATCCAGGAAGTAGGACAGAAGAAAGGAGAAAAGTGTGTCAGCAGTCATTTAAGGTTTGTTGGAAGTGACCATACATTACCTGGATCTCCATGGCCACCATTTAGTTAAATGCAAACAGAAGACATACAACATGGGAGCGTATGATGTATAAGGTAATCTGGTGGTCATATGCCCAGCTAAGGAAGAAAGGGAGAATAAATGTTGGCCATGCCATGATTATCCTTTTGGCTATCCAAATGAGTATCTTTTTGTCACCCCTCTTTCCCCCACCACAGGATTGCTTGAATGTTTAACTATGTGGCAATTGACTGCCAACAGAGTTAATGATCCAAGAAAGATCAAGAACATACATCACACCTTCCCTAAGGGAAACAACTTCAAAATGTTTCTGAGTTTCTGGTTTTGTAAATTAGATGAAGTATTTGAAACTTCCTAAGCAGAGCAATCTGGCCTCTGCCTACTCTCTAACAGCATCTCTAACTAATACCCAACTTGGTCGAACTTCCTGCAGTTCCCTAAATGTATCATATTCTCATACCTCTGGGCTTTGCAAATACTAGTTCTTTGCCTACACCAACACTTTTCTTCGCCTTGTTCCTATTCATCCTTGGAACATCAGTTTTAGCCATTCTCTTAGAAAGCCATCCCTGACTTCCTGCCTTAGCCAGCTTGGGCTGATATAGCAAATACCATAGACTGAGTGGCTTAAAGAATAAATATTTAATTCTCACAGCTCTAGAGGTTGGGAAGTCCAAGATCAAGGTGCCTGCAGGTCCTGGGTTTGGTTCGTGCCTGCTTCCTGGTTTACAGATTGCTGTCTTCTCATATCCTCACATGGGAGAGAGCAGAGAGATGTATGCTCATGTGTCTCTTTCTATAAGGGCTCTAATATTTTTTATGAGGGCTCCACCTCATGCCTTAGCTTCTGAAAACACCACCTCCTAATACCAGCACATTGGGGGTTAGGATTTCAACATATGAATTTTAGAGGGACACAAATATTTAGTCCATAACACCCTCCAAAGCTGAGATTGGGGCATTCCTCTGTGCTACCTAAGACACAATTCCTTCTATGCTGCTGCAGTTCAGCATTATAATGGTCCATTTCCTTGTCTTCCCAGTTGTAGCCACTTCAGAGTCAGAATGGTCTTGTTCATAGCTGTGTCTCCATTATCTAACACATTAAATGATATGGAGTTGTCTGATGACTAATAATATAATAAGCACTGCCTGTTACAGGGGCCCTTGCTGGCTCTTTTCAGAACTTACTAATGGTGTGGAAAACATAAAATAAGTTTATAAATTTTGTAGTTGTAGATGCTATAAAGCAGGGAGGATGGTAGAATGAAAATGGAAGAATTCAAAGATTCAAAAAGATTTCAACAGGCTATAAGAACAGGGTGGAACAAACAAGGTAAAATCCTAGAGAGAAATTTAAAGTTCTGCATTTGGGTTTATGTTGTGTAGTAGTTCTTGAAGTATGGCCCCAATTGATTTTGGGGAACTGTAATATAATTAAAAATAACATGTCTTATCAACCTAAAAACATCTTCTCCACAAAGATAGATGAGAAAGAAAACAGTTTTATTATGGAATAAACATTAAACCAGAATGCGAGGCAGGCAGAGCACGGGAAAAGCTCAAAAGGGATAGCAAAGACAAAGAGAAATTGTACCTACTTAGCAAAGCAAATGAAACCCATTAATTATATCCATGTTCTCAAGGTAAATAATTCTCGAAGACTAATTGCCTTTATACAAAAGAAAAATAAATTTCTCATATCTTTATGACAAAAGATAGCTTTGCAACTTGGAGCCAGGTACCTGCTGAAGTTAGTTAGGCTTTTGTGCTCCTGGAAGAGCGGGAGATAGGGGTGTTATTTTCCTGGATGACTACATTTCAAAGAGGCTCCAGGTCCCATTTCAAAGAGAAATTCTTGGATTGTAAAATAGGCAAGAGGCTTATTTTGGCTTTAAAAAGAGTTAGCATACATTTCAGAGGCAGGGAAAGACTAATGACAAGTTTTCTAAAATAAATACTCATTCTCTTTGCACCAGCGAGAATTAAGTATTTTTCTTATTTCTAATTTGTTTTACCCTTCACCAACAGCACCAGCATCATCTGGGAACTTTAGTTAGGAATGCAAACTCTCAGATCCTAATGCAGAAACTCTGGGGATAGGGTGCGGCAATCTATCTTTTTTAAACAAGTCCCTCTGCTGATGCTGATGCTCCTTAAAGCTGAAGAATCACTGTAGAGCACTGTTGACAGCGGGCCGTTTAAACAGACCTAGGGAAAAATGATTTTATTTTACTTGAATTAATAGTTACCTGTAGTTTGCATCACATAGGTAGTTACCAGCTCTGCTAGCATACTACCTTCAATTAATTGGCAAGAAGTTAAGATGTCCAAAATAAAGATATTAGATGAATATTAGTTTAGCTAAGGCAGTCAAATCTTAACAACTTACATCATTGAAGGAAATAAAAACAAATGTAACAAATTATGCTTATTTGGCTCTA
Organism: Trachops cirrhosus; assembly: GCA_028533065.1. Taxonomy (NCBI): domain Eukaryota; kingdom Metazoa; phylum Chordata; class Mammalia; order Chiroptera; family Phyllostomidae; genus Trachops; species Trachops cirrhosus. The sequence continues at coordinate 40,733,248 of CM052547.1, read as the reverse complement.
GAGTGAATGTATTCCCTAATTTTAAATATATGAAGAGTTGACTGCTTTTCTAGCAAATCACAAAATGCCCAAATCAAGTAAAACCATACAAGCCAAGCTCAAAAGGAACTAAACGATTGTGCAATTTTTTTTTCACATGTACCCCTTCTTAAGTTCACCTGGCTCTTTATTGGGACTAATCTATCCTTTGTCAGTGCCCCTCAATTTTTGGATTTAAAATGGAATCAGCTGAGGATAAAAAGACACTCTCAGGAGAGACTGAGAGCAGCGGGTGAGGGGGGAACAGTGGATTCTTTGGGTGTATCAGTTCACACAAGCTGTCCAGGGACAGAGTCCTGCTACCCTTTCTCAGCATGGGTCAGACCTGCCATAGACCTCAAATACAAGAACTTCAGAGACCCAGATGAAATTATAGGCGCCAATGTGGAGATAGATTATTTGGAGCAGTTTGGAATGTCCTCATTTAAGGAGTCTGCTTTTTTTTAAAAAAAATTGTTTTTTATTGTTGTTCAGTTAGTTGTCCTGCCTTTTCCCCTCTTGCTCACCCCTACCCTGCGCCCCATTCCCACAGTCTGCTTTGAGAAAAGTTTTTGTACTTCTTATTTGATGCGCTACAGAAAGCTTGAATAAACTGGTTTCTGTGGCTATTGAGACAAATAGTATTCATAATGCCAAGACTTCTTGAGAAGTCCACCTAAAGCAAGGCTGGTGGCATGATTTCTTAGGACTTCTGGATATTCCTGTGACAAACTCTCCCTCATGTGTCTACCTCTGTCCATTGGTCTCATCATGGATGTACTGCAGTTTAGCCAGAAGAACCTGGTCATGCAAATGGAGAACCTACAATTGAAAAGCAAATATGAGGAGCTCCACCTGAAATACCTGGATGGATTTTTAGGGACTGGGCCCCAGGTGATGGAGGAAGCTCAGAAACAGGAGCTTGCCAAAACTGAAATCTAGGTCTGAAAAAAAAGATCAACTTACTACAAACATGAACTCCATGAATACATCTTTCTCTGACCTTTTCAGAGAAAAAAGATAATTAAAGGCTATCCCACGAATGGAGAATTGCTAAAGAAGTGTATTGAGGATTACATACTGTGAATTCAAATGAAAGGCCAAATGTACCAAGTATTACAGACCCACACTGAAGAGAAACTCAATGTAGCAGATGAAGAAATTGCCTAAGTCCATAGGAAAGTTGGCCATCAAGGCAATCCTAACGAAGGAGCAGAGGAGGATCTATTCCCCGGACACCATTCAGCAGAAGACTGAAGATAGCGAATTGACCATAATCCGTTATGACCTGATTTCAGATGTGGAAAAATCTGATGTGAAAGTCACTGACCAGAGACCCTCTCCTGGCTCCTTTCTGTGTTAACTGTCTGTAAGCAAGCCTTATGTACTAAATGATCCTCAACAACAAGAAATAGCTACAGAAAATTAAGAGATATTTTAACTTCAGAGTTACATTTTTAATGCTATTTGACTTATTAAATGGTGATGCTGATGTCTCATTAGAAAGTTTTAAAGATTTTATTTATTTATTTTTAGAGAGAGGGGAAGGGAGGAAGAGAGGGAGAGACACATCAACGGAAGAACACATCAACGTAAGAAACATTGATCGGTTGCCTCTCGTAAGTGCCCCCAACCAGGGGCCTATCCTGCAGCCCAGGCATGTGCCCTGACAGGGGATGGTACCAGTAACCTTTTGGTTCACAGGCTGGTGCCCAATCCACTAAACCACACCAGCCAGAGCAGAAAGTTTTTGTATCTTATCAAATATTTGCTCTGGTGAAGTTGATTGAAAAAAAAATTGGTGTTATATCCTGTAAATTTTTTTACTATGAGAAAAACACTGCTTTAAAATTATTAGCAAATAGGCCCAAGATTCAGTCTATTTTGTTAGTACACATGGGCTACAAAAGTGTGGTATATAAGAGGTCACATAGAGGGGCCCAGTCAGCTTATGAATTATTATAATACTAATCAGCAATGTTAAAATAATTGCTATAACCTGTCATTAATCACATCTTGCAAAAATATAGAGGTTTCTCCTATGGTCCTCAGCTATATAAACTGTCCATGAAGGAGGCAGTGATGAGTTTTTCTGAATATGAAGATGTCTAACCAAGAATTCAAGAAGACATTTCAGTGGGACTATATTGACTACCAGAACAACAAAATCCACGGTCTTTTAAGGAAAGGCAGTTATTTTCCTCCTTGGAGGGTTTAAAGAAAAACTTTAATAGAAGGGCTCAGATTCTCCTTTTCCCCTTCCCTTCTTTGTTCCCATAAAAGAATCACAGGTTTTTGAAACACATTTTAATGATCAAGTAATACCTTTAGTTATAGAAGAAAAACTGAGGTAAAAAATGCAAAGTAGTTTAAAAAAATGAGGGAGCCAAGTCATTTAACAAGAAGGAATACGGCCAAGTAGATACAGTTAAAAGAACACATCCCCATTTTTTTTTGCCACTAGGTACATGCATTTTAAAAAACATTTTTACTCCCTTCAGCAAGAAACATAAAAATTGTTCAAGTGTGTTTTCTGTCTCCTTTGCAAGCTGCGTGTGTTCAATTTATGGGGCAAAAAGTAAAAATGGCCACTTAAAAAAAGAATCATATATGCCATTCTTTACACACAAAAGTATTATTTTATCAAACATCAGAATATGCACTTACAGGTTTTCTCAGAACATAATTGTTTCTGAGGACATATATTTTGTCTTATTTTTGTTTCTCTTGTAACACCAAGTACAATACGAGGCATATATATGGTAATGTAAGATAAATATCTATTCAAATTTTAAAAGTAAATACTTTTTTCCATGTAGGGTCTAGTGCTTGGACTTCTCTGACTAAAAGCCACTATCTTTGAGACTCTTGTGTTTTCAGAACAGAAATGAAGTGGAAAATTGGTTCTTGGGGGAGAAATGTCAAAATTTGGCTGCCAGAAACACTAACCATGGAAATTGTGTCTGGAGGGAACGATCCACAGCAATGTCCACCGGCGTTGTGGCAAACTCAGGCACTTCCCAGGTTGACCCTGATTTTCAAAGGCGGTCAGCAACAGTCTTCAGAGTTGCCAGGTGGCAGGGGCATGATCCTGGGTGGCCCGTTCGATTTCTATCAGGTTTCCGGCCAGTGGCTGCGTTGCTGGGCAGAGTGAAAAGGTAGCAGAGGTGGTAAGAACAGGTGGCCCCAAGCTTTCTAGCAAGGCTTGGACGGAGCCCAGAAGCTGGGAACTGGAAGAGTTCTTCGCGAATCAAGCCAAGCAGTGCCGAGTTGTGGGGAGTGCAGAGGCTCGCAGCCGTCACTCCCGCCTGACACCAGGGGTCCAGGCCTGGCGGTTTTCTACCCATTCCTGCCAAAGGTCCGCTCCAGCTGGTCCACGAAGTCCTCGTAATGAGCTAGGATGGGGCTCCCCCTCTCGATGTAGGGGACTACCCACTCCTCTGCCGCCCCAAAGAGGCGGCTGATTAAAAACGCCACCTTTAGGGTGTCGTTGGAAAACCTGTCCTCGAAGAACCTCTCGTAGAGGCCGCTTGGATCAAGAACTCGGGAAGCTGGGTGGAGTCGTCTTTAAAAGTTTAGGAAAAGCCACGGGGCAAGCCGGAGGCGGCACCTGGGCAAGCAGGTTGGCTTTCTCGCAAAGCAGTCACCGCACCTGGTCCATGAGCTTGTCGTTTTCCCTGCGTAAGGCATGGTTCTGGGTCAGGAGGTCCTGCATCACGACCGCCAGCGCATCCATCACCACCTGCCGTGCGGCCTCCCCTAGAGTCTGCGACCCCGCCAAGGGGACGACGGAAGTGCGTGTCGCAATGGGGCGGTCCAGAGGCGGTGCGGTCTGGTTTCTGCACACCGGGCTGGGCCTAAATCCGACTGCGGTGGGCAGGGTCGCCGTACTATAGTCCCGAGAAGCAACAGCCAGAAAGCCTGAAGCGAGCAGCAGGGAGGGGAGGAAATCTGGAGTAGACGTGCACGAAGCCGGAGAATCACCGAGCACCGCCACCGGGGGAGGAATCTGGCTTCGTGGCTGAGCTCATTGACTTCCGGCCAGTCCCCTCAGTGGGGCTGGCTCTCAGGTGCTTAAAGATAAAGCAGCCGGTTGGCAGCTGCGCTTTCTTGTGAGTCTGTGGTTAACTCCTGCTGGTCTCCAATGTTCCGAGCAGTCCTTCTGTTTGTGTTTCATGTTGTCTCTTCACGTGTTGTGTCTAAGGCTCACAGCTACGAGGAGGCAGCTCTAATGAAGCCCTCCTTGCCTCCTCAAATGACTATGTTGTGTGGCTTCCAACCTGACAATTTGCTAGACGCCTTATAGAATCATCCACACGGAACCCATGTTTTTGTTTGTTGGTTAGTTGTTTTCCTGAGGACAAAAGTCAGCTCAGAAAATATATAAATTTACCTGGGTTACAAAGTCAGTGGAATAGTGGGAGAATGCTTCATGAGTGCTAGGTCTTTGAAGATGAACTTAAACTTCAGGTGGTGTGCCGAGTCTGTACATCCGAAAGCCCCATGTCTACGCTGACGTTAGTGCTGTTTATGTCATCTGGTTCAATACAGGTGCTGGCTGAGAGCCACGGCTTCTCCCCTGTAGTAAGGCTGTGCTCCAGCCTCTTTCCTAGCTAACCAGCTTCTTACTTTTTCCATCAGTGTGATATCCTAGTTAAAGAAGACTCCAACTTTGTGTGTGTGTGGCTACAACCAGCTGCGTGTTGCGTTACTGAGTGGGCAAACTCTAGCAAGAACCATTGTCACGCTCTGGGACTGCAGGTTTTTCTGCCACTGTCTCCAAAGTTGAGGCGCTCAAGTATTGAACCCCGGACACCTCCCATGCAGGAACCACCAGAAGTGAATCTGTAGGTACCAAAGTTTAGGAGGGCATATTGCTATGTACTTCAGGGACTAAGAAACTCAAATAACATATCTTGATGAGTAGTAATATTTAAAGAATATAATTTTTGGCTTTTTAGAGATGAAAGCTAATACCTTATGCCAGAAACTTTCATTGGTCATTTACATGGGTATGGTAGTTTTTGATTGCGGCTTTTAATTGATTTATTTGGTATTTTACTGTTGGAGACTACTTTTATTAATAATACCTTTCCTAATGAAACTGCAGGTCATAAATTGTATTAACATACTTTCAAAAGCAAAATGCAAAACTTTGATATCAATTATTTAAAATATATATACCATACTTCAAGAAAGAAAAAGTCATATAACAAAAAAGTAGTTATGGAATTTCTCTGGAACTACAGATAGTATTAAAATATCATTTAAAGTTTCAGAGCCAAAATGAACTCTTACTTTGTCCTCAATATGCAATATAAAATATTAATCCAAATACAAGATGGGGAAATCATGCTCAGAACTCTCAGAATGTGGCTCCCATTCACTTGTGATAGCCATACATATTTGTTTGCACATATGTATTACAAAATAACATTTTAAAATTGTCAGAATGTGATAGATGCTCAATAAATATGTAGTAAAATAAACACTTCTGAATCTATGACCCAGATTAAGACCTAGAGTGTTGAATTTACTGTGGGGTATTCCTTTTTCCCATCTTCCTTAATTTAGCAAGTAGCCTGAAAAAATATAGTTTTATATCTGTCTATACCTTTATATCTATTTGCTTAACATCACTTATTTGAGTTTTATAGTATCAGACTGCTTTAGATTTCTGCACTTTGCTCCACTAATTCAAAATTATGTTTCTAAAATTTCTTCAAGTTGTGTCATTTATGCAGCTTCTCTTCATTTCTTTTCATTGATAATATGCCACTGTGTTAATATACCATAGTTTGTGCCCGTTTTCCTGATAATGGACATTTAGATTATCTCCAGATATTTGCTATTGCAAATGATTATATGTTTATTCTTACACATGTCTGTTGGTTCACGTGTTAAGAATTACTTTAGGGTTATATTTAGGAGTGGAATAGATGGCATGTGAATGCTAAACTTTACAAGATAATACTACATTGTTTTCTGAAATGGTTTATCAATTTATACTTTCACCTGCACTTGGTATTTTCAGATGTTTTAGATTTGCTAATCTAGTAGGGATAAAATTATATTTAATTGGTTCTTTTAGTTTACATTTTCTTGATTACTATATAGTATATAGTGTGTTTGAGCATTTTTTTAGCATATTTTTTGACCATGTAGGTTTCTTATTCTGTGCCATGCTTGTTCATATATTTTACTCATTTTCAAGGTCATGTTTTAAAAATCCTCGCCTGAAAATATGTTTATTTATTTTAGAGAGAGAAGAAGGGAGAAAGGAAGAGAAACATTGATATGAGAAAGGAACATCAGTCAGCTTCCTTCTTTATACACCCTGACTGGGGATCGAACCTGCCACATTTTGGTGTACAGGATGATTCTCCAACCAACTGAGCCACCTGGCCAGGGCTGGAAGGTCATTTTATTTTCTCACTTTGTGCAAGTTATTTATATACTCTGGATGTGAACTTTTTGTTGGTTATATGATTTAAATATATGTTACTTAAGGTTGCAGTTTTACCTTCTTATTTTTCTTAATTCATTGTACAAGCATATTTAATAAATGCCACATAAGTACAGAAAACACATAGCCTATAGCTCATCCTTTCAAACCAGAAGAGCCAAGTAAAAAGTCAGTACAGATATTTATTTTTACTTAAAAAACAATCTAGGGTACACATTGGGATTTAAACTAGGTTTTCTTTTTTAGAGGTGTGACATCCATGTTTCCTGGTCACTAATATTCTGTTCAACATTGTACTAAGCCAATGTACTAAGTCAAAACAGACAGATGAGCAGTAAAGCTGTTTGCTGTCTCTTATTCCTGCTGAGCTAGACCAGTAGAGCACTGTCTTGGTAGGAAGATTTTGAGAGAAAGAAGGAATTTTGAGAGAAAGAAGAGACCCTCTACCCCAACAGAAAACCCACTGAACTAATTTATGCAGAAAAAGTTTAAGCAAACCTGCACAAATACTTACCATGCTATAAGAAAAGTAGAGAAGGATACCTTTAGTTTACTGCCAGCACAAGCACACATTTATTGGTGCCCAGTAAAATAGAGGTCTGGATAGAAAGCATTTTCGCTTTCACAGAACTAACAACTAAAAAGCACATAGCATTTAACACTTTAATCTTGAAGTGGGTAATTGTGGAATTTCTGAGATTATATCCATTAGATTAGTCTGAGTATTCATCTATCAACATAAAAATATTTTTTCAAAATGCTTAAAAAGGAGTTCTAGAAACAGTGGGACTACATCAGGACCAACAGAAGACACACTGATATAGGGACTGCACATGTAAGACTAGGAACTGACTTTCACATGTACCTTTTAGGTAAAAGACATCTCTTTCAGTTGATTCCTACAGCCAAGACTCTGACAACAGAAGCCCCAGAAATTTCAAGACAGGCAGCTGGCTTGAGTAGCACCCTAGATAACTGCTCCCAAACAGGAAAAACCCCACTGAAGCTGAAGGACTGAAACTTTCGTGCTGACAGAGCAACATGTATGCTGGGGAAGGCCCCCAGGTGGAATGCTGGGTGTGGACTTGCTCCACAGGAGCCGGACACAAGTGCCTGAGAGAGATGTCTGATCAGGAAAAGCACCAGGATTACTGAACGCAAGCCTTTTCTAAAGAAATGGGTCCCAGGAGGGTCAGGTCATTTTTTTCTGACCCATTAATACTTGACATTAATGGAAAGTTGCAGAACAGAGCTGGTCTCTCCAAGATCTATTTTTCTGTCTTTAGCTGAAGCCTCTCCCAGTAAACTGGACTGCTGATGTCCAGACAATCTCATTGCCTGGAGGTGGGGCCTAGTGCCACAGAATAATTTGCACAATAAAGTCACCACTGACACACTGCTTAAATCCAGTTCCAGGCCTTCTTTTACTGCCCTGTGATCCAGAAAAACTTTTACTGCCCTGTGATCCAGAAAAAGCCAGAAAACCAGTAAACGTGAGCAGCATGTCAAATATGTCAGTAGCCACTTCATCTTTATGGTGCTGAAAAGGTGTTGTGAAGCCTGCTGTGTTAAATCCAGGAATCCGCCCCAGCAGCTGTTCTTTAATATACTTTTCTACCGAAGAAATGTATTTGTTAAAAATAGGCATGCAGGTAAGTTTATTCTCTGTTGTCTTCAAACTCCTGGTACTACTTGTCCAGGACATTTCTCTGTGATAACTGGAACTCCTGGTAGTACTTGTTTATGAAGTTTCTCTATAATAACTAGAGCTTGTCACCCATGACAATGTCTTCTAAATATCCAACCACAGCATCAAATTCTTCCCCTAAGGCATCCATCACCACTGTCTCGGTCCATCTCAAGCTGGTGAGCCAGTTTACTTCCTCCCTGCGGGACCCAACCTCTGTTTTGCTCCACAAAGCCCCACCCAGCATGGAGGAGGCTGGTGGCTTCGCCCAGCCAGGCCTCTGCCTGAGCCGTTGTAGCCACCATGCGGGCCACACCTCTCCTGTGTGTCTTTTGATGAGCATAAATTATTATTTTAATTTAGTTGAATTTATCCATCTTTTCTTTCATGTTTAACATTTTAAAATGTCTTTTAAAAAACCTCTGTATCCCAAGGTCAGAAAAATATTCTCCTTTACCCTTTTCTAGCTTTCAAAGATTTACCTTTTCAATTTAAGACTTAGCTCCATTTGGAATTGAATTTTGTGAGATAGATATCCAGTTATTTTTTTCTTAATGAGTGATCATTTGTTTTAACAACACTTATTAAATAATCTCTCCTTTCGTCACTGTTTTGCTATGCCATCTTTCTAATAAGTCAAGCTTCTATATATGTGTGTGATTCTGGCCTTTCTGATGGAAAAACTCAATAGTTAAAAATTTTTAGCTTTAGCTTAAAATATTCTTGTAGGAAACTGTTGTTCCAGGAACTGGAATGTATGACTGGACCTACACTGACTCCAGGAGACCCACAAGCAATTCAACCTGTGTGCTCCAGGGCAGTCTGCAACTGATTAAGATGGTATCTGAGCCACTGCGCTCCAGGGAGGGAACTCTGCCAACCCGGATGCAGACTAAGAATCACTGCGATTCGAGGAAAATTGCTGGACTGCAACTTTTACGTGACTAACCTTTTCCCCTAAATTCCAAACCCCTTACCTACTTTTATCTTGAATTCCAAACCCCTTACCTACCCTTTTCTTCTCCTAATTAAAAAAGTTCGGCTTGAGATGAGATGTTAAGATGGTTTTCAGACAGCTGGCCATCTGAATAAGGCGCCCATAGAGATTCAATTCTTGTTTCTACTTCCTGGTTCTGGTAGTGACAGACAGCACACATGTCAGCTTTTCTGGTTTCATTTCTATTCCCTTTCATTTATCTGTTTGACTGTACTTACACAAATACCAAGCTGTCTTACTTTATAGAACTTTGTAACAAGTTTTTATATTAATTAGGACAGGTCCTATTCAGTCTTATTGATCTCCTTCAGGAGTGTCCTCACTTTCATAGGTCTTTGCCCTACTATATACATTTTATAATCAGCTTGTTGAGCGTCTATTGAAACAGTGTGCAGCCAAGAGGGGGGCCCCAAATAGGGATTTGGAATGGAGTCCAGAACTCAAGGTGTCCAGGAAATATTAGAAAGATATATAGGATGTCCTCACCACTTCCCGCCCTACCCACAGGTGTGAGTTGGGGGATGGGACACACGGAGCAGGAACATGCAGAGCTGTTTTGTACAGCAACAGCTTTGCAGCTAACCTCTGGCATGGTCATTTAACATATCTATAACTGGTTTCACAGATAGGTTAAATAGCTGTAGCCAAGCTTGGAGCCAGGGGGATGGAAGTGACTCACACCCAAGATGTAACTGGGAGGCAACTCCCCCTGGTTACAGCACCTGTGTGAGAGCTTGGAGATGATGTGTCCACGCCTGCCCAGACCCACTATGGCAGCCTGGTAAAGCTGGAAGGATATGGGAGTTCTGGTAAGTGTAGCTGATTATGGGAGGAGTTGGAAATGGGGCTGCAGAGAGGGATTGGTGCGAGGATTTAAACCCAGATGCAGCAGCCATTAAGGGGAGAACCATGAGACTTTGGCCAGAGTGGGGACCCCCTCAGTCTTGTGAGGGAGAATCACCATGTGGCTTTAGCAGAGAACTGCCACTCAGCTTTGGCAGAGTGGTGAACCCCACCCCTACAGCTTTAGTAGGAGGAGAATCATGTGGCTTTAGCCAGAGTGGAGACCTCCACAGCTTTGCAGAGGAGAACCATGCGGCTCGATCCTGGCTGACAACCTCACAGCTTATGGTGTCGGGGGCCTGAATCTACTTCTTATCCTGAGATACATTACCCCAGCTTAGGGCAGAGGGAGAAGGAAGCACTATGTGCGTCTGTGGGTATCCTAAAGGACTTTGATATTTACTTAAGACATTAGGTCACTAATTTAAGTCTGTATAGCTTTAAATAAACATTTCCTTTCCTTTTCACAAATCTCTGGCATTGAGAGACATCTTTCCTCTGGCAGCGGACAATGCAAACCTAGTGAGGGGGTCCTTTTGGTAATAGTATATCATACCCCCCTTGGCCTTGTTCTGTAACACTATCAGTCTGTCTTACCCCTCTGGATTCTTTTGCAATTTTTTTTTTGGACTTTGGGGTGGAGCTGTCACCACGAAGCATCTAGGAGATGATTTCTTTCTATTTAGCTCTTTCAAAATAATTCATGCTTCCCGTATCTATAGATTCATGACTTCAAAAATTCGGAAAATTTCTAGCCATTGGATCTTCAAATATTGCTTCTCTTTCATTCTTTTTATCTTCTGCAGCTAGGATTCATAGTGACTGTGTGTTAGACCTTATTATAGCTTTTCTTTTTCTTGTCTCATAGTTACCAGATTTTTATCTGTCACTGCTACTGTTGAGCAAATTCTTTGAGCTATCTCATTTCACTAATTTTCTCTTAGTTGCTTTAAACCTACTTAACCTAGACATTGAATTCTTAATTTTGACAATTCTATATTTTATTTCTAGAAGTTCAGTTATTTAAAAAAATAAATGTGACTATTTTGATAATCTGATTTCTTTGGATATAGAAGTTATGACAGGCAATAGTCCTTAGTTTCCTGGTCCATGTCAGTTATTAAATGGTAGAATCTAGAATTAAATTCAGGTCTCTCTGACTCCAAAAGCTGTATCTTTCAAATATACTGTAACAGGGTACAGCCAGGCCTCCCCCAAAAAGGGGGATTTGTAATGGGGTCCAGAACTCAGGGTGTCCAGGAAATACTAAAATCATAGGATGCCCTCACCCCCACAAGTCTGAACTGGGGGATGGGACACATGGAGCAGGGCCATTGAGAGTTGTTTTGCATAGCAGCAGTTTTGCAAATAACCTCAAGAATGGTCATTTAACATATCTATAACTTTTGATTGGTTTCATAGATATGCTAATTAGCTGAGGCCCTACCTTAAAAGCCAGGGAGATGAGAGTGACTTCCACCCAGGATGCAACTGGGAGGCAACTTCCCCTGGTTTCAGCATCTGCATGAGAGCTTGGAGATGGTTTACTCCACACCAAGGGGCCACGTTTGTCCAGACTTACTATGGCAGCCCAGAAAAGCTGGAGAAATATAGGAATGCTGGCAGGTGTAGCCGATTGTGGAAGGAGTCAGAAATGGGGCTGCAGAGGAAAATGGGCACTGGGATTTACACTCAGGCATGGCAGTCATGCAAAGGGAGGACCACGTGGCTTTGGATCTCCCTTAACCACGTAGTTTAGGAAGCAGGAAAGCAAGATGTAGCAGCCATGCAGAGCTGTCTCTTAGCAGTTCAGAAGAATGCAGGAGAGATGCTGCCGGAAGAAAAGAGGTGAAAGGACTCTTGCTGGTGGGTCATGAGAAGGTGCCATGTGGGTCTCAATTAAGAACTGGAGGTCATAGGGGTGACACAGTTGATGGTGCTGGGAACCGTGGGAGGCCTGCCACCTGAGTGTGGATTACTGACTGGGAAGAACCTGGGGCTAACTGAGCTACAGACTTCTATTTCTTTTCCTGAGATATGGTACCCCTGACTGGGCAAAGTGGGGGAAGGAAGGACTGTGGGGGTGTTTTAAGGGACTTTGGGATTTTAATGAAGACATTAAGTCATTACTCTTAAGCTGTGTAAGTTTTGAATAAATAATTCCAGTCTCTGACATTGAGAACTATAATTTCCTGGTGGTGTGTAAGGCGACTCTAGTACAGGGGGACCCCTAGAGAAGGGGGGTCCATTTAGTAATAGTATATTGTCCCCCGCCCACGGGTCTGTTCTGTAACAATACCAGTGTTTTCTACACTTCAGTCATATATATAGCACCTTCATAATTTTGACATGCAAGTTACTATAATAACAATTGATTAAACAAATGAATATATGCATTAATAAGTTAGAGCCCTTTAGAACAATGTGTAGCAAATACTAAATGCTTAATAAATGTCAGCTATTATTTTTAGTTTTTAAAATCAACTTTATTTTTTAAACTTGTTAACTTCCGTCTTATTCTAAGTAATACTGTGACATAGTTTTGATGTCTAATTTATATTTTATTTTTTATTTTTATTGAATTTATTGAGCATAACTCTGGTTAACAAAATTATACAGGTTTCAGGTGTACAATACCATAGCATGTCACCTGGACACCGTATTGGGTGTTCACCACCCCTAAGTCAAGTCTCCTTCCATCACCATTTATACCCCCATACCCTGTTCCACCTCCATTTTCTTCACCTTCTATAATCCCTACATTATTTTCTGTATCCACGAGTTTTTTCTCTCTTGTTTTTTCTCTGAATCCTTGCACTCGCCTACCAAACTCCCCACCCCATCCGCTCAACAGCTGTCAGCCTGTTCTCTGTGGATCTGTCTCTATTTTGCTTGATAGTTCATTTTTATGTTTTTAAAAATACAGTATTTTATGTACCTATTAAAATATTTATCCACATTGCTTCAAAAAATTTTTTGTATTATCAGTGTTACCTGTACCACACAAAAAACACAAAATTTAATAGGCACTCAATAAACTCTGAATAAATATTTCATTCTGTTGCTAAACTAAAGCATAGTTAATACTAATCTGTGGTCCATTTGCCTCCTGTCTGTGTGACTTAGAGCAATTTGACAGTTACATGCCTCAGCTTTTCTTCTTTAAATTAAATGTAGTGATGACTATACCTAAGTTTAAAGGAGGTAATGTCTATAAAACTTTTAACATAATGCATTATACACGTAAGGGCTCAAAATGTAAAATAGCATTATTACCTTTTTGTAAAGTCCTCCTGATGAGAAATTCTAAAACTTCAGGAATTTAACACTTGAATAATCCTCTGGGAAGCTAATAATCTACATAAGGGGTATTATTCAAAGGGTCTCTATAATTGTGCATAATTTTTAAAGATTGAGTTAAAATTCACATAAAATAAAGCTAACCATTTAAAAATGAACAGTTCAGTGGCATTTAGTACAATCACAATGTTGTGTAATTTTGTCACGCCAGAGGAAACTCTGTGTCCTTTAAAGAGTTGCTTTCCATTCCACTCCCTCCCTGCTCTGGCAATCACCAGCTTGTATGCTGTCTCTGTGGATTTTCCTGTTTGGGATATTTTCTATAAATGGGGTCATATGTGACTTTTTGTATCTGGCTCTTTTCACTTAGTGTGTATTTTCTGGTCTCACACATTGTAGCATGTATCAGTACTTTATTAATTTTTTATGGTAGAATAATCCATTTTCAATGTATACCACAAATTGTTTATCCATTCTTGGACTGATAGACATTTGGGCTGTTGTGAATAGTTGTGCCTTCAACATGTGTGTGTATGTGTACTTGTTTGAGTACTGCTTTCAATTATTTTGGATATATACCTAGTGGTAAAATTCCTGGTTTTGCGGTGAATCTACGTTTAACTTCTTGAGGAACTGCCAAGCTATTTTCTGTAGTGGCTGAAAGAGTTCACCTTCCCACCAAGAATTTACAAGTGTTTCAATTTCTTGACATCCTTGCCAACACTTGTTATTTTCCATTAAGGAATAAAAGGTATAAGTATCCTAAGTGGTACATCATTGTGGTTCTGATTTATATTTTCCTAATGACTAATTATATTGATCATCTTTTCATGTATGTGCTTGTTGGCAATCTATTTTACTTCTTTGGGAATATGTCCATTCAGGTTCTTTGCCCATTTTTAAATTGGTTTGTCTTTTTGTTGTTGAGTTGTAAGAGTTATTTTATATGTTCTGGATATTAGACCCTTGTCAGATAAATAATTTGCAAATATTTTCTCCCATTCTGTCGATTGACATTTTATTTTTTTGATAATATCACTTGATGCACAAAAGTTTTAAAATTCAGTCCAGTTTATTCTTTTGTCACTTGTGCTTTTGGTATCATGTCAAAAAATCCATTGCTAAATTCAATATCATCAAGACTTACCCTCATGTTTTCTTTTTAAAATTTTGTAGTTTTAGCTCTGTATTTAGGTTATTAATTTTTGTCTATGATATGATATAGAAGTCCAAATTTATTCTTTTGCATATGGATATCCAGTTGTCTCAACATCGTTTGTTGAGGAGACTATTCTTTGTTGAATGGTTTTGGCGTGCTTATAGAAAATCAATGGACTATAGATGTACAGGTTTATTTCTGGACTTTCAATTTTGTTCCATTGATCTGTAAGTATCTGTATGTCAGTATCACACTGTTTTGATTACTGTAGCTTTGTAGTAACTTTGAAATCAGGAAATGTGAGTCTTCTTTGATTTCTTTTTAAATGTTGTTTTTGGATATTTGGGGCTCCTTATAATTCCATATTAATTTGATGATTACCTTTCTCATTTCAACAAAAAGGCCATTGGAATTTTGGTAGAGATTGCATTGACTCTGTTGATCAATTTGAGTAGTCATCTTAATGATATATTATGTCTTCAGATTCAGAACAAGGGGTAGTTTTTAATTTATTTAGGTCTTTAATTTCTTTTAACGATGTTTTGTAGTTTTTAGTGTGTTGTGTGCTTGATTAAACTTATTCCTATTTTATGGTTTAGGGTGTTATTATAAATGTATTGTTTTCATAATTTTCTTTTGGGATTATTCATTGCTGATATATAAAACTACAATTGATTTTTGTGTGCTGATCTTATACCCTTGAACTTTGCTAAGTTGATTAATTATAATATTTTTTTGTGGATTTTTTTGGAGTTTTCTACATATAAGATCATGTCATCTACAAATACAGATAGCTTTCCTTCTTTTCAGTTTGAATGCCTTTATTTTTCTTGTTAATTACTCTGTCTAGAACTTCCAGTATAATAGAATAAGTGGCAAAAGTAGGCATCCTTGTCTTGTTCCTGATTCGGGCGTAAAAATTTTAGTATTATTCTATAATATATGTTGATAGCTGTTTTTCATATACAAATATGTCCTTATTGACTTGATGAAGTTTCCTGTTATTCTTGTTTATTGATTTTTTAATCATAAAAAGATGTTGGATTTTGTTAAATTCTTTTTCTGCATCAACTGAGATGATCATGTCTTTTTTCCCCACTTTGTTCTATTCATATGGTTATAACAGGTTTTTATATATTGAACCATGGTGCATTCTTGGGATAAATCTTACTTGGTCATTGTGTATAATACTTTTATTTATTTTTATTTTTGGCATTTCAATAACTTTATTGAAATGTATATCCCTTAGTACCAAAACATAATGGTAGTTCGTTAGGTTATTTCTGCTAACTCAAAATTAACAAGGATGTAATCAAAACATTGAAATATATCAGTCTTTTGGGAAAACTGAAAAGGTATCTACAACCATTGTTTACAATAGTATAAGATATACTGTGGTTCTTTGGTTTCCTTTCCAATGCGTATTTATCCATAACATGATGTCAGAATTGGGTACACTTATCCTAGATGGACTCAGGCTACACATTGCACAGAGTGACCATTTGTAACTCTTTTAGCCCAGACTGGTACACCTCAGTGGGTTGAAGCACTGGCCTGTAAACCAAAGGGCTGCTGGTTCGATTACTGGTTAGAGCACAGGCCTGGGTTGCGGGCCATGTCCCACTTGGGGGCATGTGAGGGGCAACCACACACTGATATTTCTCTCCCTCTCTTTTTCCCTTCCCCCTCTCTAAAAAATAAATAAATAAAATTTTTTAAAAATTTTATAACACTTTTAACACTGCACCTCTCCTTATATTCACTGACTTAATAAAAAATCCTGAACACTATCTCAGCAACATCATGATTGTGAAGACGCATATTTACTTAAGACTTTCTGTTGGCATAGTAGGGGAAATTAATGAGAGTATATTCTCTTCATTTTAAACAAAATTCTAAATTAGAAGCAATGGCGGTTTTGTAAAAATAGTCCTTAGTGAAAACTTCTGGAGTGTTAAATCAGCAAGTTTTCAGAGTGATATTAACTTATTTTGAGTCACTAATACAGTAAAACTAATTTTCTTGATGGGAAAAATTATACCAAAGTAGTAGATTTTGTACACAAACTTTTTTCCTGGACACAAACATCACCTGTTTTCTAGAAAAAATATTAAGGATAAATTAATATGCCAAAGTTAGCCCTGGCTTGTGTGGCTGAATGGATTGAATGTCGGCCTGTGAACCAAAGGCAGCTGGTTCGACTTCCAGTCAGGGCACATGACTGTGTTGTGGGCCAGGTCCCCAGTACGGGGCGCCAAGAGGTAACCACACATTGATATTTTGTTCCTTCTTTCTCTCTCCCTTTCCCTCGGTTTAAAAATAAATAAATAAAATCTTTTAAAAAATATGCCAAAGTTACTAGGTATGTAGTTTTTTTAAAAATATTTTATTTATTTATTTTTAGAGGGGAAGGAGGGAGAAAGAGAGGAACAGAAACATCAATGTGTCCCCATACTGGGGACGTGGCCCACAACATAGTCATGTGCCCTGACTAGGAGTTGAACCAGCTACCCTTTGGTCTGCAGGCCAGCACTCAGTCCACTGAGTCACACCAGCCAGAGCTAGGTATGTAGTTTTGCTTTATATAAAATGTCTTCAAATTTAAATGTAAATCTCGTGTAGCAATAAAGTTCATTATCTCTGGACAATTTATTATTTGCATTATGAGTAATTTAGTTATTTTCATTGACTAAAATAGTAATCCTTTCTCTGTTAAAAGTGCATTTGTGAGATGTTGGTTTTGAGATAAACCTCTAAATTTTAAATTTAAATTTAAATTAAGTAGGTTACCATTTCTAATACTATCTAAATATACTGACCCAATATAGAAAGTTGTATAAATGTTAGAAATGAAGATTCACAGTTTACCTTTCTAGGCTTGTCATTAACATTTCACATTATATTCTTGGTTTTGTTTGAATGCCTCAGATAAATTCAAATTTCAGCATAATTCTACTATAGTGTAATGTTAATTAGGCAGTTTCCCCAAATCTGAGAACATCAATGCTAATGTAGTTGTGATGTTTTGAGGATTCACAGCTTAAATCCACTGTAACATTATAAAATTCATACTTCAGGATTGTGGAGAAGGGCTTCAGAGAAGTGTTTTTGTTGCTGTAATAATCCAATTAAGGAGCTGTTTCAGGAATTGTTGGAAGGTGGGTTATTCTGTAGTAACTATGCTTCAGTTTCAATGCAGTTCACCCAGAAACAATCCATCTCAAGTTCTGAACATTTGGTTTGGGATACTTGTTTGATGAATACTCAGGTAAACATCAATGTGAACTCTTGCCAGAAGGTCAAATTTCTGCCATTTATCTTGGAATATTTCTGAAGACATTCTATGCCTTCTGTTAACTCCACCCACTTCTGTGCTTGGATCTCCAATGCAAGGATGGATGATGCCAACACAGAAGGCTTTGCTTTAGAAAATAGGATCCTGCAGTAGCATGCCCTAAGTTAAGCTTCCAATATTTCAAAATTAATGCTGTTTCTCCTTTCAAATGGTAAGATCTCTTAGATGACTAAATAATAGAGATGCAAAAATGGAGAGCAGTAGCAGCTTTGACTTTCCAACACACCTTTCCAATACTGTCTTTTTCATTCTTATCAGATCTGAAACTGAACCTCTACTGGCTTATTTGGATCAATTCCCTTGCCAGTGGGACATTCCTTTCCTCTCCTACTGATTTCAGAGCCAGGTAGAAGCAGCTTAGTCCAACACACCCAAGGTGCTTGGGCTGTATGTTCATTTTGGACAGGAATCTGTCCAGTAAATTCACAGCTATAAAAAGTGTTTCTGTGTTGAAGCTGAAGAACTGAGTTACACTAAGAAGACATTTTACTTCAAAGCCTCTTAGTCTTGCCATCACCCTGAGGCCATTATCATATGCAGATTCAAAGAGTTTCAAGCCCTAGACCTTTGGCTGACATTTCTGCTCCTTGATCTCCAATGCAGCTCCTTGGTGCACTCACCCTCCCCGGCCTGCTCTCACCTGGGCCCATGTTATCAGGCCTGAATGGCTGTATAAGTCTTTTAATATTCTGTTGGATTCAGTTTGGTAGTATTTTGCTGAGGATTTTTACATCTATACTCATTGGAAACATTGGTCTGTAGTTTTGTTTCTTTCTTTTTCTTGAAATGTCTTTGGTATTAGGGTAAAACTGGCCTTATAGAATGAGTTTGGAAGTGTTCCTTCCTTTTCTATTTTTTAAGAGTTTGATTTCTCTTCTAGCAGTTCAGCTCCAGCTCAGGTGGCTTCAGGACCCGTTTGCTTCACAGATCCATTTTCTGGCACCCAAGAGCCTCCCGCGCCATGCCCTGCACTGTGCCCCAGCGACAGTATGGGCAGTGCCTGGGACATGGGCTGGGTGGTGGTGGGCCTGGTCCTCAGGCCAGCTCCTGCTATTGCATTTACAGGCTGATGGGCCAGTGGTGAGTCAGCCAGTGGCTTTGGCTGTGTCCCGTCCAGTTGCAGATGATTTAACCAATGGTCCATGTGATGATGCCCTAAATGCTGAACAACTTCAGAAACTCCTTTATCTGCTTCAGTCAACTGAGGATTCTGTAATTACTGAAAGAGCTTTGGGCACTCTGGGTGGCAATGCAGGTTTTTCAGCTAACCAAGCCATTATTTGTGAATTGAATGGTAGAACAATTGTTGGAAGCAAAATCAAAGATCCCAACCACAGTATTAAAGAAAAGTGTTTAAATGCACTGAGTAAGCTGAGTGTAAATGTTGAAAATTAAATCAAGGTAAAGGTATACATCAATCAATTTTGTGAGGATGTTGTCTCTGTTTCCCTGAACTCCCCAATGCAGCTGGCCAGACTGAAGTTGTTAACAAACATGACAGTTAACAGTGACCATCTGCTTAGTGGGTACATTACAGACCCGTTGCAAGTGTTGCTTATAGGAAACGGAAGCACCAAGGTTCAAGTTCTGAAAGTGTTCTTCAATTTATCTTAAAATCCAGCCATGACAGGACTACTTGGTATCTGAGTGCATTCATTACTCCTTTCTCTTTATGATGGCCACATGACAAAGGAGATTCTTTTTCAAGTTCTTACGCTATTTCAGGATATAAATAACTGCCTCACATAGGAAGACCATTTAGCTATTCAGCTTATTTCCACTAAAGGTTCATTGTTTTTCCTGTTATATGAAAAAGAATGTGCCCAGAAAATGAGTGTTTGTTAATTACCATGATGCAAACGTGAAGGAAAAGGTAGCAGTAATACCCAAATTCTGACTGGTAGGTTATATTTTTCTAAAGAGTAATACAGTCTGAAAGTAATGCATGTAAACTTCTTTATCATCTTCTTTACAAAGGGAGTCTTTCAGCTACTGAATTTAAACAGTAAATATCAGATTTCATCATTTACACAACTATAACTTGCCATGGTCTTCTGGTTTATTTTGGACCTTTTTTTGATATCAAATTAATAAAACAGCTTTTTCTGAAACATTTATTTCTTTTTATTTTGCTATTGGTTGAGCTACTTCAGTTATTTCCTTAACATGAAGTAACAGTGACCTTTTTACATGTAAGCTACTCTTTTACTGTTTGCTGTGTTTTGTAATTACTCACCTGAGAGAGCCTTTCTATGTGATTGCTTTAGAACTGCTGTAGGAATGACCTTGTTCTTTTACTAGTAATCAAATCCGAAGCTCTTAAGTCCACCTGCCAGCCTAGCCATACTGCTTTTGAAAGTGTGTTCCAATCATTAGAATCTATTTTAGTCAATGAAAATTGTAAACTTAGGAGAACTGTTTCCTAGCACTCATCCATTCCCTTCATTGTTCCAATATATAAAGATGCTGTGTATAAAATACTGGGATCCATCAAAATGTCAACCTATATAGGCAATTGGTTAAATTAACTATCTAGTCTTAAAAGAACCAAGAAGGTTTGAATGTGCTGATGTGGAAAGACACTCAGGAAATGTGGATGTTTTTTAAATTAAAAATAGGCTTATATGTGGACAGCACACTTCTAGACTGGTATCCAAACTCCTGGAGTTGGGACTATGGAGTGAGGAAGTGATTTTTCTATGGACTCTTCCTTCTACTGTTTGAATTTTTTACTATGGCATACATTTTAAAATAATTTTTTAAATAAAGAGAAAAATATTTTTTAAAAAGAGGAGAGTTTGAGAGGAGTTGGTATTAATTCTTCTTCAAATATTTGGTAGAATTCACCAGTGAAGCCCTAGATTTCAATGAGTTTGGAGTCTTTTTTGTCTGTTTTTTTTTTAATGTTTTACATTGTAAATGTTTATTTGTAAACATTTTTTTACAAGTTAATGTACAAGTTAAAAAATTTTTAAATGTTTTTTAAATGTAGAACAAGTTTAAATGTTACATGTTTTTGTTTAGAAGATATTTGGGCTTGTTTAAATGTTGATGGAATGGATCCAGATGAAAGGGCCAGCAGAATATGTGTGAGAGGGAAGAGATTATTGATGGTGGCATTTTATCTGAGAAGGTGGCAGGGGATTGAATCTGAGGACAGATAGGAGGATTGACATTAGGGAAGTTGAGGAATAGCTCTCTACTATACCTGAAAGGATAAAGCAGGGTCTGGGCACATATCTAGCGGGGGTTATGGAGTTGGATATGGGAGGGAGAGGACATTGCTATCTGAGTTCTTCAGTTTCTCTGAGAAGGAAGAAAGACCATTTGAGAGTGATGAAGGTGTCTGTGACTCAAAGCAGTTAGAAGACTGAGAAAGACACTGACTAGAAAAACAAAGTAAGAGCTCTTTAAAGTTGGTGATCATGAGCCCTGGCTGGTGTAGCTTAGTGGGTTAAGTGCGGGCCTGTGAACCAAGAGATCACGGTTCGATTCCCAGTCAGGGCACATGCCTGGGTTGCAGGCCAGTTCCCAGCAGGGAATGCACAGGAAGCAACCATACATTGATATTTCTCTCCCTCTCTCCTTCCCTTCCCCTCTGAAGATAAATAAATAAAATCTTTAAAA
>CM052547.1:40660880-40711296 GCA_028533065.1 Trachops cirrhosus | reverse complement strand
CCTGGCTGGTGTAGCTTAGTGGGTTAAGTGCGGGCCTGTGAACCAAGAGATCACGGTTCGATTCCCAGTCAGGGCACATGCCTGGGTTGCAGGCCAGTTCCCAGCAGGGAATGCACAGGAAGCAACCATACATTGATATTTCTCTCCCTCTCTCCTTCCCTTCCCCTCTGAAGATAAATAAATAAAATCTTTAAAAAAAAAAAAGTTGGTGATCATGAATCTCCAGTGGACATATCTCGTTACCTAGGTGATTACAAGAAATAATAGGCTTTTTCTTTGAATAAGCAAAGATCACTGAGGGAAGAGTATTTAAGAGTGGCATTATCTTAAGTAGCCAAATGTCCACTTCTTTTTTGCTGTGTAATAAGTCAATGTGCATGTGGGGAAATGGTAGAGATAGTTTGGATACAAACACTCTGGAGGGCACTTAGTCTGTTTTGTTTCTTCTTCAGGAATGAGTGAAATTGAGTAACACTAAGCTTTTCCTCAGAGATAAAGTTCTCACTGGAGTGGGTGGGAGTCAAGAGACCTGAGTCATAATTCTGGTTTTGCCACTAGTTAGGTTCTCTCTCTGAGTTTTAGTTGTCTCATCAAAAAGCTGGGAAGAAATTGTCTTATTTTCCTTTCACTTCTAAAAGTTCTGAGTCCATGACTTTCTGTTTCCATCTTGACTGCTTCCATCTGACAATCAAAGGTGTAAATCATGGACTTCTTTTTGGAGTTGGAAGTGTTTCTTACACATTATCTGAGTCTGAATTCTTGTTTCAAGGTATTGGCTTTTGAGGTGGCCTGATGAACTTGACTGTTCTTTATAGCCAGAGTTTGGAACCAATTAAAAGATAAGGCAAAGGAGTCAGGCAGACATAGTTTAAAACATTGTTTTTCTTACTGGTAAATCAGACATTGGAGAATGTGGCTTAGATTTGTAGCCAATGGGCTTTATAATACTGAATTTTAGGAATGAAGTATCTTTACCCATCAAAGTCATGGGCATCACAAAGAATTGCAGGCTTTTTCACATTGTGTCTGCTGATACTATCACATGAGGAAGCAGAGGAGAACACAGGCTTCTTGTGGGCAGCCAACTCCCTAATGGCAAGAACAAAGGAAGGAGTAGTCAATTAGGTTCTGTTCTAAATTTAGCAATCAAGTAAGTTACTCCTTTTAGGGGAGAAATAAGGATTGGGAGGAGAGAGGGAGAGAGGAAGAGAGAGTGAGAGAGAGAGAGTGAGAGAGAGAGAGAAGGAGGGAGGGAAAGGGAAAGGAGAAGGAGGAGGAGGATAAGAAGAAGTAGGAGAAGGAGGAGAAAAAGAAGAGGGGGGAAGGGAAGGAAAGGGAAGGGGAGAAAGAAAAGAAAAAAGAAAGGCCAGGTATGAAACTATTTCATTGGCTTCTCTTCAGCCTCCTTTGCTGCTTTCTCTATATCTTCCTGATTTATGAACATTGGACTATTTGAGGGTTCAGTCCTTAGGAATCTTATCTATCTTATTCTCTTTCTATTTTCTTTCCTCCAGTTTTATGGCTCTATATACTTAAGATTATGGATGCACAGATCACCGTATTCATAATAGTATTTCCTTGGATTAGTACAGAGATAATCAACAAATGTAATTGAAATGAATGAATTTTGGGAGTTGTATAAATGAAGGAAGAAGTTGTATAAAGGAGGGGAAGAATAGCTCAATCCTGGGCTCAGAGTCTCTGTGTGGAAATTTCCAAGAGCATAGTAGACTGTCACTTTCAGTAATAACTCATGGTTTATTTATTATTATTTTTTATTTTTTTAAATATTTTATTTGTTTATTTTTAGAGAGAGGGGAAGGGAGGGAGAAAGAGAGGGAGAGAAACATCAGTGTGTGGTTGACTCTCACATAGCCCCCACTGGGGACCTGGCCTGCAACCCAGGCATGTGCCCTGACTGGGAATCGAACCAGCGACCCTTTGGTTCTCAGCCCACGCTCATTCCACTGAGCTACACCAGTCAGGGCTATTTATTATTATTTTTTTAAAAAATATTTTATTTTTTATGCTATTAGAATTGTTAGCTAAATTAAAACATAAGGCTGTTTAGGTGGACTTGAACCTAGAGAAGAGATAAGAAGTAAGGTTTTACTTTAAAGATAGACTCTCATCTTTCTCACAAAAGAATTATTTTTTTAGCCCAGGCTGGTGTGGCTCAGTGGATTGAGTGACAGACTGTGAACCAAAGGGTTGTGGGTTTGATTCCCAGTCAGGGCACATGCCTGGGTCTCAGGCCAGGTTCCCAGTATGGGGCACACGAGAGGCAACCAGACATTGATGTTTCTCTCCCTCTCTTTCTCCTTCCCTTCCTATCTCTCTAAAAAATACTTAAAAAAAGAATTATTATTTTTAATATCAGTTTCAATTATTTTATTTCAATAGTAGTTTTGGTAAACAGAGAATCTCCTTAATTGGGGGCCAGGATATTTTGTAGCTCTAGTAACCCACTGTTTGTGATGGGAATTTGTTTTCTCAAGAGTTGTGAGAGAAAAGAAAGAACAATCTAACTCCAGGGATCCAGAGGAGTAGAGTATATTCAGAGATTCTGACCAATGAGACATCATCCCAGTGAGATTTATGGGAATAGGCACTATCCCTTCCAAGGTTTTGAAGGTGAAGGCTGTGTTGGTATAAATGTGAATTCTAAGCAATTGCTCTTCTTTGACCAGCATGGCAGGGCAGTCTTGATAACATAATACATATATTATAAAGGTATATGCACATGTACAGGGTACATACAAATTCAGGAGTCACTAAGATTGTTGTTAAAAAATAAATAAACAAAAATATAGGTGGTGTTTAGATATTCCCCATGTATTGGGGCTGCTGTTCCTTTAAAATCTCAAATCTCAGGACCAGTGTTAAATGAATACTTTTCCATGGACAGAGACCCATTTACTTATGGGTATTTGTCTATTAAAGTTAACCTCTACACATTTTTTTTGCCTGTGATTCTCTAAATTTCACTTATATAAAAATACTCATTTTTGTGAAGTTGGAAGTAATCTGTTTGAAATCTATGGTCTTTTTATACTGTGCATGGGATTTATCATATTTTGTCTTGCAATATAGTGGTTTATATGTATCTCTGTCTCTTTTATTAGAATGAAAACTTATCCTATTTTTTAAATCTTTTAAATTGAATTTATTGGAGTGACATTGGTTAATAAAATTGTATAGGTTTCAGGGGTACAATTAGATAACACAACATCTGTACACGGTATTGCTATGTTCACCACAGCACGTCAAGTCTCCTTCCATCATCATTTATCCTCCATTATCCTCTCCAGATCCCCCATTCCCCCTTCCCTCTGATAAATGTCATATTGTTGTCTGTGTGTATGAGGGTTTTTTTTTTAATACCTTTACCTTTTTCACTCAGTCCCCTTCCTCCTTCCCCTCTGAAAGCTGTCAGTCTATTATCTGTATAAGTCTTTCTATTTTGTTTGCTAGTTTATTTTGTTCATTAGATTCCACATATAAGTGAAATCATATGGTATTTGTCTTTCTCTGAATGGCTTATTTCACTGAGTATAATACTCTCTAGCTCAATGTATGCTGCCATGAGTAAGATTTCCTTCTTTTTATGGCCAAATAGTATTCCATTGTGTAAATGGACCACAGCTTTTTTATCCACTCATCTACTGATGGGCTCTTGGGCTACTTGTAAATCTTGGCTACTGTAAATAATGCTGTAATGAACAGAGGGGTGCATATATTCTTTCAAATTAGTGTTTCAGGTTTATTCAGATAAATTCCCAGAAGTGGAATTTCTGGGTCATAAGACAGTTCCATTTTTAAACTTTTAAGGTCACTCCATAATGTTTTTCACAGTGGCTGCACCAATCTGCATTTTCACTGAGAATGCACAAGAGTTCCCTTTTCTCCACATCCTCAGCAACACTTGTTTGTTGATTTATTGATGAGAGTGATTCTGACAGTATTGAGGTGATATCTCATGTGGTTTTATTTACATTTCTCTGACAACTAGTGATGTTGAGCACCTTTTTTATATGTTTATTTTCCATCTGTATGCCCTATTTGGAAAAGTGTCTATTCAAGTTCTTAGCCCATTTTCTAATTCAATTTGTTTTTTTTTGGTGTTAAAGGTTATAAATTCTTCATAAATTTTGGATAGTAACCCCTTATCAAATGTATCCTTGGTGAATAGTTCAATGGCCAATGAACTGAACTACTCAGTTCATTCATTCAGTGGGTTGTCTTTTCATTTTGTTGATGGTTTCATTTACTGTGCAAAAATTTTTAGTTGATATAGTCCCATTTATTTATTTTTCATTTACCTTGCCTGAAGAGATATATCAGAAAAAATACTATTAGAAATGTCTGAGATTTTACTACCTGTGTTTTCTTCTAGGATTTTTATGGTTTTGAATCTAATATTTATATGTTTAATAAATTTGGACTTTACTGTTTATGGTGTAAGGAAGTAGTCTATTTTTTTTGCACATATATGTTCTATATTCCCAACACCATTTAATGAATGGACTATCTTTACCCCATTGAATGTTCTTGCCTCATTTGTCAAATATGAATTAACCATAAATGCATGGGTTTATTTTTGGGCTCTTTATTCTGTTCCATTGACCTTTATGTCTGTTTTTATACCAGTAGCATGCTGTTTTGGATTCTATGGCCTTGTAGTATAGTTTGATATCAGGTAGCATGATTTCTCCAACTTTGTTCTTTCTTAAGATTATGATAGTATTTGGGGGTCATTTTTGGTTCCATATACATTTTTGGAATATTTGTTCTTTTTCTGTGGAGTGCAGTTTTGGTATCTTAATAGGAATTGCTTTGAATCTATAGATTGCTTTGGGTAGTATAGACATTTTAATGATATTGATTCTTCCTATACATGAACACAGTACATGCTTCCACTTATTTGTGTCTTCTTTAATTTCTTTCTTCAGTGTCTTATAATTTTCAGAGTATAGGTTTTACATCTTTGGTTAAGTTTGTTCCTAGGTATTTTATTTTTTTTTGATGCAATTTTAAATGGGATTGTTTTCTTAGTTTTTCTTTCTAAGTATTAATATATAGAAATACAACTGATTTCTGAATATTTATTTATCAGTTCTAGTAGTTTTCTGGTGGAAACTTTAGGGTTCTCTGTATTATGTCATCTGCAAATAATGACAGTTTTACTTTTCTTTTCCAATTTGGATGCCATTTATTTCTTCTTTTTGTCTGATTGCTGTGGTTAGGACCTCGAGTACTATGTTGAATAAAAGTGCTGAGAGTGGACATCCCTGTCTTGCTCCTGACCTTAATGGAAATGTTTTAGTTTTTGCCTATTGAGTATGACATTGGCTGTAGGTTTATATATATATATGACCCTTATTATGTTGAAGTATCTTTCTTCTATTTCCACATTGCTGAGAGTATTTATCATAAATGGGTGCAGTATTTATCATAAATAGGTGCAGGTATCAAATGTGTTTTCTACATCTATTGATATGTAGAAGTGTTTTCTATCTTTTATTTTGTTTATATAGTTTATCACATTTATTGATTTTCAGATATTATATCAATCTTGCACCCCTGGAATAAATCACACTTATCATGGTGTATACTTTTTTAAATGTATTGCTGGATCTGATTTGCTACTATTTTTTGAGGATTTTTCCTGTGTGTTCATCAGGGAAATTGGCCTATAATTTTCTTTCTTTGTAGTGTCTTTATCTGCTTTAGGAATTAGGATAATGCTGGTTTCATAAAATGAGCTTGGGACTCTATCCTCCTTTTGAATTTGCTGGAATAGTTTGAGAAGGATATGTGTTAATTCTTCTTTGAATGTTTGGTAAAATTCTCCTGTGAAGCCATCTGGTTAAGCACTTTTGTCTGTTGGGAGTTTTTTGATTACTTCTTCAGTTTCACCAGTTGTAATATCTGTATTCAGATTATCTGCTTCTTACTGATTCCATTTTGTAAGATTGTATGTTTCTAGGAATTTGTCCATTTTGTCCAGATTGCCCAATTTGTTGACATATAGTTTTTCATAGTATTTTTTTACAATACCTTGTATTTCTGTGGATTCAGTTGTTAATTGTCCTCATTCATCTGATTTTATTTATTTGAGTCCTCTCCCCTTTTTTCTTGATAAGTATGTTAATCGTATGTTAATCTTGTTTTTTTTAAGGATTTTATTTATTTATTTTTAGAGAGAGGGGAAGGGAGGGAGAAAGAGAGGGTTAGAAACATCAATGTGTGGTTGCCTCTCACATGGCCCCCAGTGGGGACCTGGCACACAACCCAGGCATGTGCCCTGAGTAGGAATTGAGCTGGCAACCCTTTGGTCCGCAGTCTGGTGCTCAATCCCCTGAGCTACACCAGCCAAGGCTTGTTAATCTTGTTTATTTTTTCAAACAACCAGCTCTTGGTTTTATTGATCTTTTATATTGTTTTTTTAGGCTCCAGTTTGTTCATTTGGTTTATCTTTATTATATCCTTCTTTCTGCTCACTTTGTGCCTGCTATGGTCTTCTTTTACCAGTTCCTCTAAGTTGTAAAGTTATATTGTTTATTTGATATTTTTCTCTTTTTTTGATGTAGACCTATAATGCTATGAATTTCCCTCTTAGTAGTGCTTTTGCTGTGTCCCATAGATTTTGAATTGTGTTCTCATTTTCTTTTGTATTGTGGGTCTTTTGATTTCTTCCTTGATATTATTGTTAACTCATGCATTGATTAGTAACATGTTACTTAGCCTCCATGTCTTTGTGAGTTTTTCAGTTTCTTTCGTGTGATGGATTTCTAATGTATACCATTATGGTCAGAAAAGGTGCTTGATATGATTTTAGTCTTCTTAAATTTATTGAGACTTATTTTATGTCCTAACAAGTGGTCTTTTTAAGAAAACGTTCCATGTGTACTTGAAAGGAATGTATATTCTCCAGCTTTGGGATGAAATGCTCTGAAGATATCAATGAAATTCATCTGATATAGTGTGTCATTTCCATCTGCTCTTCCCTAATTGCTTTTCTGTCTAGAGGATCTATCCATTGATGTCAATGGGGTGTTACAATTCCCTAATATGATTGTATTACTCTCTTTATGTCCTTTAAAATTTGCTTTCTATATTTGGGTACTCCTCTGTTAGGTGTATAAATATTTAAAAGGATTATATCCTCTTGGTGGATTACTCCCTCCATCATTATGTAATGTCCTTCTTTGTCTCCTCTTATAGCCTTTGTTTTAGTCTGTTTGGTCAGATATAAGTATTGAGACTCCAGCTTTTCATTTCCATTTGCATGAAATATCTTTTTCTATCCCTTTACTTTTAGTCTGTGTGTATCTTTTGTTCTGTGGTGGGTTATTTGTAGACAGCATATACCTGGGTCTTGTTTTCTTATCCATTCAACTACCCTAAATCTTTTTATTGGAGCATTTAAGGCATTTACATTTAAAGTGATTATTGATAGGTATGTATTTATTACCATTTTATTCTTTTAAATATGTTTTTCTGTTTTTTTTTCTTGTTCTTCCTAAAAAAGGACCCTTTAACATTTCTTGTAATACTGGTTTGGTAGTAACAAACTATTTTAGCTTTTTCTTGTCTGGGAAGCTCTTTAATCCTCCTTCAATTTTGAATGATAGCCTTGCTGAATGGAGTAGTTTGGTTTAGATCCTTGCTTTTCATTACCTTCAATATTTCATGCCAGTCCCTTTTGGCTTGAAATGTTTCCATTGAGAAATCAGCTGACAGTCTTAATTGAGATTTATTATAGGTAACTAGCTATCTTTCTATTGCTGCTTTTAAGATTCTGTCTTTTTCTTTTACCTTTGCCATTTTAATTATAATGTGTCTTGGTTTGGGCCTCTTTGGGTTCATCTTATTTGGGAATCTCTAGCTTCCTAGACTTGTGCATCTTTTCTCTTCACCAAGTTAGGGAAGTTTTCAGTCATTATTCCTTTAAATAGGTTCTTGATACCTTGGTCTCTCTCTTCTCCTCCTGGTACCTCTATCATGTGGATGTTATTATGCTTCATTTTGTTCCGAAGTTCCCTTAAACTATCCTCATTTTTAAATTCTTTTTTTTCTGTTCTGATTGGATGGTTTGTTCTACCTTGTATTCCAAGTTGCTGATTTGTTCTCTGCTTCATCCAACCTACTGTTTATTCCTTCTAGCATATTTTTCATTTCAGATATTGTATTTTTAATTTCTGATTTTTATGGTTTCTATGTCCTGTTTTTCCTATGTCCTCTTTAAATTCTCATTAATTTCATCCATTCTTCCCTTAATTTCTTGAGAAGCCTTAAAATCATTGTTTTGAACTCTATATCTGGTAAATTGCTTTCCTCCATTTCATTTAGCTCTTTTTTTTGGAGATTTCTTCTGTTCTTTCATTTGGGGCATGTTTCCCCCCCACTCCTATTTTGGCTGCCTCTTTGTGTTTGTTTCTATGTGTTAGGTAAATCTGCTATAACTCTCAGTCCTGGTAAGGTGACATTATGTAATAGATGTCTTGTGGAACGCTATGGCACAGTCTTCTTGATTACCTGCTCTGGGTGCTCCAGAAATGTACTTTATGTCGCTTATGTGGGCTTCCTATTTTAACTGCATATTAATTGTGATTGGACTATCTGTGTGTCAGACTGACCCTGAGGCTGGCTGACTGAGCTGATTAACTCTGACCACAGTGTTTGAGCTGCTGTGTAGATACTGACCACTCAGAACTAAATTCACTTCAACAGGTTCTGATGCCTGCCAAGATCTCCCTTTGGTTATGCCTCTTGTGAAGCTAACTGGTTCATACTCTAATATTGTCTAAATCTCTGATGTACCAAGCTGATAGAGTGATTCAGCACTGGGCATGTTGGTACTGGGACCTCTTGGGAGGGACTCTGATATAGACCAATGTCATATGCTGACTGTGACTGGCCCTTGGCAACCTAATCGGAGCTACAATATGATCCAAAGTTTGTGCCTGCCTCTGCTGGGCCTGGGTGTGCACTGGAAGGACTGAGCTGTGTACTAAGGCTGGCTTTTACCAGCTCCAGGGCCATGTCAAAAAAAATCTCTTGGAACCCTGAAATCCACTTCTGCCTTCCTTTGTCTGCCTGTTAGGCTCTGTCACTGAAAGAGCCTCTTACAGTGCTCAATTTGCATGTGATAGTTTCTCAGTGGGTCACCAGGTAAGGGTGAGAAGTGTTTATCAAATCTATACAGGTTCAAATTTAGTGCCAGTGCTGGGTATGAGGCCACTCAGCAAACATCTCTGGGTATACTAAGTCTAGCTGCCACCTGCTGTGGGCTCGTGCACATTTGTGGTAGAATGGCATCTCAGGGAGTCATCAGGGTTAGGCCAGCAGATTTTATCAGGCCCCAAAAGACCAAGATTTGGCCATGTGAAGGGACATCTCTGCACTGTGTGAGGGGAAAAGTTCTGTTGTCCTAGAGCCACACAATTTGGTCTGTTTTAGATTCTTCCAGGAACCTAATCTCAGCAGGATGGGGCCTCTGTGAGTCAGGAGAGGGGAAGGTGCCATTCACGCTTGAGGGAAGTTGGGGCTGTGGCCTGCTACACCAGAGACACACAACTCAGTCTGTTTTGTATTCTACCTAGACCTTGGCAGGGCAGGGCCACCAAGAGTCAAGAGGGTGGGGTCACCTGGAGAGTGGAACTTGTGAATATCTTGTAGGGGGTGGTGACAGTCAGGTTCATGAGATAGTTGGGGAAATAACTCCCACTCCTAAGCCATACAACTCAGTCACTGACACTCCCTGAGCTTGCTCAGACCTCTGTACCCCAGCCCAGACAGCTGAGTTTTTAGCAGGGCAGCAGCTCTGCAGGATAGGTCCACAGGGAGATCAGGGGATGGGGTTATTGCATTCCCTCAGGCTGATGCTGTATGGAGAGGTGTGCTCTACTGAAGGAAGATAGCATCTGTGGTGTGGTACAGTAACTCAGCATAGGGGGTCCCAGCTATTGTTCCCTCTTTCCTCAGAGCCACAAACCAGTCTCTCCTTGCAGAAGTATATTCTGTTCTGCCTTCCCTCTGCCAAAGCCCAGGGCAAGTGGCTGCAAATGAGATTTTATGCACTGGCCCTTTAAGAAGGCACCTATGTCTCTAGCAGACTCCTGTCTCTTCCCAGCAGATAGAATCTCTGCTGATTTTCACGGCCAGATGTCATGTGGGCACCTCTTTCTGGCTCTGACATGTTGGGCTTGAGAGCCTCAAAGTGGCTTTGGGTTGAGACCTGACACTTCTCAGGGATAATCTCCCAAATTTGAGATGTCCCTTTGGAATCTCAGCTGCTGCCTGTGTGAATGAGGCCAGCCATTTTTGAGTCTCTGCACTTCCTACCAGTCTCAATATGGCTTTCTTTGTAAATCCTTGGTTATAAGACTTCTCTTCAGCTAGTCTTCAGTTGGTTATTCAGATTTATTGCTCTGTATTTTAGTTGTACTCCCTGTTTGGTCCTGGGAGGAGGTGAGTGTGGCTTTTACCTATTCTGCTGCCATCTTGGATCTCAGTTCTTTTATTTTTATACCTCACACAGCAATTAACTCTTTATCTTGCATATAAAAAGTATTCAGCAAAGGTGTATTAGATGAATATTTAATTATTAATATTAAAATTTTGTCACACCATTTTAAGGGGATTTCACATTAATTTATTTTCAATGAATTTCTTTAAGACACAAATTTTTGTGGAGAAAAATATTGCATAGATTTTTGGATTTAAACCAAGTCACAAGTTGGTATTTAGTAAGTGACATCTGCTTTTACGGCAACTGCTACTACCGCTTCTAACTGCAATTCATTGAGCAAGCATTGTACTTTGTCATTTGTTATATCATTTAATTTCTTCCAAAAGCTATGTATTGGGTATTAATTTTTTCATTTTAGCATTTAGAAAATAGAGGCTCAGGAGCATCCTCAGATTCTCATACCTATATATCGAAAACCACATCTGTCTTCTTCCTAACTTTTCTTTCATCCACCAGTTATGGGCTTTCTATAGTTTGTCATATGAACTCAAATTGTATTTTCAATTGCATTTATATTAGGTGATGCAATGATCAGCAAATGCTCATCCAAAATGTAAGGATATTATCCTAACGATGGGATAAACCATGTATATTGCTTTTCTTAAGCATAAACTCTCCTACAGAAAGATGATAAAATATACATTTATTTAGAAGAAAATTTTAGAATATAATACTAATTTTGTCTTTGGTTTGCCATTAAATGTTCAGATTAAAACCTAATCTTTGGAACAAATCATAATAGCTTAAAAGTGAGCAAATAGTTCCACAATTCCTAAAGTGGACCCAGAACCACAGATTCTGAGGGACATAGAGAGTTTCTAGAAACTTAAAATCTTGCCATGGAGATGGGATTTAGACCTGAGGAGTGTGAGATGAAGAATGGGTGAGTACTTGGTTAAGGGCCTGTGTCCCCAGACACAGTAGGGACTTAGTCAGTGTCCCCAGAGTAGCCATACCCTGGTCCCCAGCAGGTGGGAGCAGTGTGATCTGGGGTGTCTACAAAGGGGATCTAAAGAACAAGTAGGCTGTATTCTATTAGTTTCTATATGACTACTGTTCTAATTTTTGTGTTGAACACTTACTGCATGTATTTTGGTATATGTTTACATATTACAAATTATTACATATTAATTTGTAATTACATATGTAATTACAAATTGCATATTACATTTAAAGAGCCAGAGGTAAGTGTGTAATAGGGTAGTTCTTAGCATATAATAGATACTCAAGAAAATATCTGTGGTGGTTCTGGGAGGAAGATGGCAGAGGAGTGAATGGAGGTCACACTAACCTTCTCCCAGGTCCAATCTGGAATTACATCTAAATTGTGGTGAAATCACCTGGAACAAACAACTGAACAATAGCGAGAGAGAAACCTTATAACCTCGGACAGTCAGAAGAATCAGCTTCAGCACAGCCTGACTGGTAAGGAGTGTGGTGGAGACTCGAGAAGGCTGGCTGGGCACCCATGGGCAGTAGAGCCTGAGGGATAATTAAGTGGCTGGTTGAATACCCCTGATAATAATGGGGTCTAAACCCTAAGTTGGGATTCCTAGCCCAGAGCACCAGAGCCCAGAAAGTACACAGATAACAACCAGCAGCAAAAAGTGGCAGGGCTGCTCTCTGCCAGAGACAGATGGCTGGGGACGCAAAGAGCTATTTAAAGGGACAACACACAAATTTTCATTTTCAGGCACTTACCCAGGGCTCAGGTAAAGGTGAGGGCAGAGTGGGCTGGAGATAGCTGAGGAGAGACTAGAGACAGAAGCCTTGGAGAGAGAACTGAGAGAGAACTTGTACTGAGTCATCATCCCTATGGCAACAGCCATCCTGCTCATGCAGACCACTCCCCTGAGTATCAGCAGCCTGAGAGGAAACAATAGCCCCGACCGCAGCAGGGGTTCTGCCCCATGCTACAGTACTTAAACCTGACTGCTGAGAGCGACTAGATTAACAACTGAAGGGGATACCCACAGACAGTAGATCCCTGGAAGTCTTGAACTGGCTGCCTAAGGTCAGATGGGGTCAACATCTGACATCACCAGAGGTGGATCCAGAAAGAAAAAAACAGTGGCAAATACTAGAGGTTACCAAGACAAAATCCACTGTGGTCTTCTCCATGATTTGTGATATTTTCTTTTCTGCATAGCTATTTAACATTCATTTCTTGTCCACCAAATTTGTGTATATTACATCACTAGATTTTATACTATAGTTTATTTCAATTCACATATTTTGCTCTCCCTTCTCTTACCCCATTTTACCTTCTTCTTTCCTCTCATTTTTATTTCAAATTTTGTTTTCTCTTTTGTTACAACCTGTTTTCATTCTTCATTCTTACTATTTCTTCCCCATCCAGACACATGAAACCAATTTTCTAGTCAATGGTCATCTCACATCCTTTTTCCCTGCTCTTAAAAAACCTGTGTTTTCTCTCCATCTTTAGCAATCTTTGCTAGTTGGTTGTGGGTAGTGTAGATGTTGTGGCAGCTTTTAAAATTTTATCCCTAGATCTTCATAAATTTTGTATTTCAAATATCAAAATTTACTGTTTTTTTTTGTCTCAAATTGTTATTTTGCCCTGTCTTAGCCTGTTTTTTCTTTTTTTCTTCTATTTCTCTTTCATCCTGCCCTTTTATTTTTCTTTTCATATCAAATTTTAATTTTTCCCTGTTTAGCCTGGTTTTTGTTCCTCATTCTTAGTAGTTCCTCACCCTCTATCATTTCAAAATTACTTCCAATTCCTCTAGACATCTCTTAAACTTTTCTCTTTCTTTTTTCCCTCTTATTCCCATACCACCTAAATTAATTTTAGCTCACTGGTTGTTGATGGTGCTGTGGTGGATCTTTCTCTCCAATTTGGCTCCTATATTCTTATTATTTATTTACTTTTTTCCTTCCTTTTTCTTTCTCTCACTTTATTTTCTTTAATTTCTGTTTAAGCCTAATACTATACACTTCCCTTCTCATACTCCATTCCACATTCTTCATTCCCTTTTTTATTCATGATGTAAATTTTACTTTCTCTCTTCGCATTGCTCTGACTCCTAATGCTTATTAGTGCTCCTCCCTACACCCTCTCCAAATCATTTTTCTTTCAGTAGGTCATCTCATATCCGATCTCCTTCCCTATGATATTCTTAATCTCTTTACACCCTTATTAATTCCTGCTCATTTGCTGTTGATAGTGAGATCAAGAAGGGGAGTTATTTTTGTGGGTGTGGGTTTGTTTCCTGGACTGTGTGGTTTTGTTCTGACAGCATCTGCAGAACAGCACACAAGACGTGGTAGACAGAGTGACTCTCAGTCAATGAGCTGGAGGGAAGGACCCACCAAAGAATGATCCAACAATCAATCAAAAACCAATTACATCCATAGAGCCGACATAAATGGCATAAAGGGCATCCCAAGAGCATAAAGTTCGGATCAAGGAGACTGCACCACTGAATCTGACAGGTCTCCTACCATAGAAATTCACACCACAAAGTCAGGAAGTCAAAACAGATCAATTTAAGAAGCAGAAGCAAACAAGAAGAGTCTCACAAACAAT
Organism: Trachops cirrhosus; assembly: GCA_028533065.1. NCBI lineage: Eukaryota > Metazoa > Chordata > Mammalia > Chiroptera > Phyllostomidae > Trachops > Trachops cirrhosus. The sequence continues at coordinate 40,697,209 of CM052547.1, read as the reverse complement.
GGGAAGACAAAGAAGCAACCTTCAATCAAACGGAAAGGAATAATCTTCAGAAAGAGTGCTAAATGAAATAGAGGCAAGTCAACTATCAGATATTGAGTTCAAAATGGTGGTTATAAGGCAGCTCAATGAGCTCAGTGCCTGGGTTCTGGGCCACATCCCCATTGGGGGGTGTGCAAGAGGAAACTGATCAATGTATCTCTTACAGATGGATGTTTCTCTCTCTCTTCCTTCCCTCTCTCTAAAAGTAAATAAAATCTTTAAGAAAGATACTAATTTTCATTATGTTTAGATATGAATGAGTTATTTTTAAAGGATATGATAATGATGTGATTATGTTTAAATATTTAAATCCTAAATCCTTAATTTTTAGAGATACATACTGAAATAATTTCAAGTGAAATGATGTATTAGAGGTGGGCTTTAAAATATCCCAAGGTGGGAAGGTTGGGGGTATGGGTCCAAGTGTAAATGAAACAAGATTTGCTGTAAGATGATATACATTGACACCAGGTAAGGGATACATGGGGAAGTGAAATTTATGATGTTATCCATTCTACTTCTTTATATGTTTGATATTTTTCATAATAAAAATTAAAAATATATACATATATAATTTATTTTTTGAAATACTTTATTTTTAGAGAGAGGGGAAGGGTGGAAGAAAGAGAGGGAGAGAAATATCAGTGTGCGAGAGATGCATCAATTGGTTGCCTCTCACACATCCCTAGCTGTAGACCTGACCTGCAACCCAGGCATGTGCCCTGGCTGGGAATTGAAACAGTGACCTTTTGGTTCACAGGCTGGCACTCAGTCCACTGAGCCACACCAGCCAGGGCCATATATAATTTCTAATAGTATACATATACACATGCATGCACACACAGAAATACACTGTATAACAAAAGATGTGTGTGTCAGAGACAATGCTAGTATTTAACAAGCTCTATTTCATTTATATAAACTATTTTTAAAATCAAACTAGTTGATTCCTTTGGGTGGGTTCATTGGTCATTGTCCTCCTTGTACCACAGGTATGGTGAAGCCCAACCATTGCCTTCTGTGTTTATGAAAAAAGGAAATGTCACATGGGAGATAAGAGAGCAAGATCTGCAATCAGTCCTACTTAGGTTTTTTGTCTTTCTTACTTGAGGTTAAATTCTGGCTCTATCATTTCCTGGCTGTGTGATCTTTGCAAAGCTACTTAGTGTCTCTATGCCTCATTTTCCTAGTCTTTAGAATTAGAACAATAACAGCACTTACCTCAGAAATAAATTAGATAAGGTAAAGAATTTAGCATGGAGCTTGAGGCAGTCTTTCGACATGTGTTTATTGAATGGCTGCTGTATAACTAAGACCATGCTATGCACTATGAATACTGTGATAATGAAACAGGCACAGTTTCTGCCCTTATGGAAATAACAGTGTAGCACCAAATAGGTAATGAGACATTAAACAGGTAATCAAACAAATAACTATGAAATAGCAAATTGTGGAAAGTGATATAAAGAAGTGAATCTAGGACACTGGTAGAGACTAAATGATGCATGTGTGTGGGGGTGATGGTGGGGTTGGATATACTAAGGTTAGTTAGACAGAAAAAAATCTCTCAGAGGAGTAATATTTAAACTTAGACTTGGATGAGAGGGGCAGCTATGCAGACTGGAAGGAATGGCATTTCAGGCAGCCAGAACTGCTGTGTGCATGTATTAAACAAGCACTCAAAAATGTTAGTAAAGCTGGTAAAGATTCATACACTACACCCTCAGATGGGGAAAAACAAGATCTTTTAAAGCAACTAATGTTAGCTTCTTTTCATTTTGTCTGATAGCAGAAAACTCAATTTAGTAAATTCTAGGCAGAATCAGTCAAAATGATTGATTATTCAGTCATTTCAGAAACCTCTTGAATAAAATTTAGAATTTTAAATACTAGCTAATACAGGATTTCTACTTTGCACCTTTCTCCTGAGGTGGTTGTGTCTAAATTCAAGGGGCGGGGGCAGTATCCAGTTTGCAGACACTAGCTGTGCCCTGGCAGTTATTAAGATGTGACTGTTCTTTGCCTTTGGTACTTGATCTGATCCATCATCTTAGATGGCCATATGTCACTCATCATGGCCTCTGGTCCCTCTGGAGCCTTCCTTATTTTGACCTCAAGACCTACACTGACTACGTGTCCAAGCCTTTCTATGTATAGAGAATTCTATGCATTGGAAGGGATGCAGAGGTGGACTTCAAGTTTGTCTGCCCAGACATTTCATTCCACTATTGCAATTTTATCCCTCTGACATCAGCCTGGAAATTTTCATGAGGCTCAAGGTCTTTCTGAGCTATATATATACCCTTGGAAGTATTGAATGAACTCAAAAAGAGTGTAGAGGTCTTGCTAGATATTAATGATAGAAATTTACTCAAATGTCTTAGAGTTTTCAAATTGGGAACACAGCTAGGCAAAAACCCAGAAATATTCCAAAGAAGGAAGAGAAGTTGAAAGTTCTTACAGTAAAAAGTTCATTCTTGAGTCCCACATTCTTAGCCCTAGGATTGGTTCAGGATGGTTATCAGTCAGATGTCAGGCAGTCAGGATGATGGATGCCAGGTGGTCCTGAAGATGGGTGCCAGGAGGTCTGGTCATGTCTGGTGATAATAGATAATCTAAATAATGGATGTCAGGTGGATGTATTCGTGAGTCCTTCAGGGAGTAATTAGATGTATACTCAGGCACTGAAGAAGGACTGGAAAGTTAAAAAAATGTTTAAGTTTGCAGGCTAGTGAAGTCTCTCCTCATGCTTCAATATTTATAATGTTAATAATTTTTAGCAGCTTGGTTAAAATGATTCCATTTTATATATTCTCTGTTGAGGATAAGAAAGGGGCCACATATTAAGCCTGATAAGCTCAGAGGAGGCCTGCATGAATGACTTACAAACTCAGAGACAGAAAGTAACCAACCACACGTGGTGGTTTGAACATAATAATTCCTAACTAAAAGTGGGACATGGTAGGTAGTCAATGTGCTAGGCCTGTAGCTTTCTTGACAAAGGTTAGTCTTTACCTTTGAAATTTTCTGTTGCCTTTGTGAATCTAAGATAACATAACTTTGAAAGGTCAGAGTAATTTTCTTTTTCAGACCCCTCAGTGTACAAACATGGACACCAGAGCACTAGACTACATTGTTATCTTGTTGCCCACATACTATCTCTATATATGTAACTGTTAACTATCCGGTCCCCACCAATGTAAAAGGAAGTATTGTTATAGAACCTCATCTATGCTGTTCAGTAGCAGTTATGGGGTTTGATTGCCTGCCACCAAGAAATGTGATTCCCAATGAAAGAGTTTGGTGAAAAAGGAGTTGTTTACTTAAAGGCTATACAGATTTAGAATAATGGCAGATTTCTGCTGTTAAGTCCTGCTCCCTTTAAAACCACCCAAGACACATAGTCCTGCCCTCCTTTGCCAACCCAGGCCAGTTTCACAATATACCAGTCATTGATCTTTCAGAAAAGCAGAACTCTGCAGCTCAGCTTTCCTGGTCACAGGTCAGCTCCAAGCATCTCTTATGAATCCAGGTGGCTAGGCAGGTTCCATGCAGCACCACCAGCTCTGCCGTCTTCTTCTCCTTCTTCTTTTTTTTTTACTCCAGACCATGTGGCTCCTTCCTGACTCCTGGCAGACCTCTTCTCTTACACTCTAGACATCTTGGCAGACCCCCTTTTCCTTTAGCCCACCCTCATTTAAATGCTTGGCCTGGAACTTCCTGAGTGACCTCATATCTGTTCCCTTCTATGATGTGTCATTTTTGCCAGTTCCCCTGTATCTTTTACCTTCTTTTGGATGCCATCTTTAGTCAGGGCAAAAGCTCCCAGCGATGCATGGACATCTGGAATGGGCATCTGCCCCTCTGCCTCTCGTGCACATACTGGATAAGCTCCCCCTGCTATGTCACAGTCACATACACAATTTGCCCTAAGTGGCAGCCCTTTTCCCTTCAGGAAGTCATGGCTATTAACTTGTCATTGTTATACAATGTATCTTAAATGCCATACCATCTACTGTTCCCTCAATCAAGGATTGTGGGGCTTTTCTCCTATTTTTGGGGAGCCTTAATCTACCACCAATGATTTTTGTGTAAGCCCCTAAGTCTCCTCCTTTGATTCTGTGGACACAAACAAGGGGCCACATACTAAACCTGACAAACTCATGGGGGCCCTGCATGACAGCCTTACAAACTCAGAGACTGAGAGAAACCACATAGGATGGTGTGAACATAAAACTTCATAACTAAAAGTGAGGGATAGCAGGTAGTCATGTCCCAGGCCCGTATCTTCCTTGACAAAGGTCAACCCTTAGCTTAACTGAGCCCATTGTCTTTTTGCATCTGTGATAACATACCTTTGGAATGTCAGAGTAATTACCTTTTTTTCCCCAGATTCCTCAGGGCACAATCTCCCACCAGAGCCCCAGAGCACCTCATAGTTATCTTGGTGCCCAAACACCATCTCTCTGTGCTGTAAATATTACTTGTTAACTATCTTATACCCACCAATATAAAAGAAATATATGTCTATCATTTTACTCTTTAATCTCAGAGATTTCCCATTTTGCTTTCTCCCACCTCCCTAATCCAGCTCCAATGAATTTTATGTAACCCCCTTATGTCTCCTCCTTTGATTGTAATGTAGAAAATGAGTTGCAAAACTACCGTTCTCTGGAGCATTTTCTCAATCCCTTGAAATTTGGCTTCCCAGCAATAGTCATGTGTTTGGCTCAGATAAACTCTTATTAGACTTTTTCTTAGGCTGGATGTTCTTTCCTGAATACTATCTTCACTCTTTCCTCAGAAGTCAGATGAAGGTCTTGTGATTTCTCCAAATTCATCTGGGTTCTCAGTCATTTCTCCATGGACCCACCTCTCCATGGGTTGACCAAGGTTGTGACACACCCATTTTACAGTCTTCTTTTCTGGAGGCTCTGCTAAATCTATTGTCTTATCTATTCTAATTTTTTTTTAAAGTCTAACCACCAAGTCTAGAAAGAGTTTTCAAAGAAAATGAAACAAATGCAAAATATTTCCTTGGGGGTAGACAAACTGGCTATGCATTTACTGGCTTTTCTCTGTAACTCTTAGTAATTTAACATTGAGACTAGGACTCAAAGAACTGTTTATCCCTCTGCTCTTGTAATTTGTTAAAAGCCTTGGTCAGTGCTCATGCCTAGGTAGCAGGCCAGATGCCCAGGAGGGGGGCGCATGAAAGGCAACCACACATTGATGTTTCTCTCCCTCTCTTTCTTCCTCCTTTCCTGTCTCTAAAAATAAATAAATAAAATCTTTTAAAACATGAATAAAAGCTTTGGCTTCCATGACTACTCTCTGCTTTGCATTTCAAGCACTTATTTTAAAACTCAAATGTCAAGATTCAGCTTTGTGTCTACCTTTATTACATAAAGTGGTGTAAAAATCAATTACTAACTCTGAAAACCATCAATTTCCAAATGTTATCATGCCACCTCAGCATTATTAGCTTATTGAAATATCTTTAAGCTATTTTCTCTTTAGATTTATCTAGGAACATCTCTCCCCACCACCCTCCCTGATGGAAACCAAGCTGTATGTTTCATTATCTGCACCTCTTTGTCTACACACCATCCAGGATGACTACAACAGCCCTGACACTCCACTCTCAGGGTTCCTTAACTTCCTTTCTGCTAATTGTTTAGCAGTCACTCACAGGCACACTCTCAAGACCCTGTTGTCATCTAGAAGGGCTCCACAGCTGAAACCTCAGACTCAGAAATCCTGCCTGTAGTACTGCTAGCTCTCTTAACTTCTCTGTGCTTGTGGAGCTAGTCTTTCAACCACACAACTTCTAGTCCAGAATGATCTCTAATTTTCATCTTTTTAAAGTTCCTCATGGCTTAATTTCTTCCCCTTCTCCACTTGGATCTCATTGGTTTAGTAGCATTCTTATCTGTTAAAGGAGAAATCCAACAATCATAAATTTTAAAAACATGTTACTAGGTTTACTCAATGATTCATGAATAGGGCAGCATCCAATCTAACAGACAGAAAGAAGCTCTGAAGAGCTGTATTAAGCATGAGTTTTTTTTTTATAGAACAAAGTGATCAGGTAAAGGAAGTTATAGGGGGCATTTGCTGATTGGGTAAAGCAGGTTTACTTTCCTTAAATGGAGTGAAGGGAGGTCTTGAAGCTGGGTCTAGTAAATTGTCCTGGGCAAGCAAGCTCCGATTGGTTGATTTAGGCCTTCCTTTTCCAAGAGAGCTGAGCATAGAAACTTAGGTAAATTTTGGTTTGCTGATGTGGTGACTTAGCAGGAGTGACCCCATCTTCAGCTTTAGTTGGTTTAGTACACCTATACCCTCACTTTATGTTACCACACCACCTGGCACTTCTGTGGATAAATATTTGCAGGCCTCAGATGGGTCTGTCCATCTTCTACTTTCTGATCGTTTTCCTGTCTCTTTTTTATACTAGGCTCTAAACTAGTTGAGAGTAATGTGTGTCATATGACTCTGAATTTCCAGTATATACTACTGTTCTTAGTATTGATTCCCTGATCAAGAAATGCTTGTTGAATAAATTAATGAGGCAAAAGGCAATGTGTATTTTTATTTTAGGTTTAAATATTTTACAAATATTTCTAGTTCTCAAAGTATTCTATTTTAGGATACCCTCACTCATATTTCTATTTATTAGAAATATCAGATTGTTACAAACTGATTTTTAGATTAGCTTTGTAGAAGTATTAATTTACAAAGTAAAATGTATTCATTATAATTATACAGCTCAATGAGTTTTAACACATGTATATACCCACATAACCACCACTAACAGGAAAGATACAGAAAAATTCCATCATCCACAAAAGTTCATCTGTGTCCCTTTTCAGTCAGTCTCAATCTACTTCCTCATAACCCCAAGCTCCAGTCAACCACTGATCTGCTTTCTGTCAGTATAGCTTCTTTAGACTTTTCTAGAGTTTAATAAAAATGAAATTATAGTATGTAGTCTATTGTATCTGGCTTCTTTCATTCATTAAGTTTTTGAAGTTTATGTGTTGCGTCTATATGCCACACTTTGAGTAGCCATAAAATATTAGTGGACCTTAGGATATTTTTTACTTCTGGCTATGATGAATAAAGTTATTGTCAATGTTCATGCAAAAGTCTTTGTGTAAACACAGTTTTCATTTCTTTTGTGTAACCACCTAGGAATGAAAGGGATGGGTCTTAGGGTAAGTATATATTTAATGTTATAAGAAACTATCGAACTATTTTCCAAAATGGTTGTAACACTCTATATTCTCACCATCAACGTATGAAAGTTCTAGTTGTTCTACTAGAATGCAGAAGTACTTGGCATTTTCAGTCCTGTTAATTATCCCCATTCTACTGGGTATGTAATGATACCTCACTGTGGTTGAAATTTAAAATATTCTGATGACTAATGATGTTGAGAAGTCTTTATGTACTTATAGGTTACTAGTAATATATTCCTCTTGTGAAGTGCTTGTTTCAACATTTTGGCAAGTTTTAGTTGGGTCTTACTGAGTTGCAAGAGTTATGGATATATATGTCAGATATACATATTATGAATAGTTTCTCTTAGTCTGTAGCTGGCATTATCATTTTCTTAGCAGTGTTTTTCAGATAGCAAAAAATTTTATTTTGATGAAGTCTCATTTATCATTTATTTTCTTGTATGATTCATGCTTTTGTGTCTTATTGAAAAAGTCTTTGCTTACTCTAAGTTTGCAAAGAATCTCTCTTATGTTACAAGCTCATTTTCAAAATTGGTTAAGAAGTAACCAATGAGTCAGTATTGCTATGAGTTTAGCTATCATGGTTTGAAGAATAATACTTCTGATACCAAAATCCCTATATAGTATACTGTTCACTTGATCAATTGTGAACTGATCATTTCAACAGGGATGAAGCTTTTTGAACAACATTTTAAAATTAATAAGCGTCAGATCTAAGATGGCAGACAAGTAAGAGGAAGCTACACTAATTTTCTCCCAGGACCAATCTGGAAAGGCAACTAAGTTGTAGAGAAAGCATCCTGAATAACCAATGGGACACTAGTTGGACAAGGCTTATAACCAATAACAGACAGAAGAAACCACTTCACCACAATGAGACAGGTAGGGACTGCAGAGGAGGTGTGAGAGGGCTGGCTGAGCTCACATGGGTGGCAGTTGAAGTTCTAGAGGGATATATCAGCAGTTGGGGGAACCCATTGAAAATTTGGGGTCTAAACCCCAAGGTGGGCTCCACAGCCTATAGCAGCAGAGCTGGAAAGGAACCCAGATAACAGCCAGCTGTGAAAAACTACATGGTTTCTGTGTGCCAGAGAGAAATGACTGGGGACACAGAGAGCCTCTTAAAGGGCCAATGCACATTTCATCTGTAGCCACATACCCTGGGCTCTGGCACATGGAGGGCAGAGTAGACTAGAAACTGTTGAGGAGAGCCAGGGGTTGGTAGCTCTAGGGAGAGGACTGGAGGAGCAGCTGCCAGAGTCCATGTGCTGGGTCATTCCCCACAGGGAAGAAGCCATTTTTATCAGGCAGAACATGCTTCTGCAAGTGGCATCAGCCTGAGGAAAAGTAGTAGCTGCAACTGCATGAATTACTCTGCCCTAACCTGTGGTGCTTAAGCCAGGCTGCTGATTGCAGGTTGAGACTATATCATTGATTAGATTAACAACTAAGGCAGAAAATGCAGAGAAGCAGCCAAAATGGGAAGACAAAGAAACAGACCCCACGAGAAAAAATGAGAGAATTCTCCAGAAGGAAAACTAGATGGAATAGAGGCAAGCAATTTACCAGAGAGTTAAAGTAATGATTATAAGGATACTCAACAGCATGAAAAAAACATAGAAATCATAAAAAAGAACCATAAAAAAGAACTCAGAAATCAAGAATGTAATATCTGAATAAATAATACACTAGAAGGAATAAACAGAAGGTTAGATGAAGCATAAGATTGAATCAGTGATTTGGAAAACAAGATAGAAAAAAAAACCCAGGCACAGCAGCAAAAAGAAAAAATAATTTAAAAACATGAGGACAGATAAGAAACATTTGGACAACATATAGCCTAACAACATCACATCATGGGAATACCAGAAGGAGAAGAGTGAGCAAGGGATTGAGAATTTATTTGAAGAAATGACTGAAAACATCTAATCTGATGAAGGAAAAAGACATACAAGTCCAGGAAGCTCAGAGAGTCCCAAACAAGTTGGACCCAAAGAGGCCTACACTAAGACACATTATAATGAAAAGTACAAGGCTTAAAGACAAGGAGAGAATCCTAAAAGCAGCAAGAGAAAAACAGATAATTACATACAAGGGAGCACCAATAAGATTGTCATCTGATTCCTTAACAGAAACATTTCAGGCCAGAAGGAATTGGCATGAAATATTCAAGGTGATGAAAAGAAGGGCCTACAATGAAGCCTACCTTACCCAGCAAGGCTACCATTTAAAATCAAAGGAGAGCCTGGCTGCTGTGGCTCTGTGATTTAGTGCTGGCTTTGAAACCAAAGGGTTACCAGTTTGATTCCCAGTCAGGGCACATGTCAGATAGTGAGCCAGGTCCCCAGTAGGTGGTGCCTGAGAGGCAGCCCCACATTGATATTTCTCTCCTTCGCTTTCTCTCTCCCATCCCTTTTCTCTAAAAATAAATAAATAAATAAATAATAAATAAATACCTAAAGGCAATTTAAAAAAACAAAGGATAAATAAGGAACTTCCCTGACAAATAAAGCTAAAGGAGATTGTTAACACCAAACCAGTACTGCAAAGATGTTAAAGGGCTTGCTTGAAGAAAAAGAAGAAGAAGAAGAAGAGAAAGGAAAAGCAGAGGAAAACAGTATAAAAATAAAATGGCACTAAATGCATATCTATCAATAATAATCTTAATTTTAAATGGCTTAAATGCTCCAACCAAGAGAAATAGGGTAGCTAAATGGATGAGAAAACAAGACCTGTATAATATATGCTGCCACCAAAAGACCTATCTCATATTGAAAGATACACACAGACTAAAAGTAAAGGAATGGAAAAAGATATTCCATGCAAATGGAAAAGAAACAAAAGCTGGGGTAGCAGTATTTTATCTGACAAAAATAGACTTTAAAATAAGGCTATAGTAAGAGACAAGACAAAAAATTACATAATGATAAAGGGAAAAATCCCACAAGAGGATATAACCCCAGTAAATATTTATGCACCCAACACAGGAGCACCTAAATATGTGAAGCAAATCATGAGGGACATAAAGAGAGATTGATAGAAATACAGTCGTAGTTGGGCATTTTAACACCCCATTGACTTCAATGGATAGGTCTTCCAGAGGAAAAAACAACAAGGAGAGAGCAGCCTTAAATGGCACACTAGATCAAATGGATTTAATTAATACCTTCAGAGCATTTCATCCCAAAACGGCAGAATATATACACTTATCAAATGCACATGAAATGTTTTCTAGGATAGACCATAGACCACAGGTTAGGACACAAAACAAGTCTCAATAAATTTAAGAAGATTGAAATCATATCACGCATCTTCTCTGACCACAATGCTATGAAACTAGAAATCAATCAGAAGAACACTGAAAAAACACGCCAAGACATGGAAGCTAAATATCATGTTATTAAACAATGAATGGGTCAACAGTGAGATCTAGGAAAAAATCAAAAGATACTTAGAAACAAATAAAAATGAGGACACAACAATCCAAAATCTGTAGGACACTAGAAGGCAACCCTTAGAGAGAAATTCATAGTATTACAGGTCTATCTGAAAAAATAAAAATAAAAAAGAAAGAAAAGGAAAAGGAAAAGCTAAAATAAACAATCTAACTTCACACTTAAAGCAACTTGAAAAAGAAAAACAAAGCCCAAAGTGAATAGAAGGAAGGTAATATTAAATACCAGAAAAAAGGAAATAGGGTCTATAAAATGATACAAAAGATCAATGAATCCAAGAGATGGTTCTTTGAAAAGGTAAACAAGATTGACAAACCTTTAACCAGACTCATCGTGAAAAAAAGAGAAAGGACCCAATTAAGTAAAATCAGAAATGAAAGAAGAGAAATAACAATTGACACCAAAGAAATACAAAGGATTGTAAGAAAATATTATGAACAATTATATGCTAGCCAACTGGATAATCTGGATGAAATGGATGAAGTCCTAGAATATACAGTCTTCCAAAAATAAATCAGGAAGAATCAGAGAATCTGAATAGACAGATTATGCTTAGTGAAATTGATGCAGTAATCAAAAAACTCTCAACAAACAAAAGCTCTGGGACAGATGTCTTCACAGGTGAATTTTTCCAAACATTCTGAGATGAAATAACACCTCTCCTCCTCAAACTATTTCCTTAAATATGAGAGAAGGGTAGACTCCCAAACTCATTTTATGAGGCCAGCATTATCTTAATTCCAAAACCAGATAAACTACAAAGAAAGAAAATTATATGCCACTATCCCTGATGAACACAGATGCTAAAATCCTTACCAAAATAGCAAACCAGATCCAGCAATACCTTTAAAAGATCATACACCATATAAGTGGGATTATTTCCAGGGATGCAAGTTGGTACAATATTCATAAGTGAACAAACTTGATACACCACATAAAGAAAATGAAGGATAAAAACTATGTGATCACATCAATAGATGTAGAGAAAGCATCTGATAAAATCCATCTGATCTATGATAAAAACTGTCAGCAAAGTGAGATTTGAGGGAACATACCTAAACATAATACAGCCCATATATGACAAACCTGTTGCCAGCATCAAGCTCAATGGGTAAAACTATAAGCATTCCCCTTAACACTGGGAACAAGACAGGGATGTCCGCTTTCACCTCTCTTATTCAACATAGTACTGGGATTCCTAGGCACAGCAATCAAACAAGAAGAAGAAATAAAAGGTATACAAGTGGGTATGGAAGAAGTAAAATTGTCATTATTTGCAGATGACATGATCCTGTATATAGAGAAACCCAAGGATTCCACCAAGAAACTAGTAGTCCTGATAAATGAATTCAGCAAAGTAGCAGATACAAAATTAATATCCAGAAATCAGTTGCATTTTTATATGCCAATAATGAACTAACTGAAAGGGAAATTAAGAAAACGATCCCATTTACAATTGCTACAAAAAGAATAAAATACCTAGGAATAAACCTAAACAAGGACGTAAAATACCTGTATTCAGAAAATTATAAGACACTGAAGAAAGAAATAGGAAAAAGATACAAACAAGTGGAAGCACCTACCAGGTTCATGGGTAGGAAGAATTAACATCATTGAAATGACAATACTATCCCAAACAATCTATAGATTCAATGCAATTCCTATCAAGATTCCAAGATGTATTTTGCAGAAAACTAGAACAAATATTTCAAAAATTTATATGGAACCATAAAAGGACACGCATAGCAACAGTGATCTTGAGAAAAAAGAACAAAGTTGGAGGAATCATGCTGCCTAATATCAAACTATACTATAAGGCCATAGTAATCAAAACAGCATGTTACTGTCATAAAAACATCAGCCACATAGATCAATGGAACAGAAGGAGAGCCAAGAAATAAACTCACACCTTTATAGTCAATTAATATTTGACAGAGGAAGCAAGCACATACAATAAACTAAAGATAGTTTATTCAATAAATGGTATTGGGAAAATTGAACAGATGTGCAGAAAAATGAAACTATCTTATTACACCACACAAATGTAAATTCAAGAATAAATTACACACAAACAAGAATAAATTCAAAATGGATCAGACTTAAATGTGAAACCTGAAACCATAAAAATGGTAGTAGAAAACATAGGCAGGAAATCTTGGAAATTGCTCGTAGCACTATTGTATCAGATATATCACCCCAGGCAAGAGAAACAAAAGAAAAAAATAAACAAATGGGACTAAATCAAACTAAAAACTATTTGCACAACAAAGGAAATCTTCAACAAAAATAAAAAGACAACCCACAGAATGGGAGAACATTTCACCAATACATCTGATAGGTATTAATATCCAAAATTTAGAAAGAACTTATAAAACTCAATACACACACACACACACACAACAACCCAATTAAAAAAAGGGCAAAGGACCCGAATAGATACTTATGCAAAGAGGACATACAGATGGCCAATAGAGATATGAAAAGACTCTCAACATCACTAATCATCAGAGAAATGCAAATTAAAAGCACAACGAGATATCATCTCACACTTGTCAGAATGGCTATCATAAATAAATCAACAAACAACAAGTGCTGGTGAGAATGTGGAGAAAGGGGAACCCATTTACACTGTTGGTGGGAATGCACATTGGTGTAGCCAGTGTGGAAAGCAGTATGGAGATACCTCAGAAAAATTAAGAATGGGTCTGCTTTTTGACCCACCTATCCCATTTCTGGGAATATGTCTGAAGGATCCAAACACTAATTCAAAAGAACATAAGCATCCCTATGTTCATTGCAGCATTATCTATAATCACCAAGATATGCAAAAAGCCCAAGTGCCTATCAGTAGATGAGTGGATACAACAACTGTGGGACATTTACACAATGGAATACTACTCTGCCATATAAAAGAAGAAAATTTTACCTTTTATGAGAGTATGGATGGACCTGGAGAACATTATGCTAAGTGGAATAAGCCAGTCAGAGGACGACAAATACCACATGATTTCACTCATATGTGGAACCTAATGAACAAACTGAACTAACAAGGAAAATGGGGACAGACTCAGATGGAGAGCAGGATGACAGCTGGTAAGGGGGAGGGGAGGTTAGGGGATGGAGGGGTTTAGCAAAAAGGAAGAAGGACTCATGAACATGGACAACAGTGGGTGATTGCTGGGTCAGGGGTTATAAAGGGACTAAATGGTAATGGAAAAATACACAATAAAATTTAAATTAAAAATTAGTAATTATTTCTAAAAGTGATGATTAAATTTATTCTCAAATATACAGCTCAAGTGAGCAGAAAATGAGAACACCCAATTTTTCAGTTTGGACTGTATTGAGGCTTGCCTATTTGTCGATATACTTTTTTAAAAAATGTGTCATTCTTATTTTCTTTCTTGTTTTGTTTTAAAAAATAGTTTTGAGTCTCTCAGAATGCTACATTTTGTGTTTTGTATCTTCCTTTCTTTATATATTCTCATCCCAGACAGTTTTTCTATTTCCCGCCTCTTCTTTTCCTCTTCCCACATCCTTTTCCTTTCTCTTTTTACTTCTCTCTTTACCTCTCCTCTTTCCAGTCTATTTTTTCTCCTTGATTTTCTCTTCTAAAATGACTTTGTGAAAAACCTATACATATATAAACAGATACTTTCATGCATTCAGAATTTATTGACTAAAGTTTTATACCATCTACTCACACTTTTGAAGATAAGTTGAATGTTGAGTTGAATGCTTTATGCTTCTTAAAAACTAACCAGGTAGGTTTTAAACTGAATTTTGTCTTTAACCGATTCTCTCTCTGCTACCATCTAGTAGAATCAACAATTTATTTGATGATTTTGGAGAACTGTTGTTATGTATTTTTCTTTTTTTAAGATTTAATTTATTTATTTTTAGAGAGAGGGGAAGGGAGGGAGAAAGAGGGAGAGAAACATCAATGTGTAGTTGCCTTTCATGCACCCCTGTTGGGGGCCTGGCCCGCAAACCCAGGCATGTGCCCTGGCTGGGAATCCAAGTGGTGACCCTTTGGTTCACAGGCCCGTGCTCAGCCCACTGAGCCACACCAGCCAGGTCTGTATTTTTTTCAATAAGGAAGTTTTGCTGATGTCCCCTTTCAGAAAATATGGCTCTTTCACAGTCCAGTTTAAAACATCTTGCAAGACTCATAAACTGTTTCATAGAATGCAAACCTACAAAGACATTGTCCCCTACTCTTTAAGCCTGCAAAAATTCTTTAATATTTCCCATTGCTTTTCTTAACACAGAAAAGTCATTATTTTTATTCTCCTTTCCTATTTACCCCATCATCTATCTTAATTTTTAAAAAATTTTCATTTCCTTCTCTATATGTATGTTATACTCTCTTTACATCTTTACAAATTGGATAGCACAAAGATTAGTTTTTCAGTGTCTTCTTATCTTTCTTATTAGTTTTTCAATATCTTCCTTATATCTTAATGTAAATTGAACAATAACATTTGAACATTTACATTAAGATGTAAAAATCTTATAGCATTGCTAGGGTATTTAAACTAAACCAACAGAGTACTAACTCCAATAGTAGTAAGACTTGGAGATAACATTGTTGAATATACAACTGACTTATGAAATAACTGTGAATAAAAAAATCATTAAAGTTTCTTGGTGTTATTTGGGATAAAATTAATTGCTCTTACTAAAATATAAATAAGCAAAAACTGAATAGGGAGTATAGTATATTATCCTTTGTTTGGGTAGCTGTGGTGTATCGGGTAGAGAAAATGAAGAGATGACAGGAGGAAGTGAAATGGAAGGAAGAATGTCGAAGAGGTGAGGATGGGCCTGACAGAGTTTTCTCTTCTGCCTTGACCTGACCTGTTGAATTGGTTTTTACTGGATCACATTACCTCCTGTTGCCACAGCAGGTGAGTCAAAGGAGCTCTGGGACCATTTTTAGGCATTTTTTCTTTCTACTACTGTCTAGCTTGGGAGTCTGTGGAAGTCCTTCTGGGTTCTTTCCTTATATAAAAGTTAGAAATATGTGCTCTGAGGTTTTGAAGAGAGGTTATTATTTTATTTCTAAATGTTGGTAAATCTAATACATTGCTACTCAAAATATAGTCTGTGGACCAGCAGCATCTGCAGCATGGACATCACCTGGGAGCAGATTAGAAATGCAGAATCTCAGGCCCTACTCTGCTCTACTGAACTATAATCTGAATTTTAACAAGATTTTCATGGGATTCACATGCACATTAATGTTTGAGAAATACTGATTTAACATATCCCTATAGGGTTTCATTTATTCCCAGGGTGCCAATAATTTCCTGGACTGAGTTTCATTGAGGTTGTGCTTGCTCTTAATTAATCTATGATCACATTTAATCCCAACAATGAACCTTGGAGATACATTAATCCATATATTAATTAGATGACAGTGAAATAATTTATCCAAGATCACATAACCAGTATGTAGTGAAGAAGTTATACGTGAGTCTGATTAGTTTCCAAGTCTCCTTTTTCACTACACTCTGTTGCTTTTTCTTGAACTTAATCATGAGTGATTGTTTATGCATTAGGATAATAAAGCCCATTACAAAGTAAACATTGTTAAGGAGAGCCTTATTGAGTGTATTACAACAAAGAAGTCTGTCATTCAATCAAGGATTATTTCAACTAGTCTTTCATACTTATGGTAATAAAGCAAGTAAGACAGAGTGAAGCATCAATTGGTCCCTGGCTTTGATGTAACTTGGGGAAATGAGAGGGCTGCATCCTGTTATACCCACTCTTCAACCGGCCCATCAGCTGACTTGCATCTTCTTGCTGCTGAGGCAGGTCCCATCTGTTCAAGCCTGTGTTGAACCAGATGCTAAGAACAGTACTGATTGTGTTATGTTGAGGCTGTCCATATGTCTTCATGCAAACATAGTTCAAGAGCTGTAAAGCTATCTGCATTCTCAATTCATCAGATTATTTTGAACAAAGTCAGTGTCAATAGGCTATTTGAATGCTTTATATTTTTAAAAGAATGTAGAATTTATGGCCTCCAGCCAAATTATTAAGAAATGCTTTTTTTTTCAGAACAGCTATACTTTCCAGGGAGATGTGCAAGTGAATAAACCCCATAAAACACTGGAGATGGCCCTGATCATACTTTGTTCTTGAAGAACTGCAAAAAATAGAGGATTAAACCTAAAGCAACTGACATCTGCTTTGAGGCTAGAGGGTCCTGTGTCACTTTTGCTCTGTGGTTGTAACCTACATGGACTTGTTTCAAGATGGTTCACAGCCAGTGGGGGCTGTCTATACTGCACTAGAATTCCTTGGGGAACTAGATAGTGCTTTAAAATGAGCAATAGATTAGAAGCATGAAGTGAGTGTGGGGCATGTCCCAGTACCTTAGAGTAGACCTGGATGTATACATGGTGGGCACAGTTCTCGGTTAGGTAAAGGCTAGGGAAGCAGTAATATTTCTCCATGGGTTTCAGGCCTGTTTTCACACTTCAAGGGCTCTTGGCTCGTCCTTTCGTCGTAAGGAGTGTGTTTGTCAGTGGAGGAGACCAGCCTCACCAAAGTCTCTTTCCTTTCAGCTGTCGGGCCCTGCTTTCTCTAAAGTGTTGACCTTGAGGGCATGCAAGCTTAGGAGCTTTTAGAGCCAGTTTGGCTGCCTCGGAGCGGGGCCTGATAGCGGCGCCCTCCTCAAGCCTCCATAGTCATCCGGTCCTTCCCTCCTGCTGTCTTTCTGACATTAGCACTAAGCTGGAACTCTAGGGTAAGGGAGGAGTCCTGAGCCCCAAGGACTGATTAACTTGGAGGTCCCACCCCTTTGTTCAGAGGCAGCCCAACTCAGAGTACTCAGCCTCGAGAGTAAAGCTTTTTGCATTAAAAAAAATAGGAGGGGGACAAACCCATTCTAAATGTCAGTCCAGTCCACAGGGGCTAGTGACAGCAGGTAATTAGAAGCAATTAGCTGTCCGCCTGCCGGGAAGTCGGGCAATTACCTTTTTCTCTCTTCCTCTTCCGTCCTTTTTTCTCCCGTAGAAGCGGTAAAAGTGCTTTGCTCTGTAAGCAGCTATGTACGCTGAGTTGGCATAGGAATGAGGGATGAATTGAGCAGGGATTCCGTCTCCTCCTCCTGCCGCCACGGTGGCCGCTGGCGGAGCAGTGCATTGTGGAGGCTGAGTACGCCGCAGCGGCTGGAGCTGCAGCCCCGGGATCGCGTGGCAGGGAGCTGTCCGAGGTGCTGACCGCCCCGGCCCGCAGCCGGCCCGCGTCCGGCGCACACCTGCACCGGACCCCTCCAAATCCTAACCTTCCTCCACACTCCGTCTGACTGCCTGCCTTTCTTTACCTAGGGCGTAGCGGCCGGAGGAAATCATGGTGTTCGCTCCAGGTACACCTGCACCTTGCTTTTTCACCAGGTGTCCAGGCGGGGAGTGGGGAAGAGAAGGGAGAAAGTAGGGAGGGAAGGCCTTTACCTTATGGCCCATCTGCGTGTTTCCGAGTTACAGTCTGTGAGGGAGGAGCGGGCTCCTGTGAGGAGTCTTCGTCCCTCTCCCTAGTCCTACCCCATCTGTCCTCTAACAATCTCCAGCCACCGTCCTGTCGCTGCTCTTCCCACTTAGCTCCTCTACATCCCATCTGAGCTCAGGCACCTTGAGAACTGGCACCTTCGCCAGGCGCCTACGTGGGCAGGAGGGTGGAGACATGGGGCAAAGAGTAGTGGGCTTCCGGCTACTTCAGCGAGAATCTCCTTCACTGCCACTTCCCCCTCTACCAAAGTGGCAAAGTGACCCGGTTTCTCCTGACCTCCTGAGGGGAGAAGAGGGTGAAGCCCAGGAGAGTGGGATGAAGGGCCGAGGAGCGATACTCCTTAAGGAATTAGACCTGAAACTCCGGCGGGCCGGCCAAAGGCTGCAGCACAGAGGCTGCTATTGCGGTGCAGCTGGCGGTTGCAGTGTCTTTCGGGAGCTGGCGGTTAAAGACTTTGGTCTCTTTGGTGCTATCTGTGGCTACAAGTTGGGGAAATCAGATCTATCTGCATTTGACTGGCTTACCAGCGTGTGTGTATGAAGACATGGATGTGTGTTTCAGATGAGGTCAGAGGGAGTTAGGGAACAGCTGGGAAAGCGTGGTCATTTTTAACAGATTGAAGTCCTTCTAGAGGTAGATACAAAGTCTCCCCCACCTTCTCTTCCCTTAATTCCAGTCCCCACTTTCATTAAGGACTGCTGTGGAAAAAAAAAGAGAAATAAGGGAAGAGTAGAGGGGCCTAGAACGCTTTAACTGTGTCATGCTTTAATTTGAAAGGCTGTTTTGCATTTGCTGTGGCCATGGACCTCAGAAGGTTGAGGAGGAAAGGCATTTTTAAAAAGGGAAGAATTGAGTCTGGGCTTCAAAAAATTCAGTCAGGGAAACTTGAACAGAGGAAGTTGCATCCCCTCTCCTACAAATTATGATGCTAGCTGGGGAAGCAGTAATGTGTTTCTGTCAGTTTTGACACTCACCACAAGCTGTGTGACTCAGAAGAATGAATGCCTTAGAGAAAAGCCAATGAGCCCTACCCCTGCCCCACAAATAACTCAAAGGAATAAATTGTTCTGCATAGTGGGGGACACTCAATCAACATGGCATCAGTGAAGCTGGAAAAAAAACAGTTCTTTGATGTGTATATAAACTATTTAATGCTTGCACTTTTATGCCCTCAGCTCATTTTATCTTTAAATTACCCTCTGAAGTAAACAATATTATACCTATTTTACTACCTCTGGGGAGGAGGCTGATTCCAAATAGTTTTGCCAGCCTCAGCTGGAGTTTTCTGACCTCAGATTCTCTATCTTTCCCCCTATCTCTTAAAGCCCATCTTCCTGGAAAAAAAAAAAGCCCCACCAGTTCTAGAGGTGTCTCCTTTTTTGTTCAAGGTCAGATGTAGCCAAGGGGAAGTGTACTTCTGTTTCCAAAGTGGGGAATGGGCTGGTGTTGTCCAGAGTAAACATTGCTGGGTGATGTTAACTCAGCATTTTCTAAAAGCATTATTGTGGGTGAAGGCCTATGCAATGAGCAGTGGGAAATTTCTGGAGTTGACTGATTTGGCTTAAGCAGACTACTATTTGGATAGGGCTTTACTTTTCCATTTTTCTTCTAAGTTTTGTGTTAGTTTTTTTTTTTTCCTTTAGGGAAAGTAGAAGTTATTCGTAACTGTCAGACATGGCATAAATTTACCTGGATAAGATATGTGAAAAACATTTTGAGTCATTTCTTCATTATTGAGTTTCTCTTGAAAAAATCATAAACATTTGGGGCCAATAGAAGCAGGGTGCTAAAAATATGTCAACTTATCTTCTCATCTACTGATCATATGTTTTATAAACCCATATACTGATATTATCTGAATGAAAATCAGAACAATACATTGTTTTTGAACTTTTCCAGCTTTTCAGATTTGCAATCTCATTTCTAATACTGTTGCTCTTCTATATCTCTATAATCTGGGGTATCCAGATATTTTGTAGTAGTCAAGGGAAATACTGCCCCCCCCCACCCCAGCTCTTTCTCCAAGCCAGTTTAATGCTCAGGAAGGGAGGGAACAGAGGAATGTGTTATGATCACTCCAAAATTCATACAATGTGCTTAATGATCCAAGATGAATAAAACAATAGACTAGCAATGAGGTGTTTATAAAATTGGGTCAGTGAGTACTGTGCTTTTCAAAACCTACTGTAGCTTTTTGAAATTTGATAAAGGGAAATAAGAATCCTGAGGTCTAGTTCAGGCCTTCCCTCAGTGGATTGGCCACCCTTTGAATGGTCTGCTGACTTTTTTGTTTACATTAAAGGCAAACAGCAAAAGTGACAGAGATTCATGGAGCAAGTTTCAGTACAGATGCACAATGGAATGAGAAAGGGATAAAATGGGGCTTTATATAACTCTAGCTAGGATTCACTCTTATCATAAATTATAACATATTCTTACATTGTGTCATTTCAGTTAGTTTACAGATTGTAATCTATAGGGATTAGTTGGGCAGGGTCTTTGATGATTTCTCACTTTACATAGGGCACACAATTTGATTCTACACTTTCCCCCTTCTTATACCATTCCTAGACTTTGTAATTTAGGAGGATTTTAATTTTGTGCACCCCAATTTTTAAAACCCTTAATGGTGAAAGGCCATGAATAATAATCATTTAAGGATTCAGTTACTGGGAGCCTATTACTCGTTTTTTCTTTCTTCTGAAGGAATTATACAAAATTAAGAATAGTTAAAAGAGGAGTAAAGAATAAATATATTAATTTCTATATAAGTACAATATATTTCTAAATACTAGGTTAAATAAATTAAGCTGGGGCACATGGCTGAGGTAAAAAGGCCAAAACGAGACCCCTTGCTTTCTTTTTCCAAGTCTCTTATCTACTCCTCCTCATTCTTTCCCCTCAAACTGAAGGTGGAATCTTTCTTTCTGGAGCAATATGAAGTGATTTAGAAACATACCACCACAGCCAAAAGAAAGCAGATGACACAACCAATATGGAAAAACATTTTGGCTCCTGTACATAATACTAAACTGGCCCAGGCTACTTAGTCTGTGGTTGTACAAAAGCTTCCATTTGGGAGGGACAAAAAGTTCTGCGAGAAAACATCTGGACTTCTTCCCACTTTGTGCTCAGTATTGTGGGGGAATTCTTAGCAGTTTGGAAAAGTCAAAGTGAAAGAAAGGAGAAAGACCACTGGATGTTGGTGTTGAAAGTAAAGAAGTCTACAAGAGCATGTCAGGGCAAATCTTGGCCTATTGCAGGAAGAAAAAGGATATGCTCAGAAATGCAAATGTCTTGTCAGTGCCATGTTTCACCCAAAGAATGCCAGACTCTGAAAAATCTGATTAGCAACTCTCGTTCCCTAGAGGAAGAACTAATAAAGAATAGAGTGTGCGGTGGACAGTGTGGACAGAGTTTTCCTTATTCCTGGACCATTCCCAACTTCTTCCGATGATTAGTGTATACTTCAGGGATTAATGCATCTCCTGTGGATGGACCTAATACATTTTAACTTGTTTGGATTGCCTTCAAGTATGATGTATTGTAACTAAAAGGTCTTTCTTCTCCTGCATAGGAATTAGGCAGGGTATTATAATGAGGATATCATAGGGAATAAAGATAGTGTAATTGTAAGCAATTAGATGGCACCCACCTTGACTTCTAAGATTAAAATTTGAAAAATTTAACAATAATAGTTAGAAAGCTATCAAAAATATTTAAGAAAATATTTGTTACATGATAGTTGTAGCTTTTATTTATTTATATGAACTAATTCCTGACAAGTCAATCAATAAGTTGTATAGCAGACTGTCTTACCTCTAAGGTTTATAATCTTCCCACCCAATAAGTTGTCTTCTGTTGGCATAGATTTTTAAATTTTTATTAAATTATTATGAACAATTTACATACAATTAAATTTACTTTTTGATGAACAATTCTAGGAATTTTAACACATGCGTAGAGCTGTGTAATGACTATAGAACAATTCCATTGTTCCAAAAACATTACATCCAGCTGCCTCTTTGTAGTCAAACTGTTCCTCCCTCTACCTCTATCCCTCCATTACTACTGATCTGTTTTCCATTCCTATATATTTGCTTTTTCCAGAATGTCATGTAAGTGGAATCATGCAGCATGTAATCTTTTGAGACTGGCTTATTTCACTCAGTATAATGCCATTGAGATTCCACTTATGTTGTTGCACGTATCAAGAGTTCATTCCTTTTTATTGCTGAGTAGTATCCCATTGTACGTATGTACCCATAATCATTTATCCCTTTCCCATCAAAAGACATGTAGGTTATTTTCAATTTTCAGTGATTATGAATAAAGCTGTGATAAACATTCCTGTACATGTGTGTATGGACATAGGTTTTCATAAGTCTAGGTTAAATACCTAGTCTTAGTAATACTGAATCTATGCTCCACTGTTCTTCAGAAGGATTGTTTCATTTTACATTACCACCAGCAATGTATGAGAGTTGCAGCTGCTCTGCATCCTTCTCCTTCTGATAACAGTGTCATGGTATTTATTGTCATTTTAACTTGTACTTCCCTAATGACTAAGTGGTTTTGATAGTTTTCTTTTAGGTACTTATTTGCTACATGCATATCTTCTTTGGTAAGGTGTTTTTTCAAATCTTTTGCCCTTTCAAATTTTGGGGGCGGTATTTGTTTTTTTATTGTTGAGTTTTGAGAGTTCTTTATATATCCTGGATACAAATCTGTTGTTGGATGTGTGATTTTAAAATATTTTCTTACTACTTATTTTCAGAGCAAATTTTTAATTTTAATGCAGTGGAATTTATTATTTTTTCTTTTATATATTTTGCTTTTGAGGTTATATCTAAGAAATTTTTACATAACCCAGATCAGGGAGATTTCTCCCATGTTTTCTTCTAAAAGTTTTATAATTTTACATTTAGATTTAATCATGGGATTAGATGCCTGCCCTCATTACTTCATCTAAATGTAATTGTTTCTTAAAGGCCCCAACTTCTAATATGATCATATTAGAGGTTAGGGTTTCAACATAATAATTTTGGAGGGACACAAACATTCAGTATATAATAATTTGATTTTTGGATATGGTGTGAATTGTAGGTCAAGTTTAAATTTTTTTTTTTGTAAATGAATGTCCAATTGTTCTAATACCATTTATGGAAAAGACATTATTTCTCCACTAAATATCTTTTGCACCTTGTTAAATATTAATTGGCTATATTTGTGTAGGTCTACTTTTAAAATTTTTATTTTATTTCATTCATCTACATGACTATTATTCCACTAATACCACATGTATTGATTACTGTAGTTTTATAGTAGGCCTTAAAAACAAGTAGTGAGAATCTCTTAACTGTTCTTCTCTTTCAAAATTGTTTTAGCTATTGTAGTTCCTTTGCCGTTGCACATAAATTTCAGAATCAGCTTGCCTATATCTACATAAATCCTGCTAAGATTTTTATTGGAATTTCATGAACTCTATTGATTGGCTTGTGGGGAATTAATATCTTAACTATGTTGAGTCTCCAAACCATGAACATGATATGTCTGTTTAGGTCTTCTTTGATTTCTTTCATCAGTATTTTGTAGTTTTTAGCTTCTAGATCTCACATATGTTAATAAATTTATACCTCAGTATTTCTTTTGGGGAAAGTTACTGCAAATGGCATTAAAAACAATTCAACTTTCAAAAATTATTGGTAGTATATAAATATGATTGATTTTTGCGTATTGACCTTATTTCTTATGATCTTGCTTAGTTTTTGCATTAGTTGTAGTAGCTATTTTAAAAATTTCTTAGAAGTTTTTATGTAGGCAATCATGTTGTCTGAAAAACAACGATCATTTTATTTCTTTTCTAGTTTTATGGATTTTTGCATTGGCTAGGGCTTCTAGTACATTATTAAATAGAAATAGTGAGAGTGGACATTTTTGTCTTGTTCCGATCTTAGGGGAAAGCATGCAGTCTTTCACCATGAGGTATAATGTCAGTTGTAGGATTTTTTGTACACGTTCTTTACTGGGACAAAGAAGACACTTTCTAGTCCCAGTTTGTTGCTAGTTTTTTTTTTAAACTCATCAATACTTGTCAAGTATTGTCAAATGCTTTTTCTCCTTGTAACGATATGATCATGTGGGTTTTCTTCATTATATGGTTAATATGGTGAATTACAGTGATTGAGTTTTAAATGTTAACCAGCCTTACATTCCTGAGATCATGATATTCTTTTCATACACTAAAGGATTCAATTTGTTAATAATTTGTTGAAGTTTTTTGGTCAATATCCATGAGAGATATTGGTTTATAGTTTGTTTTTCCTGTACCATCTTTGTCCAGTTTTGATATCAGTGTAATGCTGTCCTCATAAATGAGATGGCAAGTGTTCCTCCCTCTTTGACTTTCTGGAAGAGATGGTATAGAATGGAATAATGTTTTTCCCCTTAAATGTTTGGTATGATTCATCAGTGAAACCATCTGGGACTAGAGTTTTCTTTGTAGAGAGCTCTTTAAATGTGAATTCAATTTGTTTAATTGACCATTTTAATTTAATGGTTTAATAGGACCATTTTGTTTATCTTGGGTGAGTTTTAGTATTGTTTTTAAGAAATCAGTTTATTTCATCTAATTTATTGAATTTATATGACCAAATTTATAATATCATTTTATCATCTATTTAATATGTGTGGGGTCTATAGTGATATCACCTTTTTGTTTCTGAAACTTGTAATTTGTGTTACTTCTTTTTTTTTGTCTATTTGGCTACAATTTTGTCAAATTTTTTTGTTGTACTTTCAAAGAAAAATCTTTTTGGTTTCTTTGATCTTTATTCCTTTTCTCATTTTAATGTCATTGATTTCTGCTCTTTATAATTTTTTTCTTTCTACTTTCTTTAATTTTATTTTGCTCTTCTTATTCTAGACTTAAGACTAAATTTAGATTGTTTATTTTAGATCTTCCACTAATATAAACATTTTGTGTTATAAAGTTTATCTAAGCATTGCTTAATGTATCTTACCAATTTTAATGTATCTTTATTATCATTTAGTACAAAATATTTTATAATTTTCTTGATATTTCCTCTTTTTCCCAATAATTATTTAGAAGTATGTTGTTTACATTCAGTTATTTAGGGGGATTCTCTACATATCTATGTTAACTTTTCTCTCTTTTTTAAAATTGAATTTATTGGGGTGACATTGGTTAACAAAACCATACAGGTTTCAACTATACAACTCTATAACATCATCTGCCTGTGCTTACACCCAAAGCTAAGTCTCTTTTTGTCACCATTTATCCCTACTTTGCTGTCTTCTATCTTTTCCAACCCCATCTCTGACAATTACCATACTGTTGTGTGTGTCTGTTTTTATTTTTTTTGCTTAATCTCTTCACTTTTTCACCCAGCTCTCTACCCTCCCCCACAGCTGTCTGTCTGTTCTATGCACCTATGAGTCTGTTTCTATTTTGTTTGTTCATTTTATTCATTAAACTCCATGTATAAGTAAAATCATACAGTATTTTTCTTTCTCCAAATGACTTATTTCACTGAACATAATACTCTCCAGGTTCATCTATGCTGTTGCAAAGAGTAAGATTTCCCTTTTTTTATGGCTGAGGAGTATTCCGTTGTATAAATGCACTGCAGATTTTTTATCCACACATCTACTGATGGGCACTTGGACTGCTTCCAGATCTTGGCTTTATAAATTCTTTATAAATTTTGGGATATTAACCCCTTGTCAGATATATCATTGCTGAATATGTTTTCCCATTCAGTGGGTAGTCTTTTCATTTGGTTGGTGGTTCCCTTTGCTGTCCAAAAGCTTTTTGCTTTGATGTAGTCACATTTATTTATTTTTATATTGTGTTTCCTTTGCCAGAGGAGATGTATATAAAATATTGTTATGAGAATTGTCTGACATTTTACTGCCTATGTTTTATTCTAGGATTTTTATGGATTTGAGTCTAACATTTAAGTCTCTAATTCATTTTGAGTTTATTCTTGTGTGTGGTGTAAGAAAGTGGCCTAGTTTCATTTTTTGCGTGTTTCTATCCAATATTCCCAATATCATTTATTGAACTGATTGCCTTTATCCTGTTTGTTTTCTCATCTCCTTTGTCAAATAATGTTAATTGACCATGGGGCAGGGGCATATGTTTGTGCTGTCTATTCTGTTCCATTGATATTTATGTCTGTTTTTATGCAAGTATCATGATACTGCCTTGTGGTATAGTTTCATAGCAGGGAGAGTGATATCTCCAACTTTGTTCCTCTTATTGCCATTTGAGGTCTTTTATGGTTCTATATAAATATTTGGAATATTTGTTCTAGTTCTGTTAGATATGCCATTGGTATTTTAATAGGAATTGTGTTCAGTCTATAGATTGCTTTGAATAGTATGGACATTTTAATGATGTTAATTCTTTCAATCCATGAACATGATAATATACTTTCATTTATTTGTATCTTCCTCAATTTCTTTCTTTAGTATCCTATAATTTTCTGTATACAGGTCTTTTATTTCCTTGGTTAAATTTATTTATGGGTATTTCATTTTTTGATGAAATTGTAAATAGGAGTTTTTCCCTAGTTTCTCTTTCTGATAGTTCATTATTGGTGCATTAAAATGCCATCAATTTCTGAATAATTCCTGCTACTTTATTGAATTCATTGATCAGTTATAGTAGTTTTTCGTAGAGTCCTTAGGGTTTTCTATGTACAATATTGTGTCATCTGCAAATAATGACAATTTTACTTCTTTTCCATTTCAGATGCTTTTTTATTTCTTCTTGTCTGATTGCTGTGGCTAGAACTTCCAGTACTCTGTTGAATAAGAGTGGTGAAAGCAGATATGCCTGCCTTGTTCCTGGTCTTTAAAAAAATGATTTTAGTTCTTTTTTTTTTTTACCCCAGCCATCCCCACCTCCCATCTTCAATCCTACACCCTTTGGCTTTGTCCATATATCCTTTATAGATGTTCCTGAAACTCCTTCCCCCCATTTCCCCTGTTACCCCCTCCCACCTCTCCTCTAGTTACTGTCAGTTTGTTCTTAATTTCAACATTTCTGGTTATATTTGGCTTGCTTGTTTGTTTTGTTGATTAGGTTCCACTTATAAGTGAGATCATATGGTATTTGTCTTTCACTGCCTGGCTTATTTCACTTAGCATAATGCTCTCCAGTTCCATCCCTGCTATTGCAAATGGTAGGAACTCCTTCTTTCTTTCTGCTGTGTAGTAGCACTGTAATTTAGCTGTAAATCCAGTTTGGGGCAAGAAGCAAGTGGGCACAACTTCCACCTGCTCTTCAGCCACTTGGAATCCTGATCTGACTATTCTTATTAACCAAATGAGGGAACTATAGTGCTGGTTTGAGAAGAGACATCCTCCACAGCCTGCATACTTCCCTTCCCAACAACAGTGAGATTCTGGAATCAAGGCCATCAGATGCTCTCAAAGTTAGCTAGATTCAGTTGACTGGTATCTCTGGTTCTTCAGCCAGAGTTATCCTAGCTCTTAGGGAAATGTAGTCCAGTTGTGGAGCTGGCAAGTCTGAAATCAGTAAGGAGGCCAGCAGTGTGGAAATCCATATGGGGCTTCTATGTTACAGTCTTGAAGTAGAATGATTTTAGTTTTTCCCATTGAGTATGATGTTAGTTGTGGGTTTGTCGTATATAACCTTTGTTATATTGAGATATGTTCTCTCTATTCCCATTTTGCTGAGAGTTTTTTAAATCATAAATACTGGATTTTATCAAATGCTTTTTCTGTATTTATTGATATAATATGTGATTTTTTAAACCTCATTTTGTTTAAGGGGTGTATCATAAACAAATATGCACCAACCTGCTTATTTGTTTATAATACAAATTTGCATGTATTTTCCACTCCACCCCTTGGGATTTGCAAATATTGTACCAACCTGCATCCCTGGAATAAATCCCACTTATCATGGTGTGTGATCTTTTAAAGGCATTGCTAGATCTGGTTTTCTACTATTTTCTTGAGGATTTTAGCATTTATGTTCATCAGGGATAGTGGCATATAATTTTCTTTGTAGTCTCTTTATCTGGTTTTGGAATTAGGATAATGCTGTTCTCATAAAATGAGCTTGAGAGTCTTCTCTCTTCATGACTTTTTTGGAATAGTTTGAGGACAGGTGTTAATTCTTTGAATGTTTGGTAAAATTCACCTGTGAAGCCATATGGTCCAGGACTTTTATTTGTCAGGAGTATTTTTGATTCCTGCTTCAATTTCACTAGTTGTTATTAGTCTGTTTAGGTTTTCTGATTCTTTTTTTTAAATTGTTATTCTGTTACAGTTGTCCCAATTTTCCCCCTTTTCTCATTACTCTTGATTAGTTTTAGAAAACTGTATATTTCTAGGAATTCATCTATTTTGCCCATGGTGTACTATTTATTGACATATAGTTGTTCATTACATTTTCTTTCCTTTGTATTTCTGTAGTGTCAGTTGTTACCTTCTTTTTCATTTTTGATTTTATTTATTTGGGTCCTCTCTCTTTGTCCTTGATGAGAGTGATTAAATGTTTGTTAATCTTGTTTATCTTTTTTTTTTTTTAAGGAAACAGCTCTTGGACTCACTGATCTTTTGAATTGTTTTTCAGTCTCTATGTCATTTATTCCTGCTCTAATCTTTATTATTGCCTTCTTTCTCTTCACTCTGGGCCTTGTTTACTGTTCCTTTTCTAGTTCTTATAGGTGTAGGGTTATATTGTTTATTTGGGATTTTTTGTTTGTTTGTTTCTTGTGGTAGGTCTGTAATGCTGTGAATTTCACTCTTAGAACTTCTTTTGCTGTGTCCCATAGATTTTTGATTCTTGTGTATTCATTTTCATATCTTATGGTAACTTTTGATTTCTCTCTTGATCTCATTGTTAACCCATTCATCAGTTTAGTAACACTTTATATAGCCTCCATGACCTTGTTTTTCAATTTTTTTCTTGTGGTTGGATTCTAGTTTTATACCATTGTGGTATAGATGAAGAGAAGATGCTTGATATGATTTCAATCTTATTGATTTTATTTTGACTTCTTTTGTGTCCTAACATGTGGTCTATCTTAGAGAATATTCCATGTGCACTTGAAAGAATTGTGTATTCTGCGGCTTTAGAGTGAAACATTCTGTGAATATTTAATTTATTCCATCTGCTCCAGTTTGTCATTTGATGTCTCTCTTGCCTTATTGATTTTTTTGTCTGGGAGATCTATCCACTGATATCAATGAGGTGTTAAAATCCCCTACTATGACTGCAGTACTTTTGATCTCTCCCTTTGTGTCCACCAAGATTCTCTTTATATATTTAGGTGCTCCTATATAGGGTGCATATATATTTACAAGGGTTATATCTTTTTGTTGGATCGATCTCTTTAGTACTGTATGAAGACCTTTTTTTTTCTATGTTACGATCTTTGTTTTGAAGTCCATTTTGTTAAGTATTGCTACCACAGCTTTTTAAAAAAAATTCATTTGCATGGAGCATTTTTTGATCTCTTCATTTTCAGTATGTTTGTATTTTTTGTTCCGAGGTGGGTGTCTTGTAGATATGGGTTGTGTTTTCTTAACCATTTAGCTACCCTATGCCTTTTGATTGGAACATTTAATCTGTTTATGTTTAAGATTATTATTGATAGGTACTTATTGACATTTTAGTTTATACTTTTGTTCTTCTTCTCTATTTCTTTTTCTTCTTCTTAAAGCAGGCCCTTTGAAATTTCTTGTAATACTGTTTGATGGTAATGAGCACCTTTAACTTTTTTGGTGGGGCACTGGGAAACTCTATATTTTGCTTTCAATTTTAAATGATAACCTTGCTGTATAAAGTAGTCTTGGTTGTAGGTCCCTGATTTGTATCACTTTGAATGGTGTATGCCAATTCCTTCTGGCCAAAAAAATTCTGTTGAGAAATCTGCTGACAGTCTTATGGAAGTTCCCGTATAGGTAACTAATTGCTTTTCTCTTGATGTTTTTAAGATTTTCTCTTTATTATTAACCTTTGCCATTTTAATTATGATGTGTCTTTGTTTAGGTCCTCTTTTGGTTCATCTTGTTTGGGACTCTCTGTGCCTCCTGGACTTGGGTGTCTTTTTCCTTCACCAGGTTAGGGAAGTTTTCAGTCATTATTTCTTCAAACGGGTTCTCAATCCCTTGCTTACTTTCTTCTTTTTCTGGTACGCTTCTGATGCAGATGGTGTTATGCTTGTTGTTTTCCTCATTTTTAAAAAAATATTTTTCTTTTTGTTGTTCTAATTGGGTGTTTTCTGTAATCTTGTCCTATAAATCACTGATTCAGTCCTCTGCTTTATCCAACCTGCTGTTGATTCCTTCCAGTGTATTCTTCATTTCAGATATTGTATTAATCATTTTTAACTGTTTTTTATGGTTTCTATGTCATTTTTAATGTTTACTATTTCTTTAACTCCTCACTGAGATCATCCATTCTTCCCCTAAGTTTGTTGAGCATCCTACAACTATTGTTTTAAACTCTGCATCGGGTATCTTGCTTGCTTCCATCTCACTTAATTACTTTTCTGGACATTTCTCTTATTCTTTCATTTGAGGCATATTTATTTGTCTCCCATTTTGTCTGTCTTTTTGTGTTTTTCTTTCTGTATTTGGTAGATCCACTATGATTCCCAAAATTTTTATGATGACTCTATGATGTAGGTGTCTTGTGGGGCTTAGTGGTGCAATTTTCCAGATCCCCTGAGCTAAGTGCTCCAGGAATGTTTACTTGTGTGGGTCTATGTACTTTCCTGTTATAGCTGAATCTTAAATACTGTTGGTCCTGTCATGGGTGGAGTTAATACACAGGCTGGCTGCCTATAAGAATAGATCTTGATCATCATGTATGAAACACTATGCAGGGGCTATCCTCTGAGGTGGAGCTGTTCCCAGCATGGTCTGTGCTTGCCAAAATATCCCTTTGGGTGTACCGCTTGTGTGGCTAGCAGAATAGAGCTCTTGTGTAGTTTGAAATACACCACTGGTTGTGCTGGTTCTGTGTCAATTTTGGCATAGTTTTGGTACAAGTCAGTATCAGATGTTATCTGTGACTGGCCTTGGGATACCTGTCTGGAGCTACCACACTATTCACTATTTGTGGCTACATCTACTGGGCCTGTATGTGCAGGGGAGTGGCCAGCTATGCACAAGGTTTGGCTTCCTGCAGCTCTGAGATGAGGGCAGATCAAAAAAAGTTTCAAGGTTCCCTGAGGTCTGCCTCTACTTGTTGGCTACTCTGCTACACCCTTAGTTTGTCTGGTCTTCTTCCAGAGCCTTCCAAAGAAAGACTGTAGAGTAGAGGGAGGCTGGCATGAACCACAGACCCTTCCACAAGATGTGAGCTCAGTATGGTGGAGCAACATTGGTCAGGAGGCTAGTGGGTCTCCTTTTGGTCAGGCACTCAATGGGGAAAAAGTGGCTCCTACTCCAAAGCTACACCACCTAGTCTTTGCTAGAGTCTCCAACTCTAGCTCCCCCAGGAGGAATGCACCATAGGTTCAAGTTGGGTACAGACAGCTTCCCCCACTGTAGGAGCAAGCTCAGCAGGGTGGAGCCACCAGGACTCATATCGAACTGAGATCTGTTTAGAGAACAGATCGAAAGAGTCTCCCATTTGGGGTGATGCCAGCAAAGCCTGCAGGAGTAGGGCAAGCAGATTCCTTCCCCTTTTCTCTGCAGCTGCACAATCTAGTGCCTGTCTGAGTCCTGGACAAGAGCTTCCCAGAGATGTGCTTTGAAGTTCCCAGAACTCAACAGCATGCCCTTCCCACTGTGGAACTGAGCCCAGCATGGTGGGGCCACCAGGACTTTGAAATACAGATCACAAGAGTCTCCCATTGGAGGTGGTGCTAGCTGACATGCAGGAGGAGGTCAAGACTGGCCCCTATTTTGTAATCACACAGCTTAATGACTGTCTGAGTGTCCACCTAGAGCTTCTCTCAAAAAAGAACACTCAAAAGTCCCTGCTGGGTGCAGCCAATGGAACTTTCTGTAGGACTCAAGCTTGGCATGGTGGTGTTGTCAGTAGTTGGAGGTCTGCATTAGTACACTCCCCAGTCTGTTGCTGTAAGAATAGGTGTGCTCAATTCTGGAAAGATGGCACCTGAGGGGGTGTGGGATAGGGACTCAGGACAGGGACCTCAGTGGCTGAACCCCCAGATCTCTCCTTGGGGCCACGCCACTCAAATCTTCTCTTTATGATTCCTGTATGCTTTGAGTCACCTTCCCTTTACTGGAGCTCTGGGTGAGTGCCTGAGAGCAAGACCCTGTGTGTTGGCCCTTTAAAAGAGCACCTGGTTTTCTAGAGGTTCTCTCCTTTTCCAGGCAGACAGAATGTGTGCTCTCTGCAGGCTCCTCTTCCCAACCCTGGTGCTCTGGGTTGGGGATCCCAGCATGAGGTTGAGACCTCACACTTCTCAGGACGGACTTTTGAAGGTGAGATATCCTTTCGTCTTCTCAGTCAGCACATGTGAGTACAGGGTCCAGCCCTTACTACATCTCTGCCCTTCTTACCAGTCTTATGGAGCTAATTTTGTGAATCCTTGGTTATAATACTCCTGTTCAGCTGTCCTTCAGTTGTTTATTCAGGTTGATTGCTATATAATTTAGCTGTAAATCTGGTTTGGCACTAGGAGGATATGAGTGTAGCACCCACCTATTCCACAGCTATCTTGGAATCCTAGTTTAATTTTATTATGGTCAGGGAATAAACTTTTGATGATTTCAATTGTTTTTAGTTTGGTAAAGTATATTTATGAGACATAATATGCACTTTTTTAATTTTATTTTTCAATTACAGTTTGCACTCAATATTTTGTATTAGTTTCAGGTGTACTACATAGTGGTTAGACAATCACATACGTAGCAAGATGGTCCCCCAATATTTTGATTACCCACCCCTACCATACATAGTTACTATAATATTATGGACTATATCCCTTATGCTATACTTTACATTCCTGTGACTATTTTGTAACCACCAATTTGTACTTCTCGATCCCTTCACCTCTTTCACCCAGTCTGCCAACCCCACTCTCCTCCAGCAACCACCAGTCTGCTCTCTGTGTCTGTGAGTCTGTTTCAGTTTTGTTTATTTCTTTTGTTCTTTAGATTACACATGTAAGTGAAATCATATGGTATTTGTCTGTCTGACTTATTTCACTTAGCACAATGCCCACTAGGTCCATCCATGCTGTTGAAAATGGTAAGATTTCATTCTTTTTTATGGCTGAGTAATATTATATATATATATATATATATATATATATATATATATATATATATATATATACCACTGTTATTTTAATCCACTCATCTTTTGATGGGCACTTGGTTGCTTCCATATTCTGGCTATTGTAAATAATGCTGCAATAAACATGAAGGTACACATATTCTTTTGAATTAGGGTTCTAAGTTTCTTCAGATAGATATCCAGAAGTGTAAGTGCTGGGTCATAAGGCAGTCCCATTTTTAATTTCTTGAGGAATCTCCATACTGTTTTTAGAATATGGTCTACCTTGGTGAATCTTCCATGTGCACTACAAAACGTGTATTCTGTCTTTTTAAAAAAGTGGATGGCTGTATAAATGTCATTTTGATACTGTTGGTTGATAGTGTTGTTCATTTCCTCTATATCTTAGCTCATATTCAGTGTTCTTGGTCTATTGATTGCTAAAAGAGGAATACAGAAATCTGTAGCAAAAACTAAATTTTTGTCTTTTTGTTTTGTTATCTTTCATGTATTTTACAGCTCTCTTATTGAGTGCATATACATTTAAGATTGTTATGTCTCCTTGACCCTTTTATCATTAAGTAGTGTCCTTCTTTATATCTAGTAATTTTTCTTGCTCTGACATCTATTTTGACTGATAAGAACATAGCCACTTCAGCTTTCTTTTGATTAGTGTTTAC
Source organism: Trachops cirrhosus (assembly GCA_028533065.1). NCBI lineage: Eukaryota > Metazoa > Chordata > Mammalia > Chiroptera > Phyllostomidae > Trachops > Trachops cirrhosus. Next base: position 40,663,008 of record CM052547.1, on the reverse strand, counting down.
ATGATACACTTGATCCTCATTTATGAAATACATATTTGTAAATTTGCCAATTCACCAAAATTTATTTTTAAAGTAGACCAGTCACAATCACCATGTGCAGCACTGTCTTTGTCATTCAAGGGTATGCACAGAATAGCAAAAATTGTGAGTTGCCTGACATGCATGTTCCCAAGTAAGGTTGAACAAGGCAATGTTTTTTCTTCTTGTTTCAGTTCAGATACTGTAAATAAGTGTGCTTTTCATGGTCTATTTGGTTTTTCACACATTTGCACTTTTTGTTTGTATATTTATTGTTTAATACAGCCCTTAATTATAGTGGGGTTGTTGTCTAGTGTTCCTAAGTGCAAGAAGGTTGTGATATGCCCTATGGGGGAAATTGTTAGATAAGCTCCATTCAGGTATGAGTTACAATGCTGCTGGCTGAGAGGTCAATGTTAATAACAACATATATTATATAAAGTGTCTTTGAACAGAAACACTCGTAAAACACGGTTATGTATTTATCTGTTGACAAAAATGTTGTGACCAGAGGCTTACAGGAACTTTAACTTGTATTTTCCTTAGGAACAATGTTTGTATATTTGCTAATTTAGTTTTTGTAGATACTCTATAGAATGTAACTATTATGAACTATAAGAATAGACTGTATATCTTTTGCCTTTTTATTTTTAAATACCTTTATCATTATATTATATATTCTTGTAAACAGCAAGGTCCTTGCTTTTTAATCAAATGCATCAAGGTGGTTTAGATTAGTTAAGACAAGGTGCCTAGATGTCTTTCTTCTATAGTTACTGCATTTTCTAATTTCCCTTTATCACATACAATTAAATAATATTTCATCATTTAATTTTTTTGTTGTTATAGTTTTAGACATTTTAGTAAGCATAAATAATAAAAAAATCACAATCTTATCTAGCAGTAACCACTATTAAGATTTTATATGTAACTCCTCAGACTTTGTCTCCATAAATATCTTTCCCACAAAACAAAAATATTATTGCAACATGTATATTATTTTTCATATAAAATTGTTTATACAATGCACTGCTATTATCTTCTGATATTATTCAGTTGTCTTCTACACATCATTAAAAATAAAGATATATAGCAAAAGATGTCATGATTCCCATTTTTACAGCTGTTAAAAGTAAAGCTCAGAATGCCTGACAATTTTAGGTTACAAAACCAAAATTTGATATTGGATCCATTTCTTTTCTACTTACAACATGGTTTTTAAGTAACTAGCAAGCAGCAAACAATTTGTAGACTAAAATTAGAGGCAAAGGAAAAGATAAAATTTATCTCCTTTGGAGAAAATCTGTATATTAAACACCTCTTCTTCCAAGTTAGAATTTATAAGGGGTTCTCTCAACCACACAAAAATGGACTCTGTTCTTCCACACTTACTGGATTTTTCATCTTCTCCAAGATTCTGCTCTTAGTGATGGAGAGTGAAAGAGTGAAGAGCTAAGATTGTCAAAAGTTGAGCAGCAGAATAAAAAGTTCCAACCTATTTACACACTGCTTTATAATTTTATATGAAGTAAGCATCATATGTAAGATATTTCTTGAGTTGAGAATAAATGGTATTGGACTTAGTATAATTTCTCTTCTATACAATTGATGAAAGTATTTCAGTTATTCCATAGCAATTTAAATATGAGGCAAAGTTGATTGTTGCATAAGCATGAGTGTGGGGACAGCTAGGCCTGGGTTCAAACAGCTCACCGCTGCCATGTCTACACTTAGTGGAATTGGGTAAGTCATCCAGTCTAGCTGATTTGCTTATGTGTAACATGAGAGCATAATAGGTATTTCCAGAGTGGTGATGTAGATAAAGATGAAGTAAATACCCCATGATAGGCTAAATGGTAGCTATTACTAATGTAACTGTTTTTTTTAATATATTTTATTGATTACGCTATTAGTTGTCCCATTATCCCCCCCTTCATTCCCCTCCACCCTAAACACCCTCTCCCACCCACATCCCCCCCTTTAGTTCATGTCCATGTGTCATAAGTTCTTTAGCTTCTACATTTACCCTACTATTCTTGCACTCCCCCTGTCTGTTTTCTACCTACCATCCATGCTACTTATTCTTCATACCTTTACCCCCTCTCTCCTC
>CM052547.1:40643795-40660380 GCA_028533065.1 Trachops cirrhosus | reverse complement strand
GCATTTGAAAAGAATGTGTACTTAGCTTCTTTGGGATGGAGAGCTCTATAAATATCAATTAAGTCCATTTCTTCTAGGGCATTGTTCAATGCCACAATATCTTTGTTGATATTTTGTTTCGAAGATCTGTCCATTTTTGACAGTGGTGTGTTAAAATCCCCCACTATAATTGTGTTGTTGTCAATATCCTTCTTGAAGTCCTCTAAGATTTTCTTTATGTATTTGGGTGCTCCTGTGTTGGGTGCATATATATTTACTATGTTTATGTCTTCTTGGTGGATTCTTCCCTTGAGTATTATGAAGTGACCTTCTGGGTCTCTCTTTATTGAGCCATCTTTTTGATGGTTTTTATTTTTTTGTTTTTGTTTTTTGGTCTTGTTGAGCTCCTGTAGTGAGGGGCGGGGCCTTAGGAGTTCACCAGGGTGGGGCACCCCACTAGCTGGGTTGTGATGCTGTATGTGGGGGCGGGGTCCGAGAAGGAACAATGGTGCTTGCTCATTTCTCTGTAGGACCTCAGACCCTTCCGCTGCTTTCCGCAAGCTAACTGGATCCCTCTGGCACCAATTCCAGCATGGGTGGGCCTGTGCACCTGGCGGGACCTTCCTCCTCAGTCAGTGCTCCAAAGCTCTATTTCCCGGTGCTGGGACCCTGAGTTGTGAGCAGTGCCTTGCTTCACAATGGCTGCCTTGCTGGGTCTGCTGGTCGCCACCCCCTGGCCGGGGTCCTCCAGCCACCGCTGCTTGTGCGCCTAGGGTCTGCCTGCTGCGGGTTTGTGTGCCCAGGGTCTGCCTGCTGCGGACTTGTGCGCCACCCAGGTCGGTCAGCTCTCTGATCCGCCCCCCCGCCCCCCAGTCCCTCACCCGGCCTGACTCTGCCCCTCCTACCAGTCTGGAAGAACATGTCTATTTTTAAATCCTTGGGTGTCCGACTTCCATACACTTCAATTTTCTGTCAGTTCTGGTTGTTATTTTGTTTCTATATTGTTGTTGTCCCTATCTTGGTTGTGCGAGGAGGCACGGTGCATCTACCTGTGCCTCCATTTTGGCCAGAAGTCCCTGATGTAACTGTTTTAAAAGGAAATGACTAATAGTGTTTTTAATGTATATATGCATGTATATGATTTTAAGATTGGACCATCAGTCTTGGGGAGCTACACAGTTGATTCTTTCTGAGGAAGATGACTGACTTATTGGTTTGCTACTGTATACTACCTGGGTAGAGTTTATGAAACTTTAAGGCAAAATGCTATGACAAGCTGAATTTATGGTAAAGCAGATGTCTGAGTGCATCTTAGGATGAATAAGTTATGAATCATGGAAAATTGCTCTTTAAAAGCTAGCAGCTGAATGCTTGAAAGCAGATGGGCATCTTGATGATCTGAATGATTCTGATCTTTTCTAAATTTAAAAGCAGAATGATTTTTTGGTGAGGGTATAATGCATTATGTTTTTAATATTTAATTATTTACTTAGGGTAAATTTGTATTTTGGGATGAGGCATTATTTCACAATCTCTGCCTTTTTTTTCTTGCAGACTTAAGTCCCAATTTTGTGACCTTATACAATAGCTATACATATATTTTCAGATACTATTCTTGGAATATTATCTTTGGGCCTATGTGAGCCTATTTAGGAAGACAGCTTTTTTTCTTCTTATAGAGAAATTTTGTTGGTGAAACAACCATACAGTCACTAACTAGAAATTAGGAGGCGGTTGCAGTTTTTCTTCAAAAGTTTCTCTGACTTGTTATGTGATTTGAATTAGTTAATCGGCTTCTGTGCCTCTTTCCCAATCATTTTTAAGTCATCTACAGTATCTTAGAGGATTATTATCTTAGTTCTCAGTTACAGACATTCATTGGACAGAGGAGATAAATAAAAGAAAATGCAAGGCAGCTACATTTGCAGAAGACCTACTGTGTGCTAGGCATGTCACATGACATTTTAAACAATTTAAAAAATTTTTATTGACTTCCAGCCAAGATGGAGGCATGGGTAGACACAGTGTGCCTCCTTGCACAACCAAAAGAAGGACAACAAGAATTTAAAAACAATAAACAACCAGAACTGACAGAAAATGGAACTGTATGGGAGTCCCACAACCAAGGAGTTAAAGAAGACATATTCAACTTTCCTGAGAGTCTGGGAGTTCCTGCTCTCTCTCTGTTTCACCTGGTTTATCTGCTCATGAATGCAGGACCCCCTGGTCTGCCTGCTGCTGCCTTGCTGTCAAAGAACTTATATGTATGACACATGGACATGAACTAAAGTGGGGTGTGTGGGTGGGAAGGGGTGTGCAGAGTGGAGGGGAGTGAAGGGGGGAAAATGGGGCAACTGTAATAGCATAATTGATAAAATATATTTATAAAATGTATTGTTGTTCTAGTACAGTTGTCTCTTTCCCCCCAACACTCCCTATTGCTGTGTCCCTCCCCACCTCCCACCCTTAATCCTACCCCCTTTGGCTTTGTCCACAGATCCTTTATATATGTTCCTTCATGACCCTTCCCCTATTTTCCCCATTATTCCTCTCTCTCCTTCCCTCTGGTTATTGTCAGTTATAAATGGAATGTGACATTTTTTTTAAAAGCAAGGGACAAGTTTATAAAAGTAAATGCCAAACAAAAACTGTTTAACTTAAGTATAAAATTCAGTATCATGTTCAAAATGGTCAGATATGATCTATTTGCTAAGACTAGTAGAAAAATGCAATGTTTTCTCTTATTCCTTTAAAAATGTTTTTTATTCTTTATTTTTTCTTCAGTACTTGATTTATTTTATTTTATTTATTTTTAAAATATATTTTATTGATTATACTATTACAGTTGTCCCATTTTCCCTGCTTCACTCCCCCCACCCTGCACACCCCCTCCCACCCACATTCCCCCACTTTAGTTCATGTTCATGGGTCATACATATAAGTTCTTTGGCTTCTACATTTCCTATACTATTCTTACTCTCCCCCTGTCTATTTTCTACTTATCATCTATGTTACTTATTCTCTGTACCTTTACCCCCTGTCTCCCCGCCCCACTCCCCTGTTGATAATCCTCCATGTGATCTCCATTTCTGTGTTTCTGTTCCTGTTCTATTTGTTTGTTTAGTTTGCTTTTGTTTTTGTTTTAGGTGTGGTTGTTAGTGTTTGTGAGTTTGCTGTCATTTTACTGTTCATATTTTTTATCTTCTTTTTCTTAGATAAATTCCTTTGACATTTCATACAATAAGGGCCTGGTGATGATGAACTCCTTTAACTTGACCTTATCTGAGAAGCACTTGATCTGCCCTTCCATTGTGAATGAAAGTTTTGCAGGATAGAGCAATCTTGGATGTAGGTGCTTGCCTTTCATGACTTGAAATACTTCTTTCCAGCTCCTTCTTGCCTGTAAGGTCTCTTCTGAGAAATCAGTGGATAGTTTATGGGTACTCCTTTGTAGGTAACTATCTCCTTTTCTCTTGCTGCTTCTAGGATTCTCTCCTTAATTTCAATCTTGGGTAGCGTAATTATGATGTGCCTTGGTGTATTCCTCCTTGGGTCCAACTTCTTTGGGACTCTGAGCTTCCTGGACTTCCTGGAAGTCTATTTCCTTTGCCAGATCGGGGAAGTTCTCCTTTATTATTTGTTCAGATAACTTTTCTACTTGTTGCTCTTCCTCTTCTCCTTCTGGTACCCATATAATTTGGATGTTGGAATGTTTAAAGATGTCCTGGAGGTTCCTAAACCTCTCCTCATTTTCTTGAATTCTTGTTTCTTCATTCTGTTCTGGTTGAATGTTTCTTTCTTCCTTCTGGTCCACACCATTGATTTGAGTCAGTTTCCTTCCCATCACTATTGGTTCCCTGTACATTTTCTTTTATTTCACTTAGCATAGCCTTCATTTTTTCATCTAGTTTGTGACCAAAATCAACCAATTCTGTGAGCATCCTGATTACCAGTGTTTTGAACTGTGCCTCTGAAAGGTTGGCTATCTCTTCGTCACTTAGTAGTATTTTTTTCTGGAGCTTTGATCTGTTCTGTCATTTGGGCCATTTTTTTTTCTTGACATGCCTGTTACATAGTGAGGGGTGGATCCTTAGGTATTCACCTGGGTGGGGTAACCCACATCACTGTGTTGTGACGCCATATGTGGGGAGGGGTTCCAAGAGGGAACAATGCTGCTTGCTGAGCTCTCAGCTGGCTTTCAGTCACTTCCTCTGCTACCCACAGCAAACTGGGCCCTTCTGGTGCTGAATCCCAGGTAGGTGGTTTTGTGTATGTACTAGGACCCTGTGGGTCTCTCTAACAAACTCTCCTGTGAGGCTGGGAGTTTCTCCCACTGCTGCAACCCCCACAGGTTTTTTTCAGTCAGAGGTTTTGAGGTTTTATTTTCCCGCCCTGGAACCCTGGGTTGCATGGTCTGTCTCACTCTCCAGTTGTTCCTCCCAGTTTATCTACATGCAATTGTGGGATTGCCCAGTCTGCTAGCCACTTCCTTGCCATGTATCCTCTCTGTCCCTACTGCCCTTCCCTGCCATTCCTACCAGTCTGTAAGGATGTTTTTTCTTTAACTCTTTGATTGTTGGACTTCCATACAGTTTGATTTTCTGGCAATTCTGGGTATTTTTTGTTTTTAAACTTGTTGTCCTTGTTTTGTTTGTGCAAGGAGGCAAAGTGTATCTACCTACACCTCCATCTTGGCTGGAAGTTCTTAAAGCAAGCATTTTTCTTGCTTTAAACTCAAATTCATAAAATTTATTCTTTAAAATGAAAGAAATAGTGCTTATTATACTTAAGAAGTATACTCAAATTATAAATTTAACATCTCTTTTCTGAAAATCTCTCATTAAAAAAAACATATATGATAGGTTGATTTGGTATTTAGATAGGAGGCCTCTATGGAATCCATATTTTTGTGTTGTCTACCAGAAGTTGTTGATTTTCGTCTCTGTGGAATTTATTTCTAACATTCTTGCATATTTATTTCTGCCTTTCCATTTTAAGTTTACATTTTTGTGGAAATAAATAATAAAATTTCTATTTATTGCAGTGCCTTAGATGAGATTTTGATCCCCCCTAACCAGGGAATTTAGAATGAAGTTTCCTATAGCTTTAATTGCAATCTGACTCATGCTTCAGAGTAAGTTATTTTACCACATCATCTAGCCTGCTGTATAAGTCAATGAATAATAGTTGTTTTGTCCTAAAAATGACTAATGTCAAGAAGGACACTTTTAAAGCTTCATTTATCTTGCCATTCTTCCTTGTGTTTACAGGGCAAAGCTAGCTGGGTGGAGCTATTGACAATTACACTGGCACTCAGTACAAAGACTATGTATAACCACTCCTCCACCTAGCACCTTAGATCAGAGCAGATCACTTAGTGAAGGTGCTGTGCAGCCTGGACTGGGGAAAGAGATGATGGTAGCCTTGTTGGGAATGGAGCTGTGGATATCAGAGGAGGCCATAAATAGGTGAGTGAAGGTGGGATATAAACACTTCAGATATTTTCATTCATTTATTTATTCATTTACTCAACGCATTCATTGCCTATCTTCTCTGAGCCAGATGTTCACCTAGTTGGTGAGCACTAAGCCTTACTATAAAGAAGTACAATACACTAAAGATCCTGGCTGGTAGTCAATAGGTTGGAGTGTCCTCTCCAAATATCAAGGTTGTGGGTTTGAACCCTGGTCAGGGCACATATAGGAATCAAACAATAAGTGCATGAATGGGTGGAACAGCAAGCTAATCTCTCTCTCTCTTTGTCTTTCCCATCCCCTCTCTTTCTAAAATTAATAAATAAAAATTAAAAAGAAGTACACTCAATGGTTATAGTTCTATTATTGAAAGGCAGAAAATGAAGGAAGATGAAAAGAAGAGATGGGTCATTTCTGTTGGGAAGTGACTGTCTAGCCTGCATCTGATTCTTGCCCTGGGAATGGTTGCAATCTAACTCCACTAGAGAAACCCTCTTCTACTGACCATTCTTGAGTGCCACAGGGCCATACCAAAGGATCTCGTTTGTGACTGCTAGAGTGTGGGACAGGGAAGCATGGACTACCAAGGGAGAAAGAGTCTCTTTTGCCTTGTCCTTTTAGGTGTACTCTATAAACAAATAATCTCTGAGAGGTGTGAGGTGATATCCCATTGTGGTTTTGATTTGCATTTCCGTAGCAGCTAGTGAAGTCAAGCATTTTTTTTTTCATATATCCCTTGACCATATGCATGTCTTTTGGGGAAAATTATCTGTTTAGGTCCTCTGCTATATTTAAATTGGATTGTTTGTTTGTTTTTGTTTTTATTGAGTTTTATGAGTTCTTCATATGTTTTAAATATTAATTCCTCATTGGATGTGTTGTTTGCAGATATCTTCTCTCATTCACTTGGTTGTCTTATTCTTTTGTTGATGGTTTCTTTTGCTGTGCAGAAGCTTTTTAGTTTGATATGGTCATACTTAATTATTTTTGCTTTTATTTTCCTTGCTTTAAGGTCAAATTCATAAAATCATCTCTAAGACCAAGGTCCATATGCTTATTACCTGCATTTTCTTTCATTTTGTAAAAATTATTTTATTGTTGTTCAATTACAGTTGTCTACATTTTTCCCCCATCACATCCCTCAACCCCAGCCACACCCACCTCCCTCCCTTGCTTCCACCTCCCACCTTGGTTTTGTCCATGTGTCCTTTATTGTTGTTCCTGAAAACCCTTCCCCCCCATTATCCCCTTCCCCCACAGTATCCTCTCTGGTTACTGTCAGATTGTTCTTAATTTCAATGTCTCTCATTATATTTTGCTTGCTTTTTTCTTTTGTTGATTAGGTTCCAGTTAAAGGTGAGATCATATGATATTTGTCCCTCACTGCCTGACCTATTTCACTTAGCATAATGCTCTCCAGCTCCATCCATGCTTTCCTGAAGGGTAGGAGCTCCTCCTGCTGCATAGTATTCCATTGTGTAAACGTCCCATATGTTTTTGATCCACTCATTTACTGATGGGCACTTAGGTTGTTTCCAGCACTTGGCTATTGTAAATTGTGCTGCTATGAACATTGGGGTGTGTATGTTCTTTTGGATTGGTGTTTCAGTGTTCTTAGGATATAATCCCAGCAGTGGAATTGCTGGGTCAAAAGGTAGTTCCATTTTTAGTTTTACCTATATTTTCTTTTATGTAATTTGTTCCTATATATAACAAATATATATATAGTCTTATATATAGATATAAGTCTTATATATAGATCTTTGACCCAATTAATTTTTGTATATGATGACCAACAGCACATTCTTTTGCTTATGGCTTTTCAATCTTCCTAGCACCATTTATTGAAGAGACTTTCTTTTCTCCATTGTACGTTTTTGGCTCATTTGTCAATTTTTTTTTGCCCATAGTCCGAGATGGGTGGCTCAGTTAGTTGGAGCATTGACCCGTACACCAAAAAAGGTTTTGGGTTTGATCCCTGGTCAGGGCACCTACATAGGTGGTAGATTCAATCCCCAGTTAGGGTTCATAAAGGATGCAACAGGTCAATGTTTCTCTCTCACATCTCTCTTCCCCCTCGCTCTGTCTCTTCCTCTCCCTCTAAAATCAATACACACATCCTCAGGTGAGGATTAAAAAAAGTTATTTGCCCATATACATATGGGTTTATTTGTTGGCTCTCAATTCCGTTTCATTGATCTGTGTGTCTGTTTTTCTGCCAATACCATGCTGGTTTGATTATTGTCACTTTGTGTATCCTGAGAAGTCAAGGAGTATGATATTTTTAGCTTTGTTCTTTTTTTCTCAAGATTGCTTTGTCTATTCAGGTCTTTTGTGGTTCCATACAAATCTGATAATTTTTTGTTTGATTTCTTTAAAAATGCATTTGGGCCCTGGCCAGTGTGGCTCAGTTGGTTGGGGCATCATCCCATAGACTGTAAGGTCTCTGGTTTGATTCCAGGTCAGGGCACATAACCAAGTTGCAGGTTTGATCCCCAGTTGGGGTGCATGAGAGAAGGCAACCAATTGATGTTTCTCTCTCTCCCTTCCTCTCTCTGAAAGCAATGAAAAAAATGTCTTTAGGTGAGGAAAAGTAAATAAATAAAAATGCATTTGGGATTTTAATGGGGATTTCATTAAAGCTGTGCTGGTATAGCCACAATGGAAAATTTTATGGAGGTTTCTCAAAAACTTAAACATAGAGTTACCATACCACCCAGCAACCCCTTTTCTGGGAATCTCCCTGAAAAAAAATGGAAAACATTTATTTGCAAAGATACATGCATCTCTATGTTCATTGCAGCATTATTAATTGTGGCCAAGACATGAAACCAACTGAAGTGCCCTTCATTAGATAAGATGTGGTACATGTATACAATGGAATATTACTCAGTCATAAGAAAAGATGAAATACACTGCCATTTGTGACAACATGGATATATCCTGAGAATATCATCCTAAGCAAATTAGGTCAGACAGAATAAGTCAAGAACCACATGAATTCACTCGTATGTGGTATATAAAACTGAAAGCAACAAATGAACAAACAAGAAAAACAAACAAACAAAACCTCATAGACATGGACAACAGTATGGTGGTTACCAGAGGATAAAAGTGGTTGGGAAGGTAGTAAAGGGTAAAGGGAGCCAAATATATGGTGACAGAAAGAGATTTGACTTTGAGTGGTGAACACATAATACAGTATACAGATGATGTATTATAAAATTGTATACTTTAAGCCTATATAATGTTATTAGTCAATGACACCCCAGTAAATTTATATTTATTTAATAATTTTATTGTATTTTCCCCAACAAATTTAATAAAAATATTATCTCTATTACCTTTAAATGATAAGAAAAATGCCCTCAAGGCAAGGGCATATTAAAGACCTGAAAGGAGACTCACTAAGGGAAGCAGATGTGTTTGATCTGGGTCTGACTCTGGTCCCTGAAGTGTATCTTCTGCTTGATTACCTCCCTTTAATGATCATGGCTGCTAGCAGGACAGGACAGGGTGTGCTATGTTCCTTTTAAGCATAGGTAGAAAGTCTTTTCCTGTTTCTTTAAGTATAGCTAAGTTTGATTTTTATTAAACACTAAGGGAGCACTCAATGGAAATTAGCATAAAATAATTTAAAAAGTCAGGATTTTGATATGATCATAGATTTTTTTACTTCTTAGTCCCTGTTTCAGCTCACTTCATTACTATCCATGTTGTAGCACAGGGGTTCTCAGTGCTGGATGCACATTAAAATCACCTGGAAAGCTTCTGAAATATATCATTGCTCCAGGCCCAACCCATACTGGTAAACTAAAAATCTGCAGTGGTGTGCCCTAAGCCTAAGTATTCGTTAAAAGCTCTCCAGGTGGTTGATTGTGCATTGGGGCTGAAAACCACTGATCTAACTTCAAAGGGCAAGCATGACAGGTAGGCAGCTTGCTTGATTCTTTACACTGCAGCTCCTTACATGTGTTCTCCAAACAGCATATATTATACAAGTGCTTGGATAAACAAATGAATGAGCAAATGGTCATCTTTCTTTTACTTCATAGTCCTCCTGTTAAAGTAACAACCAAGAGAAGATTCTAACTTTACTGCCCACATGGGATCTTTCTACCCTGTTCCTGCCCTCATTCAAGGAATATACCTTTTCTGGTCACTGGCAGGACTGTGGTCTTCTTACTCTTTAGAAACTGAGAGTGGTCCAGTCACACTTGTTCATGATTATATTCCAATCACTCAATGACTATTGCAGTCATAGAACCAGGATTACAGACATGAGTTAGAGGAGCCAGTATATCTGTGGGCAGATGTGTCCTACAGTGGTTAGGCTAGGGATCCAAGCCCAGTTAGCACCATCCTCCAATGCAGGGCAGAGGGCAGATGGTCCCCAAAGGAACATCAACATGGGATTTGCACTGAGGACGTTGGGGATGATATCCCTCTTGTGTAGAGGTTTGCCTGCAGGCATGACTCTTAGATTGGTATAGAGTCACAGTTATGGAAAAAATAAGGCAGGATCCATGACATATGTCCTTGAGATTCCTCCTGGCAGTGTCAACTCTATATCCTCTCCAATTACATTCTAAGTGTTCCTACAATAATCTAGGTCAAGTGGAGAAATAGGGACAGTTTTCTTGGTTTCACATTTCAGAAGAGCATATTATTGCACATTTCAAACCTAGAACAAAAGAATCAAGGTAAGTATATCATCAAATCAGTTTTTCCTAAGGCTTAAGATATATTTTTGTTATGTTATTTAACTTAGAAGCAATTTATATATGATAAAATAACAACAATGTTTATTATTTATAGACTATTACATGCAACATTTCAGACTATTGCATTAGTCTGAAATTAAATATTTAATGCTATTTAATATGCTGTGTGCTACTTTGCTTTGGGAATCCTGGGGTTGTATTGCCTAAATGTTTTGCTAACTTCCATAAAGGGTAATTATATAGATTTAGTCTTTAAAATGATAAGTCTTGAAGTCTTTAAAAGAACACAATTCAAAGTTAATGTATGACATATACAGACAGTATGGCACTGGAAAACATTACTTGGCTTGAAATCAGAAATTTGTCTTTGTAAAACTCCAGAAAACAAGAACAAAAAACCAAGCACAGAGTCTTTTAAATGCAGGGGTGACTGCAACAGTTGTATGCCCATGACGCTGGCCCTGACTACTGATATCTTGTCACTAGGAGCTAGGGGATGGTGCTAAACATCCCACAGTACCCAGCACAGACACCCACATGAAAAACACTGCTGGAAAAGTTGGTATTCTGTCTCTGAAAATCATCTGAGGCCTGTACACAAGGCCAGTTCTCTCCTTTTCTGAAGAGTTGTTCCTATGTTCCTATAGTCAGGCCCGCTCTGTGTTCCACAATGGCATGGTCACTCCACCCGAGGCAACCACTTCTTGTTCTCTGAGGCACTGTTTACTCTGCAATGATCAGGCCCTCTGTGCTTCATCTGAGTTAGCAGTTTTGCTTATTGCTCTTAGCTGTGATTTTGCTGATGAGGCCAGACAAGATTTCCAAGGTGAAACTTGACCTCACCTGAATGTGTTATGTGCACCTTAGGGTCTCTGTAGGCAGTGTCTCCTTGAAAGGGAATCCTCATGGGCACTGCCTCTCCCACAGGGAAGGACTTTAGGATGGGCAGCCCCAAGGAGCTTGGATTTTCATGTTCAGTGGTTCCTGGAGTTCTCCTAGCCAGGCTGAATTATCTCCAACACCAGAGTCCCAGCACTATTGCAACTTCACTATGAGGTTGCAAATTAAAAGAAAAATGTTTGTGGGAGAAGATCTGGCTTGGCTGCCAGGAATCCTGGATCAGGGAGTGAAGAGCAAGTATGGAATGAATGCAGGGGGAGGACTCTGGGCAAGTGTTCAGAGTATCTTTCTTGGATTTTGGTCTTTAGGTGCTAGGAAGAGTGTTGGGGATGGGTAAGCAAAGAAACCAGACAGTGCAGAATTAATCCCCCAACCTCCTTTTCTGGCTGGAATTACATTTCTGGGTCTCTAACCACACAGAGCAGATGGAGGTAGGGGGTTGGGATCCTACCAGAAAATGACCAGGTGGGACAAGTGCTCTTATAGCACTTGCTGTTGTTGCTTACCACCATCACTGTGGTCAAGTGTTTATTGATCACCAACCCCACTACGATTAGGTACTCTTCGAGTTCAAGATGATTCCTGAGACTTATGTCTGAATTCCCAGCATCTATAACAGAGCTTGGTTCATATTAATTAAATATTCATTAGGCAAACATTATATGCCAGACCTGAGCTAGCACTCAATTTACGTGACCCCTGTCCCCCTGTCCTTAGGGTTAGCATGATTAGATAGATACAGTGGCTAGAAAAACAACACCTGCCAGTTGTCTTGACTATGTTTTCTTCTCCAAAGGAAAATACATAATTTTATTTCAACCAGACTATAACAGAAGTCAACCCTCATTTCTGATTTGGCTCACAGGGGAGTCGCCAGCTGCTCTTGTTGGGCTTTCATGTTGGTGATGGCTGTCCTTGTTTTTGGACATGGAGAAAATGGCAGTATCTTGAATCAATGATTTGGAAAACAAAATATATAAAGACACTGGGAAAGCTAAAAAATATAATACAACATCCACAAAAAACCACCTACAGTGTCCCAAATTTGATATTTAATATTTTTGTTTAATTTGACAAAAGGCTTTCAGCCATTGTGTTTATTTAGTCCTCAGGGAATTCACATGTATTATGCATCCGTGTTATGGTCAGTAAAAGCAAGTTCTCTCCTGGGAAAGGATCTGAGCATTATCATGATTAGTAATAATTAGGATGGTTTATTATGCTCTTTATTTTGCACATAATAATATCAATTTTCAGGATTTTAATGACTAAATAATTTTAAAACACTTGTGAAATGAAACATTTCTCATGCATTAAATAAGACTTTTCACCAAATCATTTATCTTGCTTTAAAATAGCTAATTATGCTGTACACTTTAAAACAGAGAATGTGTAATTTAGATACCATCCCCATTTTCTTCTCTCATACCTCTTTGTTCATTGGCAAGACTCTGATTTTTATAGTCTTAATATATTCCTCAGAGGGAGTTTTATAGATACAGTATAAATGAATTGAGTCAGGATCCTTAGAAATTGCTTCTCCCAGCTGTAAAATTTCAAATTCTTTTATTCTTGGGAAGTATAAATAGAAGAGGCCAAAACAAACCTCTTCTTTGATGTGAGCTTTTGTTTTTCCTAAAATGTTGTTATCAATCATCTTAGTCTTTGGTAACATGATTTCTTGAGAGAAAATACATATAATTATATACAAATTATATAAAATATACAATATATTCAATAATCTGGCTAGCTAAGATGCTCTATAAAATGTCACAAGGAATAAGTAGCTCTATGAATCAAGGACTAATCATGCCTTCAATAATTACTTATTAAATGAAAGTACATCATAGTGTCTACAGGCTCAGCCTCTGGAGATTGACTGGGTTCCAATTCTGCTTACAAGCTGTGTGACCTTGGGCAATTTACATAGTCTCTTTTTGCCTCAGTTTCCTCATGTAAAGTGAGGATAAAACACTACTAATTTTGTTCTAGTTATATATTACTACATAACAAATGATCACAAAACTTAATGGCTTAACAACATGATGCCATACATTTGGGTCCTGAACATTCAATTTGGGGTAGGACTGCTTGGCAGGGATAGCTTATCTCTGTTCCACCTGGCATCAGTGGGGATTAGTTGAATGCTGGGGGTTGAAATCATCCAAAGGCATGTTGACTTTCACAACTGATGGTTGATTCTGGCTGTTAGATAAGATCTTCATTGAGCACTGTGAGTTTAAACCCCTATGTGTAGCCTTTCCACGTGGCTTGGGTCTCCTTACAGCATAATGGCTGGGTTCCAAGATGACTGTCCCAAGGGCAAAAAAGTCAGGTGGAATCTCTATGCCTATCCTTGTCCCTCCATGTCCCTTCTACCATATTCTATTAATTGGGGCAGTCACAATTCTCACGCAAGTCCAAGGGAAAGGGAAATAGACTCTATCTCTTTTTTTTTTAATTTATAGGGTTTTCAAAATTTATTTATTTATTTATTTTTAGAGAAAGGGGAAGGGAAGGAGAAAGAGAGGGAGAGAAACATCAATGTGTGGTTGCCTCTTGTGTGCCCCCCTCCAGGGACCTGGCCTGTAACCCAGGCATGTGCCCTGACTGGCAATTGAACTAGTGACCCTTTGCTTTGCAGTCCGGCGCTCAATCCACTGAACCACACCAGCCAGGGCTAGACTCCATCTCTTGATGAGTGATGCAATATTCTGAAGACATGGGAGAAAAGAGGTACTGCTGGAGCCATTTTTGGGAATACAGGCTTCTACTTAGCATGATTTTCATGAAGATGAAATGTCAATTTACTCATAAAATGTTTAAATATGAGTGTGCCATTGTTATTATTGAACAGGTACAATATGCTCAGGGACTGTACAGATTCCTCGATTAGCAGACTCAGGATTCTAGAGTTGTCAGTCCAAACTCTAATTTAAACACTAGGAGCCTGAAGCACAAGTGTTAACTTGCTCAGTTATCTGTTGAAAGAACTGGGCCTTGAGGCCAATATTGTGAGTACTTGTTACTTAAGGTCAGACTACAGAGGATGGAAACTTACAGAACTGGCAGTCATGGAAATAGACCTTTAAATAGTTAATTAAGTCAAGTAATGAATGCTCTGTCTTAAGAGATCCGTAAAATCTTATTTGAATATAGACCTGATCATAAAAAGGGACAAGTCTTTTCTTTAACTTGTTGTGTATTTTTGTTGAGTTGTATACTTTTTTTTTTCCTTTGTAATTGATAGGATCAGGTCAAATTCTGCTAAAATTGCTAGTACCACATGTTGCCACATAATGCATAATAAGCACTATTTTTGTTAAAAATTAGAATATTAATATCCTAAATGTGTGAATTAGTAATACATAAGGTGTGCCAGTCTTATGTATAAATATAATTGTACTCAATGTAAAATTTCAAATGGCTCCAGTTAATGGAATTTTAGGCCAGTGTAGGACTGGGGGCTGCAGGTGAAGTGTAACTGTGATTGGTGGGCATTGATAATAATGGTATATGGTCAATTCAACAAGTTTTAATGAGAGTGTATTCATTGCTTTCCTAGAGAGTTATGGGTGTTTTTTATTATAAAGCATTGTATTTTTGCTGTCCCTGCTCTGAATTTCACTCAACCCTCCTGTGATGCTCAATTCTATATATCAACTTCTCCTGGCAATGGTGACCAGATTTTGGTCAAACACCAGTCTCAATGTTGCTGGGAAAGTATTTTTTAGATGTGATAAACATTTAAATCAGGAGACTTTGAATATAGCGAGTAACACTCCATTATGTAAGTGGGCCTCATCTAATCAGTAGATGTCCTTGAAAGAAAAGATCGAGGTTCCCTGAAGAAGGAATTCTTTCTCTAGATTGCCTCTGGGCTCAAGCCCGCAACATCAACTCTTCCCTGAGTCTCCAGCCTGCTGCCTGCTCTGCAGATTTCAGACTCTCCAGACCTCACAGCCATGTGAGCTAATTCCTTAAAATCTCTCTGCTCCCCTCTCTCCCTCCACATCTCCCTCCATCTCCATCTCCATCATCTCCATGTCATCTCTATTTCTTTCTATCTATACCTGCAACATATTGGTTCTGTTTCTCTGGAGAACTCTGATTAATACCTTTTCTTTAAGTCACTTATGTAGCACCTCCTATCTTTAAAAAAATTATTACTTCATGTAAAGAGATGAGCACCTGTCTATTACTCATGTCATCCATTCATGTCATATTTCCACAGGGTCTAGATTTGGAGGCAAAGCCATAAGGAAATGTTCACAGTAATTCAGAGATCCAAAATCTGATAATAAGTTTCAAGATAAAGTAGCATTTTAAACAATGTTAAGATATGGAAATATGGAGACAGTATCCTCCCTGATAGCAGGGAGGAGTGGACATGGGTTTTGTAATTGGACAGCTTGTATTTAAACTATAATCTACAACTTAACTGGCTGTTAGCTTTGGAAATATACTTAAAATATACTCAGTCTTTCTGAGCTCTAGTTTTTTCTCATCTGTAAAACAGGGGAAATAATACCCACCTTTTGGTGGGTAGTAGATAATATGGGTGCTCTATCAATGGTGTCTACTTTAGCTGTTTTGGATATTAAGAAAGGCTGTATTAGGGCAATGGCAAAATAAGGAGGTGGGTTATGTTTTTATTTATTGCTTCTTTCTGCTCTACTAAATAATTTCTCAAGTTAACCTCCTCTCTCTACTGCACCCAGCCCTGCTTGCAGACTGCTCATTGCCAACAAGATATAAATGATAAATAAGAACACATTGTTACCCATTTTTGGTAATAGGGCTTAAGAAAAAGCAAAAGTGACAATTCTGGCATTAACCACAATATGGGGAAGTCAGGTTCAGATTGGGTTGGAGAGTATGGGAAGGAAACAGTGGTTTCCTCTGTAGTCATCTGTGTGTGTGGTCCTACCTCCCTGCCTGCGTATAGGGAAACCAGCACTACTTCCTAAGGGTGCTTAGAGGAGTAAATGAGGTAACTCATGAAATGTTCTTGCTGTGTCAGGAACCTAGCTAGTGTAAAGGTCAGTTGGAAACAGTAGCAGCAAGAGCAGTGGTGGCAGCAGTAATTTATTACAAAGTTTGGCAGAAAGTGCTTCAGGTGGGGTAAAAGCATGAGAGAAGACCACATAGGAAAAGAACTGTGGTATGTATTCTTGTGCCAACTAGGCTACAGACAAAAACTTTGCACTGGGAATTAGTGAAAAATAAAATATTTAAGGTAGAGCCTGGGCAGTGTGATAAAACTCAAAACACTCATATATATATATATATAATTACTACTGTTTGTTAATGGCTTATGAGAATCTGTCCAGTAAAACATTACTTCTGTTGTAAATTTAATTGTTATAAATTCTTTTTTAATATATTTTATTGATTATGCTATTACAGTTGTTCTATTATCCCCCCTTCATTCCCCTCCACCCTGAACACCCTCTCCCACCCACATCCCCCCCTTTAGTTCATGTCCATGTGTCATAAGTTCTTTAG
>CM052547.1:40601391-40643295 GCA_028533065.1 Trachops cirrhosus | reverse complement strand
TCGCTTAAAAGGATGGGTTCTGGGGCTTTCAATTCTTCTTCAGTTTGAGCCATCTTTTTGATGGTTTTTATTTTTTTGTTTTTGTTTTTTGGTCTTGTTGAGCTCCTGTAGTGAGGGGCGGGGCCTTAGGAGTTCACCAGGGTGGGGCACCCCACTAGCTGGGTTGTGATGCTGTATGTGGGGGCAGGGTCCGAGAAGGAACAATAGTGCTTGCTCTGTTCTCTTGTAGGACCTCAGACCCTTCGCCACTTTCTGCAACCTAACTGGGCCCCTCTGGCACCAATTCCAGTGTGGGTGGGCCTGTGCACCCCGTGGGACCTTCCTTTTCAGTCAGTGACCCAAAGCTCTATTTCCCAGTGCTGGGACCCTGAGTTGTGAGCAGTGCCTTGCTTCACAATGGCTGCCTTGCTGGGTCTGCTGGTCGCCACCCCCTGGCTGGGGCCCACCAGCCACCGCCGCTTGTGCACCCAGGGTCTGCCTGCTGCGGACTTGCGCGCCACCCCGGTTGCTCAGCTCTTTGCTCCGAGTCCCTCACCTGGCCTGACTCTGCCCCTCCTACCGGTCTGGATGAATATGTCTATTTTCAAATCCTTGGGTGTCCGACTTCCATACACTTCAATTTTCTGTCAGTTCTGGTTGTTATTTTGTTTCTATATTGTTGTCCCTATCTTGGTTGTGCGAGGAGGCACAGTGCATCTACCTATGCCTCCATCTTGGCCGGAAGTCCAGCAATTGTTATAAATTCTTAAGGGGGTGCTGTTGCCTGGTATTTCTGGAAGTTAATAACATTGTGTGAAAGAGTCCTAGTTTTGTCTTGCTATCTACTTTCACCCACCTGACTCAGGCAATTGCTAACTGGTCTAGGCTACAATGATGGATCCATTTCTATTGCCAGCAATTGGTTCAGGAGTGGCCATATGACCAAAGGGATTAGAGAGGAAGCCTGATGGTTGAGATGTGTGTGGAGGGGGGTGGGAAGGAAGGAAAGCATCTAGTAAAAACATTCCTAGCTCTCAGAAACAGTCACAGTGAAGGAGTCCCTGTTCTGTTTCGTGAGGATGTGAAGCCTGGATTTATTGTGGTTATTTTGTGGATATGGGGGAGAGAATAGCCATCATTTTATTATTATTATTGGCTTATTTTTGCCCAGGGAGAAAGGCATACTGTCATTTTTTTACTCTGGGTGAGGAAAATTTTTATTCTGCCTCTATAAGACAGCAGATTCTGATCTCATAGTCTCTCTTCTCTTGGGCTGACTGAATCCCACTTTCTTGCAAATCCTTTTAGAGTATATTCCAGGCTGTGGCTTTTTCTCTTTTCTGTGTCTGCTGAATACTATGTGCCTTCTTTCTTCCACAAATTAGTAGAGATATCTCTTCATTGGTGCCCTCTGTTTGATTTTTTTTCATGCTTGTGAGTCTATTCCTTTTTGTATTTTTATACATCGGGAGGTGCACAAGCTAATGCTTGTGCTTAGTTGATCACTATGACTGTTTCTTCTGTAAATCACTCATTATAATTAATACATTTATATTGGGGCTATTGTCAATTTGAAAGACCTATCTACATATTAAAGTAACTTCTTTTCACATATATAGCATACATTTTTTCTGGTTTATTGCCTTTTAAAATTATTTTTCTTTTATTTGATATACCAAAAATTTTACAATAATGTAGTAAATTGTATCAATTTTCTCTGTGGACTTCTGTGATAACTGATGCTCTGTGATGGACTTTTTCTCCCCCAAGATCCAATGTATATTCACTATATATTTTTGACTGTCCCTCCCTCCCTTCCTTTTTTTTTTTTTTGGACCGAATGTAGTAAATTTAACTAATAACATTGCTCAGTGCATGGCACACCATCATCACTGGTCCATGCAGAACCCCTGTTTGTTAGTTTATCATTACTTTTTGTTCTTTCATCCTCCAGCCTCAGCACCACTTCTCTCTCCAGCCATATACATTTGTTCTAGTGCAGTTAGTACATGTTTTTTATTTCAAAAAAATTCACCAATTTCCTCTCCATCTGGAGTTAGAGGTTTAAAAAATTTAAGACATCCAATTTTCTCAGTACCTTTCTCTGCTCATTTGAACTAACATCTTTACCGAATGCCAGTTACCAGCCTTTATAACCTGTTCCATTTATCTATCTGTCTGTTTTCATGCTAGGATCACATTGCCTTAATTATGACATAATTTTAAAAACACTTTAGAAAGCAGGAATGAAAACCACATGTAATGTTCTTTCTGTATCATTTAGTTCATTTTAAATATGATAGATGAAGGGAACAATTCTTTAATAATTAGCACATCTCTGTATGTTAGCAGAGCATATTGTTAGTCCCTGTCCCCCAGCTAATCATGTGCTGTTTTGCAGATGGTGGAAAACATTATGGAAGATGTGACTCTAGGAGCAGAAGCATATTTAAAAGAAGTGCCTATATTTGACTTAAAAGAAACAGATGCTCACATGTTTTTGTGAACTTTGGTTTAGAATTACTTAAGATACCTACAGTGATTAACATTCTTGCAACCTTAAAAAGTGCTTCGTCAACTTGTGAGAAAACAATTTCAAATGTTATGTTGAGCATTGATGAAATAGGAACCAGGAATGAAATCAGGTTCTGACCCTCTTTCTATCCATACTGAGCAGACTCTTCTATCAGGAATTGGTTTTTACCAATAGCTTTTGTCTTTTTTGCACACTTGTCTTAGGATGTGGTTTGAGTATGGTTCTTATTTTATGAAATATGTGGAAATATTGTGTTGGTCCCAAGAATCAGATTTTCTGTTTTGGGACACAAAATGTTGCCTTGTTCCATGAAGAAGCACTGAATAGTATAGTTCTATATGCTTCATATGAGGGAAGAAAGACAGGGAGAAAGTCTAGTAAAGATATTTTGCAAACCTCCTATGTCAAAACAACAGGGAAAAAGTGGGCAAGTCATTAATGCCTCAAAAATCAAATTTATTAGTTAAAAAAAAACTCTAACATTCCATGTGGTGAAACAGCAAAATCCAAGTGTATTGCTATAAGATGTGAGCATTTTAATTCCTACCAATAATCAGTAATATGATAATGAATTAGAGGTGAGGCTTACAAATAGACAGCTATATGATGCTTAGTTAATTTGTTATTTAGTTCAGGGAAACTTCTCATTAATAGATGCATAGATGCTTATAATCTTTCTAGGATATATGTGTGTGTATATACATACATGCATACATATATATGTGTGTGTGTATGTGTATATATATATATATTTTCAATAGAGAGAGAGAGAGAGTCCAGAAAGAGTCTAGCTATTGATTGTATAATGAGAACGGTTTGCAAGACATCAATGTAACCTGGAAGTCAAGGAGAGTGGACTGGAATGCATGTGTATGAACAATGATGACTTCACTGTACTAGTCAGTGGGGGTGGTAGACACTGTTGAGTAAGCATGTGTACTGTGTAGCCATCTCATTCAAAATGACTGAGCTAGTAGAGTAATGAATCTGCATCAAATTTTGCATTAAGCTTGAACATTCCTCTGCAGAAACTATTCAGATGATTTAGAAGGCCAAAGCTATGGGCAGTTGGTGATTGGCAGCTTCATTACAGCAGTGTGCTGCTCATGCATCACATCTTCTGCATAGTTTTTTGGTGAAACATCAAATCACCCAGGTGATTCAGCCCATCTATGGCTGAGATTTTGTGCTCTGTGACTCCTGGCTTTTCCCAAAACTAACGTCACTTTTGAAAGGGAAGAGATTTCAGACTGTTGATGAGATTCAGGGAAATACAATGGGCAGAAGATGATAATTGGGAGAACTGTGTAGGGTCCCAAGGTGTCTACTTTGAAGGAGGCTAAAGCATCATAGTCCTGTGTACAATGTTTCTTGTATCTTGTATCATCTTCAGTAAATATCTCTATTTTTCATAGTACATGACTGGAAACTTTCTGGATAGACCAATATATGATGTGAGAGAAACATTGATCCATTGCCTCCCATATGTGCCCTGACTGGGGACCCACAACCAGGCATGTGCTGTGACCCGGAATCAAACCTGCGACCTTTCAGTGCCTGGAGCAACACTCCAACCAACTGAGTCACACTGGCCAGGCTGTCTGTGTTTTAATTAACTTGCTGAAATAAGATAGTTTAAGAGCTATGAATATAATAGCTTATCACAATAATTATCAGCACATTTTAGAATGTTGGATATTAGAGGAATTTTTCTTTTTAGAAAAGGGAGTTTGAAGCCAGGCAGTTCAGTTATTTAGGTTAGGGAGAATGTGGCTGCAAGTCTGGATCTTAATCTAAGCCCAGTGTGGGTTTTGCCATCTAGTAATTACAAACTGCTTTCTGGGAGGACTGACTGGCAGAGATTATTTGTGGCCTGTGTCGAGACGATTCCTGAGGGTTAGCCAAGTTCACTTTTAACAGTGACATGAAGGGTTGGCAGTGCTTCCCATACAAAGAGGAGTGGTGAGACATAAGGTCTATATCTGCTCTTCTTGTGTTACACATTTCTTTTACTTAGAGAAACCAGTTTGCATACATTCTTAGCTTATCTTTGAAGGATTCCAGTTAGGCCATATTGTACGTGTGAGTAGATCTCCCCTTTACTCAATTTAAGGACAGCATGAATGTAGCACAGTGCTCAGATCAGAACACTCAGCATTCCACGTGTCTTCTAAGTCTCATTTCTACTTTATTTGAAACTGGATGTGAACCCAGAGTGTTGCTATTCTCATACTGATTTTAGGGGTTTAAGTTCATACTACAATTACAGAGAGAAGGTAGGGCATAGGAAGATTGAAGTGCTCTGTCATGGCTGTTGTTATTTCTTGCACCTTATTCATCATTGCCTACTACACCTGGAATGTTGACAGGTATCTGCCAAGCAGACCTTGGCACTCTCCAGTTATGAGCTGAGCATGAGATAGAACAGTAGCTGATGGCCCATTTTAACTGCTTTTACTAGGCACTAGTTTAAGTCTTGAATGACGTCTCCCTTGATAAGTAGAACACACAGATTGATACATTTCAATAGAATGTTTTAATGTTTCACTGGGTTCATCTTTCTTTTTTACTGTTCAATAGCATAAATTTATTTTCTCATAGTTCTGGCATCTGGAAGTCCAAGATCAAGGTGCCAGCAGGACTGATTTCTGATGAGGTCTTTCTCTTTCTAGATGGTACCTTCTTGCTGTGTTCTGTGGCCTTTTCTATGTGAGAGTGGCTGAGAGAGCGAGCTTTGGTGTCTGTCTCTCTTGTAATGAGGATGCCAGTTCATTGGATCAGGGTCTACCCTCATGACCTCATTTAATATTAACTACCTCTGAAAAGTTCCGGTCTCCAAATACAGTCACATTGGAGGTTAGACCTTCAACAGGAATTTTGGGGAGAGGGAGGACACAATTCAATTTATACCAGATGTGAAATAAGGCAGTCTGGACATTTTAATATTGTCTGTGACTTCATAGAAATCAAGAAAAAATGATGTCCAAGGAAGATTTCTAAAAGAAGTTTTTACATAGTGTTGAGATGTTAAAATATTGGGGATTGGCAGTCGGTTACTGATCATTTGCCCTGAGGTTGATACTTTTCTGTGCAGAGAGCTAGCTCATCAGTGATTGTTCTCTGGGTGAGTTGCCATAGCCAACTGTAGCCTGAAATGCTGATTTGGGCACAACAGTTTTTCCTTACATGAGACATGTGAAACTTGCTTTCTGGTTTCAGGTTGTTCCTCCCATGGTAGAGCCTGGCCATCTGATTTAATATCTGTAGGCAGCCTCTTTCCCCTGCTCTCCATGTATATTTCACACACCTCCACTGTCCTGGCTTGTGCTACCCCACTCCCCACCCCTGACCAAAATTCCCTTTCACCAGGAAATCTTTGCAGCTGACCAGACTCTGTTCTCATTTGCTCAGCCTCTCCTTTAACTGAGGATCAAAGGCCAGTTCTGCTCTGGAGTCCATTTCCTTCTTCCTTCTCATCCACCTGGGCTCATCACTTCTTTGCATCTTCTACTGCTCCATCAGCCTTGCTATAGTCCAACCCTCCCTCCCTCCCTCCCTTCCTTCCTTCCTTCCGTCCTTCCTTCCTTCCTTCCTTCCTTCCTTCCTTCCTTCCTCCATTTCTTTTCCCTTTTATTGAATTTATTGGGGAATACTGCTTAACAAAATTATACAGGTTTCAAGTGCACATTCTACAACACATCATCTGTATACTGTATTGTGTGTTCACCACCCAAGTGTCTGTCCATCACCATTTATCCCCTCTACACACTGTTCCATCTACCCACACAGTCCTCCTCCAGCAATCATTGTACTGTTGTCCACATCCATAAGTTTTTCTTTTTCTCTTTTACTCAACCACTCCACCCCACCACCAAGACTACTCTCTATCTGTGAACCTGTGTCTATTTTTCTTGTTAGTTCATTTTGTCCATTAGATTCCACATAGGTGTAAAATCATGTGATACTTGTCTTTCTCTGACTGGCTTATTTCACTTAACATAACACTCTCCAGCTCCATCAAAGCTGTGGCAAAAAGTACGATCTCCTTTTTTGTGGCAAAATAGTATTCCATTGTGGAAATGTACCACAGCTTTTTATGTACTCCACTACTGGCAGATATTGGGCTGCTTCCAAATCTTGGCTATTGTAAATAATTCTGCAGTGAACATAGGGGTGCTTATAGTTTTTTGAATTAGTGTTTCAGTTTCTTTGGATAAATTCCCAGAAGTGGAATTTCTGGGTCATAAGACAGTTTCATTTTTCATTTTTTGAGGTAACTCCCCACAGCTTTCTACAGTGACTGCACCAGTCTACATTCCCACCAACAGTGCACAAGGGTCTCCTTTTCTCTACATACTCACAACACTTGTTGATTTATTGGTGATAGCCATTCTGGCAGGTGTGAGGTAATATCTCATTGTTGTTTTAATTTGCATTTTTCTGATGATTGGTGACATTGAGCATCTTTTCATGTATCTATTGGCCATGTGTATATTCTCTTTTGAGAAGTATCTATTCAGGTCCTTAGCCCATTTTTTAATTCAATTTTTTTTTTGGTGTTGAGTTGTATTAAGTTCTTTATAAATTTTGGATATTAACCCCTTATCACATATATAGGCAAATATGTTCTCCAATTCAGTAGGTTGTGTTTTCATTTTGTTGATGATTTCCTTTGCTGTGCAAAAACTTTTTAGTTTGATGTAGTCCCATTTGTTTATAGTCTTTTTTGTTTCTCTAACCTGAGGACATATATCAGAAAAAATATTGTTATGAGAAATGTCCAAGCTTTTAGTGCTTATGTTTTCTTCTAGGGTTATTATGGTTTTGAGTCTAACATTTAAGTCTTTAATCCATTTTCAGTTTATTCATACGTATAGTGTAAGAAAGATGTTTAGTTCCATTTTTTTGCATGTATCTGTCCATTATTCCCAACACCATTTATTGAATAGACTATCCATACCTCATTGTATGTTTTTGTCTCCTTTGTCAAATATCAACTGACTATAAAAGTGTGATTTTACTTCTGGGCTTTCTATTCTGTTGATCTATATGCCAGTACAATGCTGTTTTGATTACTATGGCTTTGTAGTATAGTTTGATATCAGGTAGAATGCAACTTTGTTCTTTCTGAAGATCATTTGCTCTTTGAGGTCTTTTGCAGTTCTATATAAATTTTTGGAATATTTGTTCTAGTTCTGTGAAATATGCCATTGGTATCTTATGAGAAATTACCTTGACTCTATAGATTGCTTTGGGTAGTATAAATATTTTAGTGATGTTAAATCTTCCTATCCATGAACAAGGTACGTGTTTTCACGTATTTGTATTTTCTTCAGTTTCTTTCTTCAGTGTCTTATAATTTTCTATGTACAGGTCTTTTACATGCTTGGTTAAATTTATTTCTAGGTATTTTATTCTTTTTGAAGCAATTGTAAATATTATGGTTTTCTTAGTTTTCCTTTCTAATAGTTCATTATTGGTGTATAAAAATGCAACTGATTTCTGGGTGTTTATATCCTGCTACTTTGCTGAATTCATTTATCAGTTCTAGCAGTTTTTGATGGAATCTTCAGGGTTTTCTATATTCAGTATCATGCTATCTGCAAATAATGACAGTTATATTTCTTCCTTTCCTGTTTGGATATCTTTTATTTCTTCTTCTTGTCTGATTGCTCTGGTAAAGACTTTCAGTACTATGTTGAATAACAGTGATGAAAGTTGATGTCTTGTTCCTGATCTTAAGGAAAATGCTTTTCGTTTTTGCCTATTGAGTATGATGTTAGCTGTGGGTGTGTCATATATGACTTTTATTATGTTGAAATATATTCCCTGTAATTTCACTTTACTGAGAGTTTGTATCATAAATGCCTGCTGGATTTCATCAAATGCTTTTATGCATCTATTGATAGAATGATATGGTTTTTATCCCTAATTTTATTCATGTGGTATATCACATTAATTGACTTGCAGATGTTCTATCAATCATGTATCCCTGAAATAAATCCCACTTGATCATGGTGTATCTTTCAAATGTATTGCTGAATCTAGTTTGCTAGTATTTAGTCGAGGATTTTATTTTTTTAAATATATTTTATTGATTATGGTATTACAGTTGTCCCATTCCCCCACTTTATTCTCCTCCATCTTGCACACCCCTTCCCACCAGCATTCCATGCCCCCTTAGACCATGTCCTTGGGTCATACATATAAGTTCTTTGGCTTCTACATTTCCTATACTATTCTTAACATCTCCCTGTCTATTTTCTGCCTACCATTTATGCTACTTATTCCCTGTACCTCTTCCCCCATTCTCCCCCTCCCCCTTCTCACTGATAACCCTCCATGTGATCTCCATTTCTGTGATTCTCTTCCTGTTCTAGTTGTTTGCATAGTTCTTTTTTGTTTGTTTGGTTTTTTTTTTAGGTTCAGTTGATGATTGTGTGTTTGTTGTCATTTTACTGTTTATATTTTTGATCATCTTCTTTTTCTTAGATAAGTCTCTTTAACATTTCATATAATAAGACACAGGTGGCAAATATAAGGCTTGCAGGCTGAATCTGACCCTCCACCTTGTTTTATCTGGCCCAGGACCCTGTTTCTACCCAGTGGCAGCACTGAGCTCTTGTTTAACTCTTAAGGAGTAGTTACATTTACACAGTCCTAAAGTTACATTCAGCCCTTTGAAGGCAACCACAAGGCTGGTGTGGCTCTCAGTGAAAATGAGTTTGACACCCCTGTAATAGGGTTTGGTGATGATGAACTCCTTTAAGCTGACCTTATCTGGGAAGCACTTTAGCTGTCCTTCCATTCTAAATGATAGCTTTGCTGGATGGAGTAATCTTGGATATAAGTTCTTGCCTTTCATGACTTGGAATACTTCTTTCCAGCCCCTTCTTGCCTGCAAGGTTTCTTTTGAGAAATCAGCTGATAGTTTTATGGGAACTCCTTTGTAGTGACTGTCTTCTTTCCTCTTGCTGCTTTTAAGAATCTCTACTTGTCTTTAATCTTCGGTAATGTACTTATGATGTGCCTTGGTGTGTGCTTCCTGGGATCCAACTTCTTTGGGACTCTCTAAGCTTCCTGGATTTCCTGGACGTCTATTTCCTTTGCCATATTGGGGAAGTTATCCTTCATTATGTTTTCAAATAAGTTTTCCATTTCTTGCTCTTCCTCTTCTCCTTCTGGCACCCCTATGATTTGGATGTGGGAAGGTTTCAAGTTGTCCTGGAGGTCCCTAAGCCTGTCATTTTTTTTGAATTCTTTTTTCTTCATTCTGTTCTGATTGAATGTTTATTTCTTCCTTCTGGTCCAAACTCTTGATTTGAGTCTGGGTTTCCTTCCCTTTACTGTTGGTTCCCTGTACATTTTCCTTTATTTCACTTTTCATAGCCTTCACTTTTTCCTCTGTTTTGTGACCATACTCAACCAATTCTGTGAACATCCTGATTACCAGTGTTTTGAACTGTGCATCTGAGAGGTTGACTATCTCTTCATCACTTAGTAGTATTTTTTCTGGAGCTTTGATCTGTTCTTTCATTTGGGTCATTTTATTTTGTCTTGGTGCACCTGTTACATAGTAAGGGGTGGAGCCTTAGGTGTTCACCAAGGTGAGGCAACTCACATTGCTGGGTTGTGGCACTGTATGTGGGGGTGGGGTCCGAGAGGGAACCATGGTGCTTGCTCAGCTTTTGCCCAGCTTTCAGTCACTTCCTCTGCTACCCAGAAGCAAATGGGCCCTTCTGGTGCTGATTCCCCAGGTGGGTTGGTTTGTGTACATTCTAGGATCTTGTGGGTCTCTCCAGTGAACTCTTCTGTGAGTCTGGGAGTTTCTCCCACCACCTCAACTCCCACATGGATTTTTCAGTCAGAGGTTTTGAGGCTTTATTTCCCCACACTGGAACCCTGGTTTGCACAGTCTGTCCTGCTCCCCAGTTGTTTCTCCCAGTTTATACTCATGCAAATGTGGGACTACCCACTCCGCCAGCCAGTCTGCCAGCTGCTACCTTGCCACATGTCCTCTCCACCTGGCTGCCTGTCTCCTCCCCTCCTGCCAGTCTGGATGAATGTTTCTAGTTTAACACTTGGTTGTCAGACTTCTATACGGTTTGATTTTCTGTCAGTTCTGGTTGTTTTTTCTTTTAAATTGTTTGTTGTCCTTCTTTTGGTTGTGCAAGGAGGCACAGGGAATCTACCTATGCCTCCATACTGACTAGAAGTAGTTGAGGATTTTAGCATGTGTGTTCATCAGGGATAGTGGCCTATAATTTTCTTTCTCTGTAGTGTCTTTTTCTGGTTTTGGAATTAGGATAATGCTGGCCTCATAAAACCACTGGGGGAGCCTTTCCTCCTCTCAAATTTTTTGGAATAATTTGCGAAGGTTAGATATTAGTTTTTCTTTGAGCATTTGGTAAAATTCACCTGTGCACAAATATTTGGTCCAGAAATTTTGTTTGCTAAGAGGTTTTTAAAATTTCTGCTTTGATTATTAGTTGTAATTGGTCTATTCAGATTTTCTGTTGCTTCCTGATTTAGTTTTGAAAGATCATATCTTTCTAGAAATTTATCCATTTCATCCAGATTGTCCAATTTGTTGTCATAAAGTTGTTCATAATATTTCCTTTGAATCCTTTGTATTTATTTGGGTTCAGTTGTTATTCCTCCTCTTTCATTTCTGATTTTATTTATTTGGGTCCTTTCTTTTTCTAGCCTGATAAGTCTGGTTAGAGGTGTGTGAATTTTGTGTGTCTTTTCAAAGTACCAGTTCTTGATTTTATTGATCACTTGTATTGTCTTTTAAACTTTATATTGTTTATTTCTGCTCCAACATTTATTATTTCTTTCTTTCTACTTACTTTGGGCTTTGTTTATTTTCTCAAGTTCCTTTAAGTGTAGAGTTAGGTTGTGTGTTTTTGAGATTTTTCATGTTTATTGAAATAGGTTTGGTATGCTATGAATTTCCCTCATAGGACTGCTTTTGCTGTGTCACATAAATTATGGGTTGTTCTGTTCTCATTTTTATGTGCTTCAAGGTATCTTTGGATTTCTTTTTTGATCCATTTGTTAACCCATTCATTGTTTAGTACCATGTCATTTAGCCTGCATGTCTTTGTTTGTTTGTTTTTTTCTCACTTTCATTTTGATTGATTTCTAGTTTCATACCATTATGGTCAGAGAAGATGCTTGATATTATTTCCATCTTCTTAAGTTAATTGAGACTTGTTTTGGTTCTAACAAGTAGTCTATCCTTGAAAATGTTCCTTGTTCACTTACTTGAAAAGAATGGGGTGAAATGCTCTAAAGATATCAATGAAATCTATCTGCTCTAGTGTGTCATTTAAGGTCACCATTTTCTTGTTTACTTTCTGTCTGGAAGATCTGTTCATTGATGTCAATGAGTCTTAAAGACCTCTACTATGACTATATTACTGTCAGTCTCTTTTTTTATGTCCATCAAGATTTGCTTTACATATTTAGGTGCTCCTATGTAGGATGTATAAATATTTACAAGGGTTATATTCACTTGTTAGATTACTCCCTTTATCATTATTAGCATCCTTCTTTGCATCTTCTAGAGCCTTTGTTTTAACATCAACTTTGTTAGATAGAAGTATTGCCATCCCAACTATATTTCTTTTCAATTTGCAGAAAATGTATTTTCTATCTCTTTACTTTTAGTTTGTGTGTATCTTTTGTTCTGATGTGGATCTCTTGTGGACAGCATATATATGGGTCTTGTTTTCTTATCCATTCAGCTACCTTATGTCTTTTGATTGGAACATTTATGCCATTTACATTTAAAATGATTATTGATTGGTATGTATTTATTGCCAGTTTATTTTTTTAACTATGTTCCTGTGTTGTTTCTTCTCTGCCCTCCCTTTCCTCCTCCTTCTTCTTCTAGCAGTCCCTTAAATATTTTTTAAGTACTGGTTTGTTGGTAATGCTTCTTTAGCTTTTTCTTCTCTGGGAAGCTGTGAGTTTGTAATATGTGACATTTATTATGTTGAGGTACTTTCTATCTATTCCCCTTTAGCTGAGAGGACTTCAGTTTTAAATGATATCCTTGCTGGGTAAAGTAGTCTTGGTTGTAGTTCCTTTTCTTTCTCACTCTCAATACTTTATGCCAATTCCTTATGGTTTGGAATGTTTCTCTTGAGAAATCAGCTGTCAGTTTTATGGAAGCTTCCGTGTAGATAACTGTCTTTCTCTTACAGCTTTTAAGATTCTCTCTTTGTCTTTAACCTTTGCCATTTTAATTATAATATGTCTTGGCTTTTGGGGGTCCATTTTGTTTGAGACTCTCTTCACTTTCTTCACTTGTGTGTCTTTTTCCTTCACCAGGTTAGGAGTGTTTTTGGTCATTATTTCCTTAAATAGGTTTTTGATCCCTTGCTCTTTCTCTTTTCTGTATGGTACCCCTATGATGCAGATGCTGTTATTTCATGTTGCCCCAAAGATCCCTTAAACTGTCCTTAATTTTTAAAAATTTTTTCTATTTCTGCTCTGATTGGATTTTTTTCTGTTTTGTCTTCCAAATCGCTGATTCAATCCTCTGTTCATTCAAACTACCTTTTATTCCTTCCAGTGTATTCTTTATTTTAGATACTCTAGTCTTCATTTATGACTTATCCTTTTTGTGGTTTCTATGTTATTTTTCATACTGTCAAGCATTCTTGTAAACATTACTTTGAACTCTCTTCTCAATAAATTGCTTGCCTCTATTTCCTTAACTCTTTTTTCCAGTGAATTCACCTGTTCTTTCATTTGGGGCATGTTTCTTTGTCTTCCTGTTTGGCTGCCTCTTTGTGTTTGTTTCCATGTATTAGATAGATCTGCTATGGGTTGGTCTTATGTAATGTAGTAGGTGTCCTGTAGGTTCTAGTGAGGTGGTCTCATTGATCACCTGAGCTGTGTGCTCCAGGAGTGTCCTTTATGTGAGTTATATGTGCTCTCCTTTTGTAATTGAGCCTTGATTGTTACTGGCCTGTTCATGCATGGGATAGACCCTTAGGCTGGCTGACTGTCAGACCCTACCATAGAATGTGAGTAGCTGTGTATATGCTGACCACACAAAGCAGAATTTGTCTGAGCAGTGTTTGGGGCCTGCAAAGATCACCCTTCAGATATGCTGCTTGTGAAGCTAACTGGATCCTGCTCTGATGTTGTCTGAAGCTGGCCAATGGGTGTGTTGGTTCTGGGCCTGTTAGCAGACTCTGATACAGGCCAATGTTAGATGCTGCCTGTGAGTTACCCTTGGCAACCTGTTTGGAGCTACAAGTGATCCACAGTTTGTGGATGCCTCTGCTTGTCCTGGGTATGTACGTGAAGGACCAAGCTGCACACCAAGGCTGGCTTTTACCAGGTCTGGACCTGGGAGCAGGTCATCAAAAATCCCAAGGCACCCCAATATCCTCCTCGGCCTGCCTCCACCTGCTGGCTACCTGTTAGGCTCAGTCAATGAAATAGCCTCTGACTGTACTTTTCAGTAGTGTGTTAGTTCCACAAGGTGGGGTTAGAAGAAGTCTAGAGGGTGTGGCTATTGCTTGCCCCTAGGATGATTGTGCAGGAAGGGGTTGCTTCACCCAAGAAAGAAGGCATTTGTGGTGTGGAAGAATGACTCAAAACAGGGATCCTAACTGCTGTACCCTCAGCTCTCTTCCCAGAGCCATATACCCAGGCTTTTCTCATGTGATGCTAGTCCATTCCACCCTCCCTCTGCTGGAGCACAGGGTGAGTAACTGTGAATGAAATTTTGTGCGTTGGCCCTGTGATAGAGTACCCGTGTCTCCAGTGGACTCCTGTCTCTC
The DNA here is from genome assembly GCA_028533065.1 of Trachops cirrhosus. Classification (NCBI taxonomy): domain Eukaryota; kingdom Metazoa; phylum Chordata; class Mammalia; order Chiroptera; family Phyllostomidae; genus Trachops; species Trachops cirrhosus. The sequence goes on along the minus strand of CM052547.1, from coordinate 40,628,973 downwards.
CCTGGCAGACAGAAACCCCTCTGCTTTTTACTACCAGATATTATATGGATCCCTCTTCCCAGCTCTGGTGCTCTGGGTTGGGGAGCCTGACTTGATGTTTAGAACCCACATTTGTCAGGGGGAACCCCCCCTTGTGCAGCTGAGATACCTTTGGAACCTCAGGCGCCACCTGTAGGAGTGGGCCAGCCCCTTACGTGACTCCACCTCTTCTTGTTATAAGACTTCTCAGCTAGTCTTCAGTGGTTATTCAGGATGATTGTTTTATAATTTTGTTTTATTTACAGTTTGTTCCTGGGAGGAGATGAGTATAGCTTCCAATTATTCTGCTGTCATCTTGGATCTCTTCCATCTTCTTTTCTAATGAGCACTTGTACTGATCCATATTTCCTCAGTTAGTGTTCATACACTACAGCCTATTTGGCTGGCAGATTGGAGTAAACCTAAGAGAGACACCAGTTGTATATGGCCAGAAATGAAAAGATGACTTGAAAATTATTGAACTAATGGGCTAGAGAGTTGAAGATTGATTCAAACCATTTTGTTATCTTTGGACATAATGGAATAAAATTAGTGGTTTTTTATTCCAATTATTTAATATCCATCCAAAAAGACCAATGATATAGCAATTTCTTTTACCCATCATCCCTGGGAATATTGTACCAAGTTGTATATTATATATATATGTGACATAAATATTATGAGCTGTCCTTCATATAAAAGACAACACTAATATACTACACATTTCTTATAAGGCAGGTGCTGTAAATATTTTCAAATGTGATAAAGTTTGTTATGTTATTTACCTTCAACCCCTCCTTTCTCTATGACCATTGGGGTATACACTGAAGAAAACTTATGCGACTAAGTGATGCTATTAATTCTGGCAGGGAATGGGGCCTTCTGACTCATCCCAGATTGTATGACCTTGACCTTCTTAAGTCTGTGCAAAACAGTTGAGTTTATTGGATTGGATATAATAAAGTTGAAGTTAGATATACATATTTTACTTGTTTTTTTCCAGAGTTATTTTTTTCAGTGAATGAAAAATTCATTTGATTAAATAAACAAGAACTGTCGTATATTTGCAATCCACTGGTGGCCCTAAATTCTGTTAACCCTACCTCAAATCACAAGCAGTGAATTAATTGCTTATTCATCTACTTCACTGAATTCTAGCCTGTTAAAACAACTTTAACTTTGTAATAATAATGGGCACTAATTAACTTTGTAATAATAATGGGCACTAATAGCATATATTTTTCATCATTTATCATCTTGCGATGAATTAAATTTTACTCCTCCTGGGGTAACATGATTTTATATCAAATTATTTCCATGTGCATTTTAAATTCAGATATGAGTAAGGTTTTGTTTTCACTGTCCTTTTTTTTCACCTTGATCTAGATTTTCTGCACACAGAGAATATTTTCCAAATACAGGTACCGTGTTTGCCTATGATATGTTTTCAAATGTGTAATGATATTTTCTGTTCATCTGATAGAATTATAGCCCCCCAGTTTTCTAAAAAAGGATAATTGCTGTACTTTCAAATTTCTAAAATAGACTGCCCAGTACATTATGTGACTTACAAAAGTATACCAGATGGATGCAAAAGCCACTGAGTCATATTGTTCAGTCTTCTGAACACACATATTGATAACATTATCTGCCAACATTTCTTTTCCATCATTGCAAATGTTCTACCTGTTAATGCTTCATGAGATTTAGAAATATATTTTCTAATTTTCTTATTTTTAAATATTTTATTTATTTATTTTTAGAAAGAGGGAAAGGAAGGGGGAAAGAGAGGGAGAGAAACATTGAGACATTGAGAGATACATCGATTGGTTGCCTCTCATAAGCTCCCAATTGGGGACCTGGCCTGAAACCCAGACATGTGACCTGACTGGGAATCGAACCAGGGACCCTTTGGTTTGAAGGCTGGCACTTAATCCACTGAGCTACACCAGCCAGGCCTCTTCTAATTTTCTAATTTCCTGGAATTCACTTTGATTTACACCTATTAATTCCAGTCAAATACTGAAGTACATAGCTTGAAGGCTGCCAAGAAGACAACATGACTTTCACACATGAAGAATTAAAAGCATATATATGAGAGGAAACTTTTCCACAGATAAGAATGTCCAATTTGAGGGTATTTCTAGCCATTAATGCCTTTGGCCTCAAAACAAAGTAGAATTTGATTATTTTCCACTTGACTTATTTCTATATTTCCATGATTCAAAAATTATAAGAGGCAGTGCCATTTCCCCTTAACAAAAGGTTGTTTCTTACATTGTTCAGAAACCTGACTCCTTCAACAAATTCAGCTATAATGAAAGAGGAAAACCCTGGAAATGATACTAATCTCCATAGCCCTGGTTTGGGACGTGGAGAAGTGATAGATAAGGTAACAGTCAGAATTTTAAAATTAATGGTTAAAACCTTGCTGGAGATTATTGGCTGGCAATTAGCTAATTCAGTAAATGGAGAAGGCACACATTGCACTTTGGGGCTTGAATCATTTTCTTGACTATTAATTAAATAAATTTTAAAATGGTCATTTAAAAATGGCTACTCTCAGTGGGTATAGACTAAAGGCAAGTCTTGAATATCAGGGTGGCCTATCAGAAACCTCCAATAGAATTAATTACCTGCAGTCATGGCTAAATATGTAGATTCATGAGCTGCATCCTGTACAGTCTTCATTAACTATAGATCCTAGTGGTTCTTATGATAACAGATTTTGAGAACCACAAACCAACCAGGTGCTCAATGACAGTGAGGTCTGTCACTAATATCTGATGTTTTCCGTAACAGATCGTCCTCTTTGTCACTTTTTTTGCTTTGTTCACTGTTTTCTACCAGCTGTGCTATGATGGGGCAAGCCCTTTCCTCTTTCTTTCTTTTTTTTTTTTTTTAAAGAATTATTTATTTTCTAGAGAGGGGAAGGGAGAAGAGAGAGGGAGAAAAACATCAGTGTGGATTTACCTCTCTCATGCCCCCTGATAGAGACCTGGCCCGCAACCCATGGATGTGCCCTAACTGAGAATCGAACCAGTGACCCTTTGGTTCACAGGCTGGTGCTCAATGCACTAAGCCACACCAGCCATGGCACCCTTTCCTCTTTAATCTCTAGTAGTGTTGCTGTTAGGCCTTTCTGAAGAGAAATGTGTGTGAAATGAGAATTTTGAACTCATGGAATTATATACATACATAATGTGTATATCACATTCAACTCTTCATAGGATTTTAATATTTCTAACACATTTTTATCCTCATATTTATGAGATATACCTTGGAAGGCCTTATGATTGTGATTTGAAAGATAAGTTAAAGTAGGCTGGGAAATTAAGAGTCTTGCTCATAGAACCAGATTATATTCTGTGTCTTCCATGAACATTTTGAAGACCAGGAAATGTGAATTATCTCAATACCCCTAATGCCTAGTACATTGCCTGGACATAGTAGATGCCCAGTACAAGTTTGAATGTGTCCATGTGTATCATTTTTCTTGTCTGGCAGGCCCAGCCCTCCAGGACAAGGGAAGAGAGAGCAATCAGAGCAGGAGAATTGCCTAGATTGCTGTGAATCCCTATACAGGGAACCAGGAGATGAGATCCACCTGTCACTTTGAAGAGTATGGCAATGTAAACTTTTGCATCTTAAAGTGGTTGTAACATGTTTTATATAATAAATTCATGTTTACTATAGTTTGCTTGCTGGAAACTTTTTAGGGCACTATCTACATTGTTAATTAGATGCATATAATTTCATTTTAATTTGCATCCTCAGAGATACTGTTTCTCTTTTCTTCCCTGCCTCCACCTCTCCTTTTCTCCCTTATTTGTTTTTCCATGTCTGATTCTTAGAGCAAATGCTCAGTATATTTGCTGTGCCCTGACTTGGAGTTTTGGTGCTGGCAGCCAAAGCTCCCTGAGATGCAGGGTGAGACGTGAAATTACCTCCTGTCACAAAGCTCTAACAAACACTTCTAAAGTCTGGGTTTATTTTCCTTCTGCTTCTTTTTCCTCCTGAAATATCATTGAAAAAAACCCCATAAAACATCTGATCTCATTCTTCGTTTCCTTTTCTATTTCCAGCCACCTGTTCTCTTTTTCTAATGAACCCCAACACAGTAAAGGGAGCCAAGATTCTCATGGCTATATAAAAAAGTTATAATAAAAGAAAAGCCATATATATTAAAATTATGCCCAAGAAAACTCATGGTTGAGGACAAAGTTTTGTATTTCTTTGTCCAATTTGTAGATGAAGCAACGAGGACTTCCCTTCTCATTCCTCTGCTTTAAAGAACTAATCAAATGCTTTCATGTGTGTTATGTGAGAAAGCCAAGGCTGGTGCAGGTGAACTCAGCAAGGCCCAGAGATTCACATGCAGGGCCTCTCGGGCAGGGCCTTCTCAGCACAGGCTGATGGCCTCTGAGTCAGTGGGACCTGATTCATTATGTGCCAACATGTGCGCTGTTCAGGGAGTTTGTGAATGCATAGAGAATTGTTTTCATGGCAAATGGTTGGCCAATGGAACAAAATCACCTGGAAATATCACTGGACCTATATGAAGGGCACCATCATGTTCTGAAAAGGTTTTGAAACCAAATGGAGAGAACTCAGAACTGACCATCAGAGTGGCTGCTGATAAGGATGCAAAGGGAGAGGATGGAGAAAACCCAGAAGATAAGAAATGAGAGACATAAACTTAGTGTAATGTTTCAAAAAACGGTCATTTGCCTAGTTATATGTGGCTAGAAACTGGAGCAACCTTTCTGATGTTCTTGCTCCAGTGTGCTTTCTGCACTGTTTTTCACATGGAGGATCTGAGCTCCTGAAAAGGGCATCTCCTCAGCCCTTTCCTCCTACTTGAACTCCAGTTGCTGCAAAGCAGCAAAAGGTGGCAAAAGAGGCCAAGAGCAGGACATTAAGGGGAGTGGAGGGAGAGGGGAAGAAAGATAGAATAAACTGAAAAATGGAAACTGGAAAACCAGCGCAGCAATCATTCATTGAACAAATACTGAATGTCCCCTGGGAACCCGTGCTGTGCTAGGTCCTGGGGACAGAGCGGTGAGCAAGACAGATAGGGGTCCTGCCTCGGGAACTGATGTTCCAGTGAGGAAATATGGATAATAAGCACAGGGCATGCTGCGATCAGCAGATGGGATGTGTTAGGTTCATTTCTGACAGCTGCACATTTATTTTCTCTTGATGAGGGACTTACATAAGGCTTCAGTTCTCAGTACCAATGTCAGGAAGGTACATGTAGTGTGGCTACAAGCAGTTGAATGTCACACACAAAGGTTTTGAATTTTGGACAAAGATAGGTTGCTTGGAATCCATGCAGACCCCAACTCTTAATTTTGTTTATTTAACAGACATTTCAGTACTGCTTACTTTAACATAATTCTAAGCACTTAACAAATATAACAAATATTCACTTAGCCTTTATAATAATATTATGAGGGAGGTGCTATTATTGTGCCCATTTTGTAGGTGAGAAAACTGGCTTGCCCAAGGTCCTACAGTGCCATGGACCCCAGTGAGATCTCGAGATACCTTTACTACGTGAAGACATGGTGAGAAGACTGTCATCTGTGAACCAGGATTCAGGCCCTCCTCATCAGACACCAAACCTGTCAGCACTTTGTTATTGGACTTCCAGCCTCCAGAACTGTGAGAAATAAATATTTAATGTATAAGCCATTCAGCCTACACAGTAGCCCAAATAGACTAAGACACAGAGTAAGTGCTATTAGGGCATTCCTACATTTAAAGCTAGATCTTATCCATCTTGATTGAATACAAAGCGAAGTGAGAGAAAGAGGGAGTGTGTGAGGTCAGACAAGAGACACGTGCCTGGTCAGCAGGGCCCTGAAGGCCATGGTGAGAGGTTGAGCTTTTGTTCCAAGCACAATGGGAGGCCAAGAAAGGTTTTGAGCTGTTGAGTGACTTATTGGATTTCCATTTTAAAAAGGTTACTCTGGCTGCTGTCAAGGGGGACAAGTGGAAGGACAAATAGAAGATATAGCAATAAAAGTGTGAGTTGGTATGAAAAAAACTTAGGAAGCAAGCGGGGGCATATGGTTAATGTGTTTTCCATTTTGTGCAGAGAAGGAAGTCATCTTTGGGCTCCACGGTAGCTGGCAGCCCCTTGCCTTCCTGAAGGTGAGGCAGCAGCCAGAGGGTGTCATGGGAAGGACTCCAGAGCACACAGTTCTGATCCCAGCTCTGGGACTCAGACTAGAACCCCGAGTGTGTGACTCCATGCCATACTAGGGCCTCCATTTTTTCCATTTGAAAACTAAGAGAATTGATTCTTTATCTCTGCTAATCTTTTAAAACCTTAAGATATTTTGTGGTACTTAAGCAGTGAGAAATCTTAGGCATCTATCCTTCCTGATGGTGAAAGTTTGGCCTATCTTGTACAAACCTGGCACACTTAGGCACTTAATAGATGTTTTATGTGTGACTAGGTATAGAGCAGGGGTATCAAATTCATTTTCACAAGGGCCACATCAGCCTTGCAGTTGCCTTCAAAGTGCCGAATGTAATTTTAGGACTGTATAAATTCAACTGCTCCTTAACAGTTAAGTGAGAGCTCAGTGCTACCACCAGGTAGAAACAAGGTGCCGGGCTGGATAAAATAAGGTGAAGGGCCAGATTCGGCCCTCGGGCCTTGTGTTTGCCACCTGTGGGATAGAGAGTAGAAGCTGAGGACAGCTGTTGCAAAGCTTCTTGTTCCACATCATGTCCTGGTTGCAACCTACATTCCATCATTACGAATTAGTTTAAAACGTCTGCCTGATTTTTATTGCTTCTGCATCATCACCCTGGTGTGGGAACAAGAAAGACCCTGGTAGCCACAGAGCTGTTTCAAGGGACAGAAATGCTGTGCTTCTCTACACTCTTGTGGTTGGAATATACAGTTTTCCCTACCCCCTGAAGGTTTCAAATGGAGGCTGTCATGATTATGCGATTAAAACTTATCTAAAAGCATTTCTGAATTCATAACTTCTTTTTGTCATTGCGTCATGAGGGGATATGTAAAATATTTTGACATTACCAAGGAGTCGCCTCAAAAGCTGGGAAGCTGCTCCTTTGAGGAGAGTAGAAAAGATTCCACTTCATGTCAGAGTACAATCTTTTCCCGAGGTTCGAGCCATGCGAGCACATCCTCCAGGGAGGAAGGCTTACCTCTGAGATACCGTTTAGTTAAATTCTAGATGTGTACTCACTGATGACTTGTCACAGCTAGTATTTGATTCCCTCTTTAGTGAAAAAATGATGATTGTGAGGATTGTGCTGTTCATTTTAGGGAGTGAAGTATGAGAGGGTTTGTAGTTTTTTAGGCATTCATTTAAAATCACTCAAAAAGCTAATATCAATTCATTTCTCCCTCCTTCCCTCCCTCCCTGTGTCCTGCCCTCTGCCTTTCCACAGTGTGTAGGAAGGGAGAGTGTGTTGGTGGTTTTGCCTAGGAACTCTGGATCTTTTGTTAAGTATTTGAGGGATCTTAAATATTCCAGCAAAGTTATTTTCATCTGAATCAAGACAGGGAACTTCTGGACTGTATTTCCAGCTGCTGCAGAACTCTTGGGAGGACATATCTGTAAATGGCCTTGCATGAGTTTTGAGGTCAGGAAGTACTGTGATGTGCTTAGTTGTTTCAGGTGTCTTTGGTAAGATAAAACCACATCCTTGTCTCATGCACTGACATATCTACACATTCACACACACTCATGCACTTTTACACCTTCACACACAGAACACACACATAGTACCTCCCCACAACCCCTCCTTTCTCACACCCCAGGAACCAAGGCAGCTGGCTTTCAGCCATAGGACATCCTGTCCGAGGCTGTGGCAAACCTAGGAGTGGCCACCAAGGGGCAGCAGAGGCTGCAGAACCTGGAAGTGGCCCTGTTGAGGAGGTGATGAACTGGCAAGGGAGCTTCTGAGGGTGGAGGTAGTGTTTGGGGGTAAAGCCCTGGCTCTGAGGATGTGAAAGAGTATGTGATCCCCAGTGTTCCAAGGTTTGTTCTGCATTCTATTCAGGTCTAGTATTGTCACTTTCTTTAATACACAGGTTCACAGGACGCTTACGTTTTTCTGTAAGGATGCCTAAATACCTGACTTCTGGATTTCTAGAGTCTCCCTTTTTGGCATATACCTGGGGCAGAAATGCAGGGACCCACGGTTTGGGCCAGCCAGATTTGTTTGGTGGCTGTGTGAGTGGGGGATGGGCACTGGGTGACACAGACACTCTGAAGAGTGAGCTGGTGAGAGAAGGTGAGAAAAGGGGCAATGGCTGTCACAAGGGTGGCTGAGCCCCATCTCCATTCCACACCCTGTTGTTTGATATGGAAAATGGGCATCTAATCAGCCTTGTATAAAGTGTCACGTGCACTGGAGTTTTAGTACAAATTCTTTAGGAACCTCTGGATTGGGGTTCCTAAATCCTCCCTTCATGGAAATTCTGGAGCTGCTACTGACAGCAAGCAACTAGGAACTGGGGAGGAGCTTGATTTCCTGATTCTCTTGGGACAAAAGGAGAGAAACCTGTGGCTAAATTTTGCAGAAATCTATGTGGTCATTAAAACAGCCTTTGTGGTCTCTCTGAACTCATAACCCAGTCTTCACTGAGTTATTTGTTATCCAGGTGCTCAGAAAATTAAGTACTTAACTATCTCCAAGATAGCATTTTTCCTGCCCCCTTCCTCAGACGAAAGACCTTTCTCCATGTGTGTATGTGTGTTTGTGTGTGCATGTGTGTGATGGCTATTGCTTTTTGTGTCCTGTTTAAGAAGTTGTCTTCTCCCCAGTCATAGAAGTATTCTTCTATATTTTCTTCTAAAAGCTTGATAGTCTTTTAAAGACTATTTTCTTTTAGAGCAGCTTTAGGTTCACAGCAAAATTGAGAGGCAGGTACAGAGATTTCCCACACACCCCCTGCCTCACTCACGCACAGCCTCCCCCACTATCAGCACTCCCCACAGAGCAGTGCATGTGCTAGAGCCAGGCACCCACACCAACACTCATCATCACCCCAAGGCCATAGTTTTCATTAGGGCTTGTTCTTGGTGTGGTGTGCATTCTACGGTTTGGGCAAATGTATAGGGAGTTGTATTCACCGTTATAGTGTGACAAAATATTTCCACTGCCCTAAACATCCTCTGTGCTCCAGATTGTTTTACTTTTCAAATAGAAATGTGAAAGTCACCTGGGACTGATTTTTTTATGTATAGTGTGAGGTAGTCCAAGTTTCTATTCTTTTGGTATGAAACATGACTTGGCCATCCTTTCTCCACTATACTACACTCTCCTGTTTTTCAGAAATCAGGTGACCACATATGTGTAAGGCTGTTTATGGACTTTTATTGTATTTATCAATTATTCCATCCCCCAGTCAGTATCACACTTCATTAATTACAACCATGTGCCCCATAATGATGCTACTGTCAGTGATGGACCCCATATCCAACAGAAGTCCTGTAAGATTATGACAGAACTGGGAAATTCCTATCAGCTAGTGATATCATGGCCATCATGATATCGCCCAACCCATTACTCACTCATTGGTGGAGAGCTGCCTTAAGCAAGCCTGCGCTGCCAGTCACATACAAGTATAGCTCATACAATGGTGTACAGCACAGCATAACTGATAATGATAATAAATGGCTACCTTACTGGTTTATATATTTACTATCCTATAGTTTCAATTGTTATTTTAGTGTACTCTTCCTACTTATTCAAAAGAAGTTTGCTGTAAAACAATGCTAAATTACTCCTGCAGCAGCCTGCACACATCTTGTGTTTTTCATGTCTCTTGATTGCGTCATTTCCTGTTGTGCTTGATTTAATCTCCTGTGGTTTTGTAGAGTAACATGCTGTACAGTTCTGTAGCAATAGCCTATGTCATAAAATCTAGGTATGTAGTAGTCTGTGCCATCTAGGTTTGTGTAAGTCACTCTAAAATGTTTGCACAATAATAAAATTACCTAATATCCTTCTCTCAGACCACATTCCTCCCCATCCTTAAGTGGTACTTGACTATACTAAGGCTTTATATCTGATATTGAAAGATGCTAAATCAGGTCATCTGTTTGTTGTTCTTTTTCAAAATTACCTTTGCTCTTCTTGATCAAAATACTCAAATTTGATTTCTAGAGTAAAATTATGTTTTCCTTTTCAAGTTTTATTAGGACTATTCCTTACAGATTTCCTAAACATAATGTATCACAGCCCAATTATATGGAATAAGTTAAATTGTTATCTTAAGTAATGCAATAGCAGTACAAGGTGAAAACTTTCTAGGTCACTGTGAGTCAGTGCATCACATGTCTGTCCAGTCTCTTGAGGCCAAGGGTAGAATTCCCTTTCTTCTTCATTGGGTTTTCCAAATTTCATCTGTCTTTCAAGACCTGCTCCAAATCCTGCATTGTCCCACCTCAATTACATAATTCTCCTCAGGCTCCTCCGGTCACCCTGTATGGCACACATTTGATAATGCGCTGCAGAAATACTCTCAGAAAAAGACCCACTGTCTCCCAGCAGGCCTGTGCCATCTGGGCTGGCCTAATTTCCACAGTGTCATCTCCGGTCTCGCCTTCCCACTCCCCCATTGGGCCCCCAGCCAACCAGGCTGACTTGTTCCCCACAGGGACCTGCTGGGGACACATTTCAGGGGGCAGGGTTTGATCTTCTTGCCTGATGGTTCTTCCTTCCCTGCTCCCACCACCTTCCCTTTATTGAATAAAGCCTCATTAACCCTTAAGTCCCCTGTCTAGGCTTCCTTCCCTGACTCCCATATTAGATCAGTTCTTGAAATGTGCTCCCCGTGTCCCCTCTATGGCATGTGTCACAGCTGAAAATTATAAACCTGTTTGATTATTTGATTAACACCTGACTCTTCCGTTAGTTTGTAAAATCCAATAAGGCAGGATCCATGACTGTTTTGCTCAGTATTTTAATCTCTAATACCCAGTCTGGTGTTTGTTACATAATGAGTGCTCTGTAAATCTTTTATGAATGAATGCATGAATGAATGAAGTTGGTCTGGTGGCCTGTGTAACTTTCCACCATACCCTGCATATGGGTACTCAATAAATATCTTTCTGGTTTCTCCCACCTTGTCCTATAGGACATTTTAATGAACACTCTGTAGAGTTTATGAGAATAGTTTGCTGCATTCTGAAATGATGAGCCTGGTGGTTCTTAATGCCCTGCACCTGATATGATAGGGGTGGTGGTGGTAATAGTGGGGCATCACTCAAATGTACTTATAAGTGTCCCATACTTGTTAATACCTGTCTTGCCTTCTGTGTCTCAAACCTACCTTTCAGAAACCCTAAAGTGCTGTTTCTGATTTGGTTATGGTACATGGGGATGCAGCTTGGTTTGGGGGGGTTTGCTAGCAAGCTGAAAACCCAGAGGCTGTGACTTCTGTCTCTCAAAAGTCACACAAGCTAAGTCACACAACTTTAGCTTGCTCGGTGGCAAAGCAGGGCAACTGGGATGATTTCGTTAGCTCTTGGTGTAGATGAATGAGATTTAACATCTGGTCCTTCATGGAAAATTCCTATAGTTACAGAGCTGGACAATAGACTATCATTCCATTAATTACGAGACCAGAATTAGTTCTTGTTCTCTGCATTCCACAGACCAGTCATTGATGAATGATAATACTGTCTTATAGTCTCAAGCAATCTGAGGGGAAGATAAAAGTATGCTCCATGGTTACCATCAGCAGCAATGTGAACTGGAGAGGGTAGGCAGGCAGTGGTGGCCGAACCCTATCCTGCCTGGATAGGGACTTCTGTAACTTGCGTATTTAGTTACCCAGTGGGGAGGGACAAGTGATAGATACCATAGTTATGAGAAAAACCTCTGCCACATTTTCTGTGTGATTGAGGGAAAATCACTAATTGGATTCTGCCTCACAGTGGAACACTGGGATCTTTTCTAACCCCACCTTACTGGAATGTAATAGGGTTAATATAACAGAGGCAAATGACACTTAGGTTCTTAGGGGAAAAAAACAATGCAAATTTTTATCAGGAGGATCTTCCTATGGTTAATAGAAGCATGATTTTAAGGGATATAAATAAGGAATTAAGGCCAGTTATTAACCACATTGCATTTGAGTTCCTCAGAGACTTTCCACTGGGGCAGGTGAAGATGGCATGTGGAACAGCAGGTTTTGAGGGGAGGGTGGAGAGCATGGGGCTCAGGAAAGTCTGTGGAAGGCTGGCCCCCGTGGGTTGGCCTGAGTGTCACAGGGAAGCATGACCGCAGGGACGTGTGTGGTGTTGGGAGGGGAAGAAGTAATGATTCCAGGTGAAAGGACACTGAATGAAAATTTAGTTACATTACATTTGTGACTTTAATGTATTTATATTGGGCATTTAGAATTTAAAGCTAATTAAATCAATTTATCATCTTTGTGAAATACCAAAATGATCTTGTAAATGCTAATTAGGCTGGAAGACATTTGCATAATTTAAAACTAGGCAATTGGCCACCTACACCATGAGGGTGATTTATTAATTTCAAATAAATGTAGTGCATGTAAGTAAGTAGCGAATCTCTGGATTTCTCTGACTTCTGCCTTCTGTCAGGCTGTGACTCCTTTTGCACACCGTGCTGACACTAAGGGTTTCCATCAGGATGTTTCACATACCCTTTGCTTTAAAGTGAATGCCATAGGAGCACCAGCTCCTATACAGTGGACTAAGCCAATCCTGTGAATGCCCGGTCTGCCCCCAGTGCCTTGCCTGGCAGGCACCTTGGGGCTTCCTCCTCCTAAGTAGCTGTGTTCTTGCCTCCTGATCCAGCCTCTCAGGCCACAGTTGACTGGGCCGGCATGAACCACAGACATTCAATCTGTGGCTGGCCTATGAGATGGCGTGGCATGAAAAATCTTCAGGAATAATGGTGGTACACTGAGTCTTTGTGGTTTTCTCTCAGGAATATCAACGGAAGGTTTGGCAAAAGTCAGGCAGTTGCTAACAGACCCTTAGTTGAAACGCCCTGAGACAGGAGGAAGTAGATAAATTCATGAAGCACTACAAGTCACGAATAAGCAGAAACAAGTGTAGTAAATGCCATGAAGTCAGAGAGACTTCAGAAAAAGGAGAATTGTTAAGATGGTAGTAGCTGATGGAAAGTTGAAACTCTCTAATGGCAGAAGATAATGTGATTACTAGAGTTATATTGGATTATCCCATTTACTGAATTGTAATATGAGATTCAGCTAGATATTTCTATGATATCTATGACACATGTATCCCCACAGTAACTGCCCCAGCCCCCAAAAGAGAGTACCTTTCCTTGCATGTCAAAGAGCCTAACACACAGTAAGTATCTGTGGTTTACACAGCATTTTTCTTTCAGTTTTATTGAGATGTAATTGACATACATCACTGTAAAAGTTTGTGTTCAGCATAATGACTTACATATGTTGTGACATGATTACTACAAGTTAACATCCATCATCTCATATAAATAGAAGAAAAAATGAATTTTTTCCTTTGATGAGATCTTTTGTGATTTATTCTCTTAGCAAATTTTAAATACGCTACACAGCAGTGTTAACTATAGTCCTCATGTTGTACTTTAAATTTTCACTACTTATTTATCTTAAAAATGGAAGTTTCTATCTTTTGACCTCCTTCATCCAATTCCTCTATTCTGTATCACCCACCTCTGGTAACCACAAATCTTATCTCTTTTTCTATGAAGCTTTGTTTAGATTTTACATCTAAATGAGATCATACAGTATTTGTCTTTTTCTGTCTTATTTCACTTAGCATAATGTCCTCAAGGTGCATCCAAGTTGTGAAAAATGGCAGAATTCCCTTATTTCTATGGCTGAATACTATTCCATTGTACATTATATACCATGCTTTTAAAAAATCCATTCATCTACTGATGGACACTTAGGTTATTTCCATGTCTTGGCCGTTGTAAATAATGCTTGTATGAAGATAGAGGTATAGATGCCTGTTCTAGATAGTTATTCTTTTTTCCTTCAGATAAATACCCAGAATGGAATTGCCAAATTGTATGGTACTTCTAATTTTAATATTTGCAGGAAGCTCCATACTGTTTTACATAGTGGCTGTACCAATTTATAATCCCACCAATTGTGCACAAGGGTTCCCCTTTCTCCACATCCTTGCCAGCATTTTCTTACCTTTTTGGTGAATGCAATTCTAACAGGCATGACATGATAATCTAATTGTGATTTTGATATGCCTTTTCATAATAATTAGTGAAGTTGAGCACCTTTTCATGTATCTGTTGACCATCTGTATGTCCTCTTTGGAAAAATGTCTACTTCGGTCCTTTGGCCATTTTTTAAAGATTTTATTTATTTATTATTTTTATTTTTTATTTTTAGAGAGCAGAAGGGAGGGAGAAAGAGGAGAGAAATATCAGTGTGTGGTTGCCTCTCAAGAGCCCCCTACTGGGGACCTGGCCTGCAACCCAGGCATGTGCCCTGACTGGGAATGGAGCCTGTGACCCTTTGGTTCACTGGCTGGCACTCAATCCACTGAGCCACACCAATCATGGCTCCTTTGCCCATTTTTAATTGGATTATTTATTTCTCTGTTACTGAGTTTTATAAGTTCTTCATATATTTTGAATATTAAAACATTTTTGTCCATTCTGTAGGTTTACTTTTTATTTTGCTGATAATTCCTTTTAGTATGAAGAGGTTTTTTAGTTTTATGTAGCCCTACTGGTTTGTTTTTGATGTTGTTGCTTGTGCTTTATGTGTCATATCCAAAAAACTGTCACCAAGACCTGTGTCAGGGAGCTTTTTTCCTAGGTTTTTTTTTTAGGAGTTTTATGGTTTCAGATCGTATGTTACATCTTTAATCCATTTTGAGTTAATTTTTGTTAGTGATATAAAATATAGATTCAGTTTCATTCTTTTACATCTGCATTCTCCATTGAGTATTCTTGGTTCCCTTGTCAAATGTTAGTTGAATATATATGCTTTGATTTATTTCTGGACTCTTGGTTCTGTTCCTTTGGTTTATGTGCCTGTTTTTATGCCAGTGCCATGCTGTTTAGATTAATGTAACTTTATAATATATTGGAGCTTGAAATCAGCAAGTGCGATGCCTCCTGCTTTCTCAGCATTGCTTTGACTGTTCAGGGTCTTGAGTGGTTCTGTATATAATTTTGTTTTTATTGTCTAAGTGCTCTGGGTGGCTTTTACCATCAACTTTACTCCTCTCTTTCTCTGTTCCAACTAGTTGCCCTCTTTTTGTTCCATACCCTCCACTGCAGATAGACATCCATGACTCAGAATAAAGCAGTAATGAGAACAGTGAGGTCTAAACCAACCCTGCAAGTCACTAAAGAGATCTGCTGGCATAGCTTGGCACAGAATGACTTTGACTTTCTTATCAATTTTTCTTCATAATGGATGAATAAGGACATGACAATTTAACTCAAATATAAGGCCACCACTAAATTTAGAGTAGGTTTTCTTTTCTTTCTCTATTATTAAAGAATCAACTTACTCTTATCTCTTCATTCTTCCTTCCTCTATCCAAAGACAGAAATATTGCTATACCACAGGGTCTTTCAGAGTTAAAACATCCCTGGTTTGGCAGAGATACTCTTTCCAAGAGCAAGCATGAACACATCGGACATTGTCTATCCACATACTTATCCTGTTGAGGGTTACACAGAGCTCTCTGAGGCTCAGATTTGACCTGCTCCAAGTACATACCCTCCCTTTTCAGTTGAGCATTGGCCCTTGCATGGAAGTAATTTTTTAAAATCTTTAATTGCTTCTTTGTTTTAGCATTAAAACTTCCTTAATTTATAGTAGGACATATGGTTGCCCAGCTTGACATGTTTCCTAGCCTCCCGTGTGGCTAGGTATGACCACTGCATGACTCAGTCTCCCTCAATAGAATGTGAGTAATGTTTGCAACATTTATGACAATTCTTTAAAAGGAAAATGCTTGTCTTCCATTTTCACTTTGGCTGCCTTCCAGCCCCCAGTGGCATATTAGTTAACCAGCTCCACTCATGCAGTGGGCAATATAGTAGGAAATGGCAGAGCAACAAGATGGGAAGGACATAGAATCCTTAGGTAACCTGGTGGGGTATGACCACCTATATACTGGGGTACCGGAGCAATAAATATCTCTCCCTTCTGTTAACTGCTCTAGGATTGAGTTTTTCTGTTACAACAGCCTACTCTATACGCCAACCAATGCACAACAGTGGACATTAAGTGCTCAGGAGCTACACTAAATACTGAAGAGTTGCTATGTCACTTAATTCTCTAGCAACCATCCTAAAATAGGTAGTATTTGCCCCTTTTACAGGGGTGCTAGCAGGCTTGGAGAAGCAAGGTGACTTGCCCAAGATCACATGGCTTTAAGTGTCAGAAAGGAAACCTGGACTCAGTCCAAAGTATTTTAAAATACTCATTCTTAGTTGCTGTGTCTCTTAATGTTACTGCTCATTCTTTTTCTACAGAAACTATTTAAAGGATTCTTCTCTGCTGCTTTAAAGTTTCAGTCTGTTATACCTCATGCCTCTGAACTCCTTCTCTGCTCAGTTTGGTGCAGGTTGAGGATTTTCTCTCTTTTTGGGGGAAGGGAGCAAAATGAGTATTGTTCTCTGGTTTTGAATAGATTCCTCTTGCCTTATTTATTAGATTGAAAATACTTCAAGAGATGGCTCTAGTGACACAAATGCTGCATAAATGACAATTACATGTCTAAAGGGATAAGAGTTGTCTGGTTTCAGAATGACTCAATATTCTCTTGTGTGATATTGCTCCAATGGGTGTATAAATTCTCTTGTTCATAAATCAGTTCTGGTGAAAACCACCCTTCGCTCATTTAAAATTCACTTTCATGGTAGCAGCATATTTAAATACAGGAATCATCTGACAGAATGATTTTGAGCAAGGAACTATGCCCATTTTATTTGTCACTATAAATATAAGCAGGCGGAATTTAAAATTTTCACAGTTGCACTGGAGTCAAATGCTAGATTCATGATCATTCTCCTGTGTATGAGTTAGTAATATGTTTGCTGCATAGTAAAAGAAAATCCAAAGTAACACTGCCTTAAATAAGATATATTATTCTAACACAAAAGTAGCTTAGAGGTGAGCAGCCAAGGACTAATATAGTCTAATATGGTCATTGGAATCTCAGGCTCCTTCTAATTTTTTTTTCCAAATCCATGAACATGCTTTCCATTCTAAAGGTCCCCTCATGGTTAGCAAGAGCCCCTGTGATGATGACAACCATGTGCCAGAGCTGCAGGCAGCAAGATAGGGAGAGGGTAAAGGACCTTTATCTGCCTATTCCCTTTTAAAAACCTTTCACAGAATTTTCACTAAACAAACTTCCACCCATTGGTTAGAACTTACCTATACCTCGTTACATAGCTGGCCAAATAAAATTAAGGTTTTGTCTTGTTTTTTTTTTTTTTTTTTTTTAACTAAGGAAAAAGGGGAAGAGTTAATGGTGGGTAGATTGCCTTGTCTTCTAATTAGAAAATTCCTGACATTCTAGATCAGGGATTGGTCAGACTCTGTCTCATGACCACTGCTAGCAGCAGAGGAGTCTGGGATGATGAAAATATAAGTTGGGCACATTACTGGGGCAAACAAATGCAGAATCTACTAGAAAGGGAGAAGGGGAAGCAAAAGTGGTATGTGCTACAGAAGGCTCCTCACAATTAATTGGGCCACCTAGCACATACTTATAGACTCACCTTCCCTTTAATGTTTCTTACCTGCCCCCTCCTGTCACAGTTTCTGAAATTAATTGTGTTGTTTTCACCTACTTTCATATTTTTGTCTAGGTGAGAAAACTGGAAATGAGCCTGAAGAGGTGAGGTTGCAGAAAGCCA
Organism: Trachops cirrhosus; assembly: GCA_028533065.1. Classification (NCBI taxonomy): domain Eukaryota; kingdom Metazoa; phylum Chordata; class Mammalia; order Chiroptera; family Phyllostomidae; genus Trachops; species Trachops cirrhosus. The sequence goes on along the minus strand of CM052547.1, from coordinate 40,611,060 downwards.
GCAAACAGATTGTGCAGAATGCCATCCTGCAAGCTGTGAGACAAGTCTCCCAGGAGAGTCGGCAGAAGGAAGAGAGAGACAGTGATAACCGGAGCGGCTTCCAGCTAGGTGTGGGGGAATTGACCAAGAAGCATGAAAAGAAGTAACACAGTGGATCTGGCACTTGTCATATGCTTGTCTTCCAGACTTCCTCTTAGTATAGGATGCGTTGCCATAATGTTGCCAGTAAAGCAAACCAAAGTGTCATTGGCACCTAGCTGTAAAATGAATTCATACTAGTCCTTGGTTCAGAAGTACTGTTTTCAAAAAGTGCATTAGATGATTCTGTTTATATTAATGCAGTGCCTTTGACACACTGTGGGGTGAAACAAGACACTGTAATTGCAAAAGTAGTTTTTCAGCACAATTTATTTTTGAAGTTCTTTTTAACAAAATAGTTCTGTCTTGTTTATTTACTCCTGCCTTTTATGCATTCTTTCTGTGACCTTCACCAGCAATCCCTTTTGCTCTAGTACCGAGTATAGTACTGTGTTCATTATATTTTTAAAGACTTGCTGGAAAAGGGAAAGAATGAAGTTTCAGTCCTTTCAAATATGGAGCTGAAGGTCAAATTAAGCAGAGGCAAAGTCTAACACTAGATCTTATCAAGGCATATATTTATCTTACTTTTTAAAAAAGTTTAGCTTTTTAAGAATTGTCTTTTAGTTTCAGTTGTTTGATGGCTGGTGTTTACTCTCTGCAGAAATCATTTGGAAATATTGTGGATTTTTTCCATCTAAAAATTAAAATAAGACAAGTACATCTATATGCATAATCTGTCAATGACTCAGTTCTTTAGCAGCCCCATCAGTAGCCATTAGAATTGTAGATTCTGCCCTAGAGATGCACTGTGGTCTGCTTCTGGGGTGCAGTGTCTCTAAAAATGTCTGCAGGGCCTATAAATGCCATGTTGCCATCACGCTATGCATTTGCACTAGTGCATTGCTAATAGGAACTTTCCTTCTCCCATTCACAAATTAGAATTATTTTCTTGAGATTATGAAAATCATATATATCAGAAATGATTAATAATTAAAATGGAGAGACCATTAAAAAACTCTCTGAAGCATAAAAATACAGTGGGAACAATAAAGTGACAGTGTTGTGAATGCAGTGACAGTGATGTATGTGTGTATGAATAAAGCTCCCTATTGCAACAGTATGACTTCTGCTTCATTTCCATGTGGATAATGCAGATCTTTCTGGAGTTTTTGGAGTCCCATTTCCTGGGCTTCACAACAGTTATTAAATTAGTGTTACTGAGTGAAGAGGAAGATTTTGACTGTATAATAAACTTTTGGCTTCAGAGTATCAGTGGTTACACTTGATAGTTTTTTAAAAAGCCAAGTATTTGCATATAAAGTATGACTGTATTAAGACATATTTGTAAAATTCCAATGTTACATATTTTTCAGGATGGATAGTACTGATAGTGATACATAAATGAACACAATCTCTTATCAGCTCTGCTAGACTATCTCACAATGTACACATGGAACAAATTCACAGAGGGGATGGCTGTGGGAGAAAGCAGAGGGCTTAAAATTTAAATATGGTTTATTCATAAAAATTTTTAACACAACTCATGATAATTAAAGAATGAGTTTAAGCTGAGCTGATGGAATATCATTGATATGACATAATTGCACAGTGTAGATAGTAGGAATGGAGGTATTAAGGAAAATTATTCAAGAGTATTCATAAACTATAAACCCAATGCTTGTAGTGTGCAAGTACTCTGGCACTATGTCTACTAAGCCTTCTGGATATAACTGACCTTGGACCTTGCTATCATACAGAAACACAGAAACATGCTTTCTTTCTTCTCTGGTGTGTTTGTGCTAACACATTGGGGATCTTTGGAGACATCTGGCTAACCTCTGTATCTAAGTGTTATTTGTAATAAAATATATCCAACTTTGAAATATGTTGTCATTTTAAGCAAAAATTTTCTGTGTCCTACTGTTGTGGTTCATTCTATACATGGATCTTACACTCACATGGCACCATAAGGTGTCCCAAGGCTCTTTTCCAGACTCCTGGATATCATGACCTGGGAAGGTGCTTCTTCAACTGGACATGCACTGTGACTGTCTGATGAAAGCTGGGGCATGATGGTTCCTGAGGCTGGAACAGAGAAAGACATTTACTAAGAAGTAGCATTGGATCTCAGAAAGTAAAGACAAGTACACTTAGAAAGTTGAGTGTATTTCCATGATCTTTCTGAGATGGAAAGTCTAAATAAAGCAAGGAACAGAGATAAAGTCTTGGAAGAAGAAAGTTTAGCAACCCCTGAACTCAGTAGGTAGGTGCCATATTAGCAGAATCCTAAGAAGCTCAGACATAAAAGGAAATACATCTGTTAAAATTTTACTTGCATCTCAGTATATAGATAAAGTTATTGGATTATGAAAGGGCCCAGAGAATGTCATTTGACATAGGATAAGGTGGGCTTCCTCTGGTTATCATAGAACAGCACACAGCTTTTGGTTTTAGGAATCAGTGGAAACACTATTTAACGTCTTTTATCATCTTGATTTATGTGTTAAAGCCTGCATGACCTCCCCATGCTGTGTTCATTTCTCACTTTCCATGCATCTGGGGTAGAACCAAAGAGAGATCCTTGTATGTTACTTTACTTTTCTGTAATCATCTATCCAGTGTGAACAGCATTAGATACACAACTTACTGCTTTCTGGGTTTCATCCTTTCTTTTTTTCTCCTCTCTCTCTCTCTCTCTCTCTCTCTCTCTCTCTCTCTCTCTCTCTCTCTCTCTTAGCTACCAGTCTTTCCTTATAGTGGGATTTCAGGTTATAAATAAATCAATCAACCACGTAAAAATAATCATTGAATTTATGCCATTCAGGGTATTTTCAAAGATTTAGGTCTCTGTGCAAAATAACACAACAGAAGAAGGAATTTTTAATTCATCCACTGTAATAGCTACTATAGTAAAACACAGTAGAGAAGGAAATCTCTGAAAAATCTGGTAACTAGTTTTGCTGTTATATTACCTAAACACTAAAGACTAACATGCATGGAGAAAGTGGAAGCTGCAATAATAATACCTCTCTCAAGGTTGAGAAACTTTTCTGAAATCTATTATTACAATTACCTCAATTGTCTCATCACTACTACCTCACAATAAGGTGAAGCCAAGAAGATCTCATTCTCCTATTGCAGATGATGTCACACTGAATCCCAGAGGAAATAAGAAGAAGGTGGGGTGAAAGGAGATTTACAGTTGTTCATATGGAAAATAATACAATAATTAATAGATAATAATACAAGAATAAACTGTGTGTTTTGCATACTCACAACTGTAAATTACTTTTGCCTCACCGTGCACATCCTAGGTTGTGAAAAGTGAGTGCTGTTGGGCACAAGTATCCATGAATCACTGATCTTGAACTTTGTGAGGGAACTTTGAGAATTATCAAGGGAGCTTAAGAATATAAATTCTAGGAATAGCTATATTAAGATGGAAGAGTAACACTGCCTTACAGATTACCTTTTTGTGTAAGAAAGGTAACATAAGCAGTCAAGAGCCAACAAAAATAATCATCAATAGAAAAGGCTCAACCCATTATCTGGTGAGGATTACGAGGTATGAATGCTCAGGAAAGAAACAGGAAACTCCAGAGGAAACAAACTGGACGATGCCACAGCAGAACATGGCAGTCCACTCCTCTTCCTTCTGCTCCTTGGGAGCCAAGGAGGTTAAGACCACTGAATCCCGACCCCGTGTGGAGAAAGATGAATGAGTGGGTGATTTTATCATTTGTCTTTTGGCTACAGTGTGATGGAAGTGACTGTTGGGAAGAAATAGAGGAAAGAGGAAAGGGACTTCTCTCAGAAGTAATAGGCTCATTTCACAGAAATGAAGAAAGGCAAGAGAGAGAAAGCCCATATTCAAAAAATCCCTTCATCATATTCTAGGAAAATGTATACAAAAAGCTTAACAGCAATACTTCCAGAATAAAGGAATAATTCTTTAAACTTCTAGGCTTAGAGTGAGGCATTTACAAAGGTGTTAGTTCAGGCTGGCATCAGACAACTCATGGCAACATCGAATATGCTAACATAAGAGAAAAAGAGGCTACAAAGCAGCTCTGAAGGAAGTGTGAAGTAAGGGTATTATTGCCAGCTAAGATGTCATTCAAGAATAAAGGTAAGCAATAAAACACTAAGTCTTAAGGGTTACCAGTACTCAAGGGCCTTTCTTGAAAAAAAAACCTACTTGGCCATGAACTTCAGCCTACTGAAACATAAATCAAAATAATGCAGGAATGGGGTAGCTGTGGCAAAAGATGTGGTGAGGAGCAGTGCCTTTGCTTAAATATAAAATGAATATTATTTAAGTATAAAAATTAGGCTAAAGTAAAGAATGTAAATTGTTACATCTTGAAAATATAAAAATATAACTAAAGAAAATCAGGAGGTGGGGCAAGGGAAATGACATTATGCAAATGACTTCATCTGTTAGAGAAAAGAGAAATGATATGATCTTAAGTTGGTGACCTAGTTAAAAAGCCCCAAGGATACTAACCTCTTCATGGATTTTGTAGTCTCTTTTCTTAACCTGAGGGGAGTGTATTAGAAAATAATATCTTATAATCAAGATTTATTTAAAGTTTAGCCATTCCTTTACTTTCCACTTAGTTTTTTCTTCCATTAAATTAAAAATAAATTAAGTGTCATATATATAACCTATATACAGTTTCGTACATAATCCGTGATGCCATACATGACCACTATTCACTTACTCTTTTGATAAAGCTGAGCAGGAAGATTTTTGCACAACATGAAGACCCAGAGTGATCTTCCACTGTGAAAAGTGATTCCTTTGATTATTAGACTTGGGCCACAGATAGCCCATAGTCTAAGTAATAAGTGAGGAGGGGAAAGGCTTTATTCCTATAGTGCTTTTCAATTTTTAAAGCAAGTGACTATTGTACAGTAGATCCTCTCCTAGTTGATTTCTACTCAACCAATTAACCAGTGCTTACCCCCATGCCTGGACCTGGAGTCCAAGAATTGATTCTCTTGCATAGCCTTGCACTAATGCTCCACTGAGTTAAATGTGTAGCCACTGTTGGTGGCCATCCATATGCCTTCAGCATTTGCCATTCCCTGTGCACAGATGGCTTCTTACTGCCAACACCTGTCACTTTAGACCTGTGGGCTTTTTCTGGCTATAGCTGTGTGCTCAGTCCACATAACCGGCGGGCTGAAAGCACCAGAGAGCTGAGTCCCCAAGCGTAACTCTCTAATGATGATTAAGGGAAGCTGGTGCTTAAGTACGCCAGCCCCTGGCCTCTCAGGTGGATTCTGCAGCATCATCCACAGACTCCTAGTGGTAGCCAGCCTGATGAGTCCCAGGTGTGCACACCCTGGCCCTTCTCTTGTTCATTTCATCCTCTTTCTACTGGTGCTCCCTAGGGTGAGCTCCCAAATGAACTATTTTCACTCAAATCGTTCTGTCTCAGTCTACTTCTCAGTGGACCGAACTTAAGACAGTAATATTACAGGTGTTTCTCATCAAGGAAATCTGAGGTTAGTCATAATGTGTTTTGTTGAAGGGAAATTGGACAAGTCCTTCTGCAGAGGAGTCAGCCCCAGCCGATACTGAGCAGTAGCAGGCTTTTCAAAACCAATCCCCAAAGTAATAGACTGTGAGTCAGTTAAAAATTAGATGTGCTGTGTGTTTTTATTTTTTTATGGATATGTTGATTGTCTTGAGATTGATTTGTCTCAGTTCTGTTTTCTATGTTGGCTGATGTATAAACACTGGATCCATGTAAACATCAAATAAACAGGTGCCAGAGGCTGCTCCGTTAATGAAAAGTAGTTGAGAAAGATTGCTAGGTCATACAATTTATGAATCTAAAGAACTGATATTTAACAAACAGGAAACAAATTTTAATATCAATAATTTTAGCAGTACCTTCCTGGATGAAATTAATTTGGGGGGGTGCAAGTCTTGGGAGAGAATGATCATTTAAACTTTATTTCCAGTTTTGCTTATGCTTTACAAATAAGGATTGTCCTTTGAAAACCAGGGCAATAAATTCATGAAGGGCTATGATTTGCTTCTGGTTTTTAAAGAGTTCAAAGGTCATGGAAAAAGGCAGGACTTTCAAGTCAAAAGAGCAATATCTGTCAGCCAGGTGAGTTAAGTTTCTGCTCCAGGTGCAATTGCTAATAACACCCTGTGTTGGCCATTCACATCTGTCAAAAAGTGAAATTATGTATTTAATTTTTAGGTTATTTGTTTCACTTCTGTTTCTACAGCCAAACTGTAGGCTTATGAAAGCAGGTCATGTGTCTGTCTTGTTTGACCTGTAAACTAATATGTTCTCAGCACAGAGCAAGTGCCCATTTATTAGTTGTTGAATAAATGAGTAAATTACCTGCACGCATAACAATCTTCTTAATTTTTCTGACTCTTGGTTTCCTCATCTGTAAAACAGAAGTTGGCCAAGGTGATCACTAAGCTTCTTTCTAGATCTAAAGTTGAGTCTATGTGTTTTGTATTTTTATTGAAGTTTCACATAAGTCTATGGCTTGATGAATTTTGTGTATATATGAAGCCAAGTTTGGTGCCACCAGATTGATATAGAACATTTCCAGCACCCCAGTATGTTTCCTTACTCCCCTGCCAGTTGGTACCTCCCCAAAACTAATTCTGGCCTGTATAAACATAGATTTGTTTTGCCTATTTTTGAACAATCTATAAATGGAATCATGTAGTATACTTTTTTGGGGGGTATCTTTTTTCCCTCAACATATTGTCTGTGAGATTTACTCATGTTGGTGCAAATAGTGAGAATTTGTTCTTATATTTGCTGTGCATGATAGTGTACAAATATGCCACTACTTATTCATCAATTTGGCTGGAGTCTGTCCTCAGTTTTGGCTGATACAAATAAAGTTGCTATAAATACTCTAGTGCATGCTTTTAGGAATGTATATGCCATCTCTCTTGTGTAAACACCCAGGAGTGGAATTGCTGGGTTACAGTGCACACACATTTACTTTCCTGGATTCTGCCACGGAGGTTTCCAAAGCGGAAGTCCTGATTTCTCCTCCTACTAATGCATGAGGATTCTACTGGTGTCATATGGTTGAGGCAGACCGAGCCTTCTAAAGGGACTTTTTCCCCTAAGCATTATGAAATCATAGGAAATTTTACTCTGTTGTTTAAACTCCTTGGTTGCCCAACCTCCTACTTGTAGTGCCAAAATTCAGCAACAGTCCTTTGGGGGGAAAACTGGCCTCATTTTGGGTACTTCAAGTTTCTATTCCTTCCATCTGACTGCTGGAGTCCCTGCTGATTTCATTTTCCTCCAGTCCTTGCCCCCAATCAGCCAAGAACCCCACTCCTCTCTTTCATAAGAAAACAGGTGGCGACAGGCAGCTCACTCTGGAATTCCAGTTAATGTAGTTCCAACCATCACCACCATGACACTCTGCTTTATTTAAAGTATGCCTATTGTAGGCATAGGCAGTCCACAGGACACTGGAGCCCATGACAGTGAGCTCTGGAGAGAATGCTTAGGAGCACCCAGACCCTACACCCAGGGCCCTTTGGAGAGGCACCAGACAGGCTCTGGGGAGAACTCATGGCTAGCCCTAGGGACAGTACACCAGAGGCTGACTGAGTTCTGAATGGGAATGGAGAAAACTGTCTCCAGTCACCCCTCAGCCTGCTAAAGCCAAATAGACCAAAAAAACCAGTTTGGCCAGTCAAACCAACAAAAGGTTTTTTTTTGTTTTGATTATTTTTTAAGTAACTTTTTATTTTTTAATTCTTATTATTTTTATATCTATTAATTCCTTATGCTTCTCTTTCTTTCATTCTAGTGTTGATCCTTCTCCCTATCTTTCCAAATTTATCTATTCTTCCTTCCAACTTCTGCTTTGTTCCTTTTTTTTGAAACTGCAAGTAATTGCATATTTGCATTACCATTATTTGATTATTCTTACACTTTCTATTTTAATAGTATTTTGGTATTCTTTCTGTATAGTCTTCTTTGCTTGGCTGGTTATATTGTATCATTTGACAGGTTTCCCCTGTTATCTCATTCATAGTGTATTGGTAATTTACTGTCCTTCATTTGTGTTCCATTAGTAAACTTCTCAAGGCTTTATACTCCCTATTCCTGTTATCAACATCTCTTTGATTCTGTCATATGATTGTTGCTCTAATATTACTGTAAATAATAGCTATTCCATAAAATTGTAAATGCTTCACAACACCCATCCCAGATCTTAGCCCACTTCACAGCTTCCTGAATTCTATTACTGTAGTGGTTAACTATATTCTCTCACACACTACACCTATTTACTACTCTTTACTCTCAACCTACCTCAGAATTTGACCTCCAACATCCTCACTGGGTTCTAGAGCCAACTCATAATCCTTTCCTTCCCAAACAAGAGTCTTATCTTCTTTCCATCCTTTCTAAAAAGTGGCTAGTGGGGTGGAAGATCATGGTTAACACTATACATAGCCAAAGGATCTCCTATTTCTGCTATACTGGCTGCTACTGTAAATATCATAGAATACTCTCTTGCTGTCTTAAACCATTTTGCCTTACCCCTCCAACTGATCACAAAAAAGAGTAGGTGGAAGCTGTGAATACCTGGATACCTGAAGGAGACTACACCACTGAATCTCACATGTATTCTACCACAGAAAGTCACACCATAAACTCAGGGAGCCAGAACAGATCAATTTAAGAAGGTGAGGCTAACAAGAAGAGTCTCATGAACAATGAAAAGACAAAGAAACAATCCCCAAATGAAGGGAAGGAGCAAACCTCAGAAAGAATGCTAAATGAAATAGAGGCAACTCAGCTATCATATACTGAGTTCAAAGCAATGATTATCAGGAAGCTCAATGAGCTCACAATGAGCTACCAGAAACTACAGGGAAGCTACAATGAACTCACTGCAAACTGTATCAACAAGAAAAAAGAATAGAAACTATCAACAAGGGCCAAGAGAAAATAAAGAATACAATTTCTGAACTGAAGAACACAGTAGAAGGAATCAAAAGCAGGCTTGATGAAACAGAGTATCGAATCAGCGAATTAGAAGACAAAGTTGAAAAAAACACCCAGAAACAGCAAGAAAAGGAAGAGAGGCACAGAAAGAATGAAGACAGATTAAGAGAAATGCAAGACAATATGAAACATAATAATATCCATATAATAGGGATACCAGAAGGAGAAGAAGAAGAGCAAGGGATAGAAAACCTATTTGAAAAAGTAATGATGGAAAACTTCCCTAATTTGATGAGAGAAAAAGTCACACAAATCCAGAAAACACAGAGAGTCCCAATTAAGAGGGACCCAAACAGGCCCACCTTAAGACACATTATAATTAAAATGGCAAAATTTCAAGACAAAGAGAGAATCTTAAAGGCAGCAAGAGAGAAACAGGAAGTAACACACAAGGGAGCCCCAATTAGGCTAGCAGCTGACTTCTCAATGGAAACACTCCAAGCCAGAAGAGAATGGCAAGAAATATTCCAAGTAATGAGAACCAGAGGTTTGCAACCAAGGCTACTTTACCCAGCAAGGCTCTCAATCAAGATAGAAGGCCAAATAAGAAGCTTCCCAG
>CM052547.1:40567222-40600891 GCA_028533065.1 Trachops cirrhosus | reverse complement strand
TAATGATTAAAATAAAAATAAAAATAAATTTAAAAAAATAAAATTGAGAAGCCCCTAGCCAGGTTGAGAAAAACAGAAAGAGGGGACACATAGTAATAAAAGAAATGAAAGGGAGAATATCAATACATATGCCATGGGAATTAAAAGGGTAGTAAAAACTACTATAGACAACTCTATGCCAACAAATTTTATCACCTAAATGAAAAAAATAAAGTATGCCTTTTGTAATTTACCCACTTTTTTGTTTTTGTGTATTCTTAATTTATTTTTATTAAAGTATAATTGATATACAATATATTAGTTTCAGGTGTACAACATAGTGATTTGACATTTATATTCCTTATGATATGATTACCACAATAAGTTTAGTGAGCAGCTGTCACCATATAAAATTATTACAATGATATCGACTATAATTCCTATGCTCTACATTAATTATATCCCTGTGGCTTTTTCTAATAAATGGAGGGTTGTGCCTCTCAGCCCATTTCACCTTTTCACCCATTCCTGTCCCCTATGGTAACCATCAGTTTGTTCTCAGTATTTATAACTGTGTTTCTGGTTTGTTTTGTTTGTATTGCTGTTGTTTAATTTTTAGAATTTACACAGAAGTGAAATCATGATATTTGTCTTTCTTATGTCACTTAGCATCTTACCCTCTAGGTTCATTTATGTTGTTGCAAATGGCAAGATTTTAGTCCTTTTATGGCTGAGCAATATTGCATTGTATGTGTTGCGTATACATATACATAAAGTCAGGGGTGTCAAACTCATTTTCACCAGGGGTCACATCAGCCTCGATGTTGCCTTTAAAGGGCTGAATGTAATTGTAGGACTGTTTAAAAGTTACTACTCCTTAATAGTTAAGTGAGAGCTCAGTGCTGCTGCCAGGTAGAAACAAGGTGGAGGGCTGGATTCAGCCCACCGACTTGTGTTTGCCACCTGTGCATAAAATTATATCTTCTTTATCCACTCGTCTATCCATGAACACTTAAGTTGCTTCTACATCTTGGCTATTATATGTACAGTGCTGCAGTGAACATGGGGGTGCATACTTTTTGAATCAATGTTTTTGTTTTCTTTGGATAAATACACAGAAGTGGAATTGCTGGTGGCATGGTAGTTCTATTTTTAATTTTTGGAGGGCCCTCCATACTGACTTAATTTTTTGAGGGTTTTCCATAGTGACTGCAGCAATACACAATCCCACCACCAGTGCATGTGGGTTCCCTTGTCTCCACATCTCTGCCAACACCTGTTACTTGTTGACTTTTTGATAATGTTTTGTTCTGGTAGGTGTGAGGTGGTATCTCATTGTGGTTTTGAGTTTCATTTCCCTGATGCTTAGTGCTGTTGAGCATTTTTTCATATGTTTGCTGGCCATCTGTATGTCTTCTTTGGAGAAATGTCTGTTCAGGTCCTTTGCCCCTTTTTTAATTGAATTAATTTTTTATTTTCTTTTACAAAATATTTATTTATTTTAGAGAAAGGGATGAAGAAAGAGATGGTGAGAAACATTATTGTGTGGTTGCCTCTCTGTGCACCCCCAAGTGGGGACCTGGCCCGCAACCCAGGCTTGTGCCCTGATTGGGAATTGAACCAGCAGCCCTTTGGTTTGCAGGCCAGCACTCAAGCCACTGAGCCACGCCAGCTAGGCTCTTTTCTTTTTTTTATATCAAGTTTTTTCCACTCATTTTTCTAGTTGTTGGAGTGGGAGAATTGGGCTATATCTTTCCCAGAGGCAGAAGTCCTCTGCTTCTATGAATTATTAATTTAGACATGTTGGTACTAGTGATATTATATCAGTTATGGATCACATTTGTGATATTGAGATAAAATATAACAGTGAAACCCCAATTTTAACATTTTTTTTAGAATTATAACATTGGAAGCAGTATGGAGTGACTACTTACTCTGCTGATGTTCTTTCTGATATACAGTCATTTGCAGTGAAGAAATTTTGATAGGACTATAGTAACTATAATTATGCTTGAGATGGGTAATAAAGGAATCCAGTGCTATTAGCTAACAACTCTTTTAATCTCTGGTCAGTTTTGTTCAACTTTCTGCAGACTCTTTTGAACCCCTCTACAAAATTCTCTTCTCTACCTCTTCCAAGCTTCTGCCTCATCACCATCTCCTAACAATTTCGTATCTCACTATGAATGGAGAACAAATGAGAAAGAGAATGGAAACAACACAAGGCTAAAATGAAATCGGGAAAGGAGTAAGGTTTGTGCTCCATGTATAAATATGCATACATGTGCATGTCCACATGCACGCACATGTGTTTTTGTGTGTTAGTGTCTATTTTGGTCCTAAGTCCACATATGTACTTTTAGGATGAAATTAGTTTTGTTTTGGTTCTAAAAGAAAAGTAGTCCTATTTTGTAACAAAACTTCATGTGAGTATTAAACAGACATAATTTGCATCAGAATTAGCTACTTTTACTTTCACTCTTTTCAGACACTGGTGCTCTGTAGCATCAGGACAATTAAACATGGTCCTAAGTATATGACCTCCTGATTTCCTGAAAACTTGCCAGCCAAGCTCCCAAAGAGAATTTGAATTGAGTGATAAACTCAGAGTCTTGCTATTATTTTAGAAAAACAAAACAAGACATAACAAAAACCCCATGCAGCAAAAAGTCTCTACATTATCTTTGTAAAATAGTTTCCCTTTTGGGGTAGCCTAATATCCCAATTTGTCTCAACTTATTTTATTTTTATTAAACTAAAAGTTTATTGAAAGTTAGAGTTCATGCTGAAATAATATAATTATTGAGCTATTATGAATCATGCTGTTGCTCTTTGTTCAAAACTAATTAGATTTCTGACCTTAAGCAAATAAACTTATCTTTCTGATGCTTGTTCTTATTATTTCTGAGACAGAGGTTCATTAAAGCAGTTCCACTTTCTATTAGTCATGTGGGTATGTGATTAGTGTCTGAATGTAGATATCATTAAATTCAGTCCTGGGTGGGCGGGGGTCCCAAGAACTAAATGAATGGGAAGCTCTCACAGAAAGTCTATCAGTGCCAAGATGATTATGTGGTTTCCTAACCTAGTGAAACAGGTAAGGTAAACATTTTTACCTAGACCAGTAGAAGGCCTATGTATCCTGCTGTACATTTGCTTTGTGTGTGTGTGTGTGTGTGTGTGTGTGTGTGTGTGTGTGTGTGTGTGTGTTTCTTAAGCCCTTCTCAGTCTTGGCTTTCAAGGGTAGGGCTAAACCTTAGAAAGGTCTTTTCATATCATGTGCATGAGAAGGTGAGAATCCTCACAAATAAATAAAATTTTTCTTCAATACAATTCTATTTATATTACCCATAAAAGCTATACCCAGTCTCTTGAAAGCTACATCCCAGTGTTAACAATCTAGTTATATGTCTATGAAGATTTCTTTTTGTCCTTGACCCACAAGAAAAGAATTATTCAGAAATGGAGTGAAAAGAAGTGCTCCGCACTCCCTCTAGAGGGGAAAGTGTGCTATTAATGTTACTTCACATGATTATTTCAGGAAAATGTGTGAATGAATGCACTTAGAAAAGCTCAAAGTATCACACAAATTCATTTAGTTGAGAAGCTATGATACTAGGACCTCTGCGAAAATCCTAAAATGCAAGATGGCTTTAGGGTGTAGGAAAGGCGAGGGAGGTAAAATATTATTTATGCAAATGCATATAATGTAAAGTAGAAACCAACAGGTTTATTGTGATAGATACAAAATGGTGAAGGAGGGCAGGAATGATTCCATGGGTAAAATAATTCTTCAGTGGAAATCTTCATGAACTAGAGGCATGGGAGAAAAGGAGAAAAATTATTGTTTAAATAAGCATTGCAAATTACTATATTTTTTCAAATTTCAAAAAATACATTTTTCATATAGCAAAAATACTTCATAAATTGTTGCCTTCCTCTACCTGTTCAGTTTCATCTCCTGCCCCTTTCTGCCTAACTTCTTGCTCTTGCTCTAAACTACTTGTAGTTTCTCTGACTTCATACTTTTTGTCTGTGATCCTGCAGTCTCCTCTGCCTAGAACACTTTCCCCTACTCCTTTTATCTTGGAATTGTTTGTTTACTTTTAAGTATCAGCTCAAGCATTTTATTTTCTTGGAAGTTTTTCTCGTACCTCTGCAACTTCATTCATTCAACTGATGAGATTGGTCTAAACATGTTCTTCATTGTGCCCGAAGCTCCCAGACTGTATTAGCATCTACCACATATCATTGCAATTGTCTACTGACATCTCCCCTGCTGGATTATAAATCCTTCTATGACAGAGAACACATCTTAATCATTCTTGTATTCACACGATATAGTATGGTACCTTGAATAGGGTTTGTTCGCAGTAAGTGTGGAACTAAGTTGTACTTTTAGACTTTCTGAGTTATAGTCTGAGCTGTGTTGTACTTTAGGGATGGAGTGCAGATGAAGGGAGATCCTGCTCGGCCTGACCTTTGTTTGTTTTGCACATGTGATGTAATGGGTGAGCAAATATTATTACCTCTATAATGGTCTTTGGAAGCTCCTAAGAAGTAGATGAGGACTAAGATTTACATTATCTTGCAGCACAAATTACTAACGTCAAAGGGATATTCAACAGTAGTCCATACCTTAAGTCAATGAGTCAGAGAACTCCCAGGGAAAATGCCAATGTTTACATCTGTTGTAAAGATTATCACTTTTATGTATTATTACAGTTGAGAGTGATTGGACTCCAATTCCTCAGCAGCCACATAGAGGGGGTTAAAGGGATCCTCAGACCTTACAATGATTCTGCTTCTTTTTGTCATTTTCAGTAATGTCAGCCTTTCCTATATTGCTCATACCTAACCCCACCTATTCCACTATCATTAAAAATTGCCCCTCGAGTGTAGTGAAAACATTACTAAACCAAGGAGAAGAACGTGACTGCTGAGCAGAAGGCAAAAACTGTTCAGGAGAGTCTCAGTTGTGATTTATAGTGAGATCCCTCAAAACAGAAATTAATCAAAGGCTAAATTAAGATGAATTTGTTGGATCCTTTAGAAAAACTGTATCTGCATACCCAAGATAAAAACTACTTACAATTTCCATGGGATGTGTTTCCAGGCTTTTGTATGTCCCTTGAATTGTTTTTTCTATCTAAACGAAAACTTAAATAGTGGTTTAAATAACTTATTTAAACCTAAGTGGTATAATGAAAATTCTGTTACCAAGAAATCAGTTCGAAGAGATGAGTAGAGGTTTTGGAAAACAGAAGTATGAATACTGTTAGGAAAGTATTAATGAGTTTAATTTTTCTGATGTATTATTATTATTATTATTTTAAAATACTTTAGCCTACCTAGATATATTTCATCCTCCTACCATAGGGCACTACTCTGGCTTCTAGTTTTTTCCTTAGTCTTCACCTTTTTGTTTTTTTCATTGAAGTGCTCATGTGACTTATAATAATTATAATAGAATAGCTACAAAATCTGTGAAAGCAGTGACTGGGACTCCCTTGTATGGCACACAGGGGTTTTCAATATATATATTTTTGGATGAATAAACAAATTAATAGAAACTTTAGCAAATTGATGAATTAGTATTTATGATATATCAGAATCCATGGTTGGTTTCTGACATGCACAAAACAAATCTTTATCTTTCTATAAAGTGTGTATCACAGTATGCCCATTTTCAGTTTGGGAAACTGAGATGTAGAAAGGTTAAGTAACTTGCCCAAAGCCATCCTAAATAAATGGTGAAATCAGAATCTAAAGTAAAGCACCTTGCTGTTTGCAAAATTGTGACCACAGCCTGCTGTGGAGCCACCTGGTGGGGTAGGAAGCACCAGTGAGGTGGTCAGAAAACAAGGTCCCAATTCTTCCCTCTGCTGAGCAGCTGAGTGTCCTCACTCGTACAAGTGTAGGGTCACAACCTCCTCCCCGCCTTTTTGCCAGATTGTTGTCAGGATTAGGTTTGGACCAAGGTGATTATAAAATATCTGGAAAAGAAGGGTATTTTTGAAATGCCAGGGAAACAGAGATGTGGAAGTTAGGAGTGTACACAGGGTAAACTCCTTGTCTCAGAGCTGACTAAGCTGAGGAACCTGAGGGAGCCACAGGGGAACTGCAGGTCTCCGGCAAGCCTTGGTCAGAGTCAAGGGCCCTGCGAGTGGGATGTGGGAGGAAGAGGAATCCCTTGATTTTTTATGTAGAAAGGTTGGCGTATGCAGAATCTACATACTGTGCATGTATAGTTATAAATGTTAATTGGCCTTAGAAAGTCTTGATTAATACTATAAAGTATTTTGTTAATAAGACTTAAAAAGTATATTAGTAACTTAAACATGATTAGAGGATGTTTTTAGGTGTAGAAGGATACTATCTGCTAGAGCTTATTCCTTTTGTGCTGTACCTGGAACATATCTCAGGGTTCCTTCCAAATGTGGGATAAAGTTAAAAGGTTTCTCTCATCTAATTAAGGATGCAGGATTACTGACAGAATCATAAAGGAGCTGCTTTCTCTCTACCCTGTACCCCTTGTCCTCCTGCTTCTTTTTATAAGTGAATTAACATGCAATTGAAATGGAATGAATTATAGCCCATCAGGAGATATATTTTCATAGCTCCTGGAATAAAAACTAATAGGAAAATAAGCTTAACTGAATCTCAATTTGCCTGAAAAGTTAGTCTGAAATTGGGTTTTGAATCATTTTAATTTAATGGGGAAGTTCCAGAGTTCAAAATTATGATGTATTTTGGTTTTAATTGTTTTATATTATTTAGTAAAAATTTGACAAAGTTTTAAACTATAAGATTTACTTGTAGCAATAATGATGATATTGACTCTAATAGTTTATAATTAACCATGTCTGGTCATAAAATATTAGAACTGAAGGGCACTTTCAGAATAGTATTTCTCAGAGTTCTGCAGAAGCCTGGTATGTAAGATACTTTGGAAAGGAAACAAAACAAACAGATAAACAGACATTCCTGCTCTCTTTGCAATCAGTTTGAGAAACACAGGATAGCATAGCTCGCTCTCTGAGACTGACAAAGCACATGGGCTTATAAAAAACTCTGAGATGTTTTGCAGTGAAATGTCTTGATCTTTGTTTAACTATATCCGCAGTATATTTCACCATGAAACCTTTCTAGCCAAACAGCTGTTAGCGACTGGTAAGGAAAATACTTTGGAGCCCTGGCTGGTGTAGCTTAGTGGATTAAGCACGGGCCTGTGAACCAAGAGATCACGGTTCGATTCCCAGTCAGGGCACATGCCTGGGTTGCAGGCCAGTTCCCAGCAGGGAATGCACAGGAAGCAACCATACATTGATATTTTTCTCCCTCTCTCCTTCCCTTCCCCTCCGAAGATAAATAAATAAAATAAAATTAAAAAAAAGAAAATACTTTGGAGTATTTAGTTCCTGATTGAGTGACTTACCCATAGTCACACAAACTCAAGGATTTTGATTACCAATCTATTTACAGCAGGCTGATATTCTTACTAAAAAGAAAAGAAAATGTGAATGTTATGGCCTACTTTTAGGGAAGATATGCTTGCTAAGTAGTGATTACTTTTTAAAAAAATGCTCACAAACTTTTTAATAAATTGCTGTAAAGAGGTCTGTCCAGAAAAAGTCCATCTATTTTTAATAAAACAAGAATGGTTTGTGTGACATAGATGTAACCTGGCAGCCAAGGAGAGTGGACTGGAATTCACATGTGTGAACCGTCACTCTACTGGTCAGTGGGGGCAGTAGACTCTGTTGAGTGAGCATGTGTACTGTGTGGCCATCTCATTCAAAATGACTGAATGAATAATGAATATGCATTATATTTTGTGTTAAGCTTGAATATTTCTCTGTAGAAACTTCAGATGATTCAGAAGGCCACAGCTATGGGCAACTGATGATTGGCAGCTTCATCATGACAGTGTACTTGCTCATGTATCACATCTCCTGCATTGTTTTTTGATGAAACATCAAACCACCCAGGTGACTCAGCACCCCCTACAGCCCAGATTTGGCTCCCTGTGACTTTTGGCTTTTCCCAAAACTAAAATCACTTTTATAAGGGAAGAGATTTCAAACTGTCCATGAGACTCAGGAAAATAGGATGAGGCAGCACATGGCAATTGGGAGAATTGTGTGGGGTCCCAAGGTGCCTACTTTGAAGGGTACTGAGGCATCATTGTCCTGTGTACAATGTTTCTTTTATCTTGTATCTTCTTCAATAAATGTCTCTATTTTTCATATTGCATGGCTGGATACCTTCTGGACAGACCTAATATTGCTGGTTATTGGTATCAAGTTCATCAATGTAATGACTACTTTTGAAACTTAAGACATTTGCCCATTTTAATCCTTATATCTTTTTCATTTGTTTTGGTTTCTTAAAGATTGCTGGTACCACGGTTCTGTAAACACATATTCAAGTGTCATGATATGAGTCTTCTAGTGTGGATATTTAAAATCCTTGGAAGCAACAAGTTATTCTGATACAACTACCTTCTACATCTTGGTTTCTTGATTCTTCCTTCCTCTTTAAACCTTTGTTTTGCCTTTTCTAATTCTCCTTCTTAAAGAAAACTAGAATATTAGTTTTATTTCAGTTTATTATCAATTCTATAAAACAACATTAATGGTGCCTAATATGTAATGCTTGTATATTGGCTTTTGGCACTTTATATAAAAACATTAAATATTTAAATATTTTTGCTCATGATATGACCATAATTTGAATTTAACCTTGTAGCATTTCTAAACTTTGCCCAGGAAAATTAATTTATACCTTTAGATTAATTTAATTCTTTTTAAAAATTGCTTTAGTTTTTCTTTTCAACATCCTGTTCTGCAGCCTCCTTGGCCCTTGCACCCAGAAGCCAAAGAGCCAGCAGTGTGGCAGGCCATGTGGAGGCTGGAGAACCACTTGAATTCCTCCTCCTCTGTGATGACCCTGGCTTCCTCCTTCTTGTAGACATTCCATATAGTCATAGCTGGTCCTCTCAGCTGTGTGGCCACTTGAGCTCTTCCAGAGAATTATCTACCATCTTGAGGTCCAAGGGCTTCCTGGGGAACAGTGTGAGCTTGGAGTTGTATTCCTAAAGCCAGCACACGTTGGCCTGGAGGGACTCATGGACTTATCCTGCTTGCTCTGATCCACCAAATTGCCAGTGGTCTGGGCAGCCTTTTTGTGGATGCCAGTCACCTCTGACTCCTCCTCCAAGCTGAAGGCCCAGCTGGCTCATCCTTTGGTGTAGCACTTCACTGTGGGCCAGATGGTTCCTGATGCAGGGCGACGTGGCATGCTTTGGCTTGCAGGGACCATCTTCCACCCCTGCTGGTTAAAACACATGGCAAGGTGCCACAGCCAGTTCTTGTGGAAGTGCGGCATTAGGGTCAGGCCAATTGGGCTGGTGCCATGGCTGCTGCCTACCGGCCTTCTCTGAAGGAAAAGGACAATTTCTGATTCTTTTCAAGTGTTAAATATCCTCACTCCCCAACAGGTAGGAACATTAATATAATGCTGAATAAATATCACTTGTGTTAACAGAAAATATCTTTTGTATAAATAGTAGTAGGTTCATACCTGCAATACCTGTGAAATTCTTAAGGCAAAGCTTCCCCAAAACACATCAGAGCTGAGATAGTCCACAGGCCAGCAGTATAACATAAGACAATTTGGAGGGGCCTTAAATGACATTTATTAGTGAGAAGCCATAAAGCCTGATGCCTGGAGGGAATACAGTTCAAAGTCAAGCAGTTCTGAGTAGGTATTTGGCTGGTCAAAAGGTTTGTTTGGTTTTGTCCATTGAAATGGCTCTAGTAGCACTTAGCCATCTTTAACTTCATTCAAACCCATTTTGCTAGACTGTATTGTGATAGTTGTCATATCAGTGTACATTTAAAAAACTTTTCAAAGTTGAGTTTTTGTGGAGCCATTTTAATACAGAAGATGGAAGAAAATAAGCAACACTTTTGGCATATTATACCGAAAAGTAAAAAAAAACTGAAACACACATGAAAAGGTTTGTGCAGGGTATGGAGAAGGTGCTGTGACTGATTGAACATGTCAAAAGTGGTTTGCAAAGTTTTGTGCTGGAGATTTCTCACTGGATGATGCTCTAGGGTTGGGTAGACCAGTTGAAGTTGCTAGTGATCAAAGTGAGACATTAATTGAAATCAATCAATGTTATACCATGCTGGAAATAGCTGGTATACTCAAAATGTCCAAATCAATAAAGTTATTGGTGGAAATGAAAAATGTATCTTTTATTTTACAAAAGAAAAAACATACAGACTTTTTGGCTAACCCAATACAGTGCATATAACAAGTCCAGAATGCTCCCCTTGAGTAGTGGAACTGTTACTATACTAATTATTGATTGATGGTCAACCACCCAGAAAACTTCAGAAAACTTGACAGCTTGTTACCATGGAGGGTTCTGTTGTGTGTGAAATGATGAGACATGGAAGTGAATGAGCCTGGTAAACTTGAAAAAGAAGCTGGTAGAAAAGGGGTGTGGTCAGAGGTGTGGGACACAGACCCAAGTTTCAACCAGGAATTGTTCGAGACCTACTTAGCTGAGGCAAGGTGCAAGGCCCACCACTGACTCCATGCAGCATAGCTGCAGTTCCCAAGCTTTTGCTATTCCAAGTATTTTCAAAGTATAATCTCATCTAATCCTCAGCACAGCCCAGTTTAATATTATCATTATCCCCATTGTTCAGTTTTGAAAGCTGAGGCTCAAGAAGGTTAAGAGATCTGTCAAAGGCCCTACAAAGCGGCAGGACTGGAATCTGCGTCTGAGTCTGTTGCCTCCAGAGTCCAGAACCTCGGTCAGGTCCCGGCTGTGCTGTCAGCTGCTAAGACTGGCTAGGCAGGCAGTTGACCCCGACTGCCCAAGATCTTTAAACAGAAAGAGTACACCAGTAGAAACATTTGACAAAATATTCACTCTGCAACCATGTTCTGAAGTGCAAGTTAGGCTCCAGGGCTGTAATGAATTAAGCATAATATTTACTTTATAAAGGCCTCTGTCTAATGTCTGAGATGAGTACCTTCAATGTATTTGGACAGGAGTGGTCAGGATGTTAAAGCATTTGATTTTGCATGTCTTTTAATGAGCATCCCATCCTCAGAGCCCACAGCCTTCATAGCTTCCTGCTGTATATGATCCACCCATTTTCAATATGCTGCTGACCCCTAAGATGTAAGTTGGCAACTTGGCTCCAGAGTTTACTGCACAGAGGAGAGAAGGGTAATTTTGAATAGAGCCAGTTGTAGTGAGATGATGAATATGTGAGTAGGAAATAATACAACATTTTATAAATTTGCTACTTATCAATACTTTTATTACCCAATGTCATGTATAATTTTCCCCCTGATTTTAGCAAAAATCAGTGATGCTTCTATTCATCTAGTTTATAATGAGTAAGTCACTCCCAGTTTCCTTCTTATTTACATTTTTGCCTTTGGTAAAAAAAAATGTGACTTGTATTTTTATTGTAACAGCTACTATACATATTTACAAAAAAAAAGAGAGAAAAGAAACCACTCTTAATCCTATTGCTCAAAGGCAAACAATGTTACTCTTAAATTCTGGGGTTTTATGTACAGATATACCTATTTTAATTTTTTAAACAAAATTGGGACATATTTTATAGCTATTTTCCTCCTACTTAGCAGATATCATAAATGTTTTCCTGTATCATTAAGTACTTTAACTTTTGTGTTATACTATGTTTTCTTGAAAGGATATGTCATAACTTATTTAATCAATCTTTTATTGAAGGAAATTTCTTGGCCTTTATATTGATGATGTATCTACTATTAACCTACAATTGCAAGTAAATATCTAGTGTGCTTTGTCTGATTAAGAAAGAGTTAAGTTTATCCATGATTCTTAATGTTGTCAGCGCTGGTGACTTGAACAGCTCTACGTGTTAATGTTCTAAGGTGAAAGGAGCCAAAGAGGGTCCATTTTAACTAACCTTTCTTCAAGGATGTGAAGCAAGTGAAGAAATGTCCAGGGGACTCTGAAACTTGAGAACTGGCTCACTTCTGTTGCTCAACACTAGGTGTCACTTGTGATCACTTTTGCTATCGAAAAGCAGCATCAGGCACTCTTCAGTGTAGACATTTAGGCTTAATTTCTGCCTAATCTTTTCAGTGATGATTACTTACATTCTTTCTACTTTTTTTCTCCTCTATGACTACCCTCTAGCAGCACCACTAGTTTGGCTTAACCAGGTAAGTACCTTTCTTTCCTGTTTTTTCTACTTTTCCTTTAAAAAGAAAACCTCTAAAATACTAGTTTTTCCTTCCCTCTTACCTTGTTAGTTCAAACTAAGAAACAAAGAAAAAAAAGACAAAACTTCAAAACCTCCAAAATAAACACATGAAAACTAACCAACTAACCAGCCAAAGGCACAAAAAAACAAAAAAATAAAACAAAAAACAAAACCCAGGATTGAAAGTGCTATAGTGTCTTAAGTTTGAGAAGTTCCAATTCAATTGTAACACCCAATATGAATAAATATAATTTCCTTTTAGTTTTCTATTAAATAATGAACACAAACTTCCAAACACCATGTTTATGTATTATCCATTTGTTGATTTGTGGAGCATGGTTGAACCCAAGTTCAGTTGTTTTGTCTTTATCTTGTTAAGTTCTACACTCCCTCCCAGGGTGTGTATTTGCATATATGGAGAAGAAAGCTTCTTTCAGGGACACAATAAGGAGGCACATGCGACATGAAACCTCTTTTGATTGCTACAAGTGCTTAATTTCTTGGGCTATCAGATGATGAGAATGATGGTGCTAAGTTTTTTTTTTTTATAAAAGGGCTGTTGACATAAGAAATGTCCAAACCTGTAGAGAATTTTTATGAGTTTATTTGAGCCAAATTGATGACAATTGCCAGGAAGTAAAATCTCAATAGATTGAGAAAATGCCCCAGAGAATGGCAATTTTGTACATTAAAGTCAAAGAAGGAGATGTAAAGAGGGTTACATGAAATTCACTGGCAGTAGGTTGGGGAGACTGGACAAGGCAAAGCCGGGAAATCTCTGAGGCTGGATGAAGAGTGAAATGGAGACACACGCACTTCTTTTCCATTGGTGGGTACAGGATAGGTACCAAATAACATTTACAGCATATGGAGATGGCATCTGGGGAAGAAGATAACAATAGAGGGTTCTGTGGTCTCCTGCTCTGGTGTGATTGGTTGTACCCTAAGAGGTCCAGAAAAAGGGGACTGCTCTGACATTTCAAGTGTATATTACCTTAGATGCAAAAAGACAATATACCAGCTTACCTGTGGTAAAGACTGACCTTTGTAACAGAAGCTACAGGCCTAGGATGACTACCCACCATGATTCACTTTCAGGTGGGACGTTTATGTTCAGACCATCCTATGTGGTTATTTTCAGTCTCTGAGTTTGTATACCCGTCATACAGGCCTCCCCTGAGCTTATCAGGGTTACTATGTGTCCTCTTTTTCATCCACAGGGCAGATCATTGGGAGCTGGCCTATGTTAATTAGTTGAAATTTGACATTGAGGGATGTACAGATTCCCCAACCAGTTTGCTTGCCTTTCTTGTGGGAACAACTAGATTAAATCCAATTGTTCAGGGAGATGAGTATCTTTGTGTATAAATTTTTATTCTAATTCAACTTATTTCCTGAGGGTAAAGTCCTATAAATGGAATTACCAGGTTAAAAGATAGGCACAGTTTTAAAGAACTTAATACATATTACTCAACTGATTTAGAAACAGATCAACTGATTCTCAATATAGAAGAGCCGTAAATCTGTTTTCCCGTGCTCTCTTTTTAATTCAGTTGTAGTTCAATTACTCAAGACATGACTGCTTTATTTTATTTTATTCTAAGACATGATCATTTTAGAGATGTTTGAAGGTGTTTCCTTTTTCACTGAAGATTTATGGGATCATTGTTCAGAGAAAATCGAATGGGATTGTGTGCAACAAATTATAAGGCTTTGGTTCCTAGTTCCCGTGTTACCTTGCGATTTGTGCGATATGGACCTGCTGACTTTCTGGTTGTATCATAGTTTCCAGACATCCTTGTAGACTTTTTTTTTGGAAAGTTTTTTCCACCCTTGTCTGCTATGAGTTAGAAAGCAAACTTGAAACATTATTAGTAAGTGGATACATATTTAAATTAATTTAGTTTGTTTTCTTTCCCTATTTGATTTGTAGATATTGAGACTCAGACATTATTTTTGGCTTTCTGATAATCCTTCTGGATAGGCTCTGAGGTTGGCATCTATGATCTTACTAAATTCTTTTTAAAGGGTTAGGGGATTAGGATGATTCAGACAGCCACTTAGAGTCTGTGAATCACGTACTGGGGCTCTCACAGTGCAGTCAATGTTATGTGATTGTCCCCTGTATGATTGGGAAAATAGGTTTATTCCATTGTTATGTTTGAACCAGTTATAAAAGATGTACTAGAAGAAAGAAAAAGATACAGTAGACTAGTTAGAATAATAGTCATTAAGCTCTAACCAGAATTTTAGACTTACCTATATAATTATATTAGCATAAGCTATTAAAATCTGATTAATAAAATAATACATGTTCATAATAAAATTTTGGTAACTGAAAAAAAGGACAAAAAAGATGCAGTGATCAGAAATACTGTCTAATGATATTTTTTCCAGAAAGAATATTTCTTGAGAGAGTATCTCTCTCCTCCTTTTTTCCTTTCTGTATTTTGTTTCTACTTTCCTATATCTTTGTTTCATGTCAGAAAGCTGTCTTAATAAGGTGGCAAAACCACAACAATAAGAAAAGGTCACTGTGGCTCTGGCTGGTGTGGGTCAGTTGGTAGGAGTGTCATCTGTGCACTGAAAGTTTGTGGGTTTGATTCCCAGTCAGAGCACATACCTAGGCTGCGGGTTCAGTCCCCAGTTTTGGGTGCATATGGGAGACAACTTATTGATGTTTCTCTCATATCAATGTTTCTCTCTCTCTCTCTCTTTCTCTCTTTCTCTCTCTCTACCCCTCTGTTTCTATTCCTTTCTCTAAGATCAATAATGTATCCTCAGGCAAGAATTTTTTTAAAAAAAGCCACTTTAGCGGCTCCAGGTTAACAGTGGCTTTGCCAGCTGACAGTGATCCCACAGAGGAGAGGGTCCCTTACCTGATGGCTTGAGGAAAGGTACTGATGGACCAAGTCAGAGCCTGTGCACATCCCAGGACAAGCTGCTGTGGCCAGCGGTTTACCAGTGTCCTCTGGCTGCACTAGTGTCACATGTCTTCCTTTGCACTCAGTGATGAGAAGATCACCCAACCTAAAGGTCATACCTAAAGGTCCTGTACCCAGGACATAGAGTGGCTGTGTTATAAAAGGAGTAGAAAAGGGATGTGTTCCAGGTGGGAAGAACAGTAACTACTTCAGTTATATGCAGACAAAAATTTATAATGATACTATTCTGAGATAATTCCCAGTCACATCTATTGTCATATCCTTCCAGTTTTAAAATGTACACTTCCTAAAAAGTTAAATGGGGAGGTAGTGAAGAATAAAGAGGTTAAATATATGGTGACGGAAGGAGATTTGACTTTGGTGGTAATGCACAATATGATACACAGATGATGTGTTATAGAATTGTACACTTGAAACCTATCTAACTTTATTAACCAATCTCACCCCAATAAGTTTAATAAAAAATTAAAAGCAAGAAAATAAAAAAGTTAAACTTATCGTATATTATATGCGACATTTCTTTATGTTTTGTGTTTATTTAACAACTTGTTGCCAACTTTGCCAGTATCTACTTGTACGTTCACATGCTTTTAATACCACCCAAGTCATTCATGGGTAGTTCTCTCCTTCTTCTACATTTTGCGTGAAGAAGCTGTTGCATCCCCACTCTGTTCTTTAACACTCAATGAATATATATATTTGAGGCTTCAAAACTACCTCATTTACACTCCAAATTGGAGTGTGTCAATATTGTCTCTTTGTGCATCACATTACCTTCATTACGGTTGGCCTTGTGGGTATAGCAGGGGCAGTTCTCAGAGTCTCTCTAGTGTCTTCATCAGTCCCACTTCTCACCCTGTCCCACATGAGGTCCATGACAGGACTAGGATGAGGATAGGGAGCTACAAAAACTCAGGCATCAAAATAAATATTTTGTGAGATAGTTTCAAAATCAAAATTAATATAAAACTCCATAATGAACAAAATAAAAATTTAAAGGAAGGATCAGTATTACTGATTTGTCCTTTTGCCTCCAATGGCTCAGAACAACACTGATGTTGGCTCTCATCACTGCCAAGGCCTGTCCACTGTGTCTCACTCTGACCCAGGCAGCGAGCACTCAGGGACTCCTCCCCATGCTGACCGCACCAAGGGAGGGGGCTTCCTGTATTACCCATGATTGAATTTTTGTGCACATAATTTATGTTGTTATACAATTAGAAAATACACAAAAAATGTAAAATAAAAGTCACATATGATTCTACCACTAGAAATAATCATTGTTCTCATTTTGGAATACTCTTCCAGATATATTCCTATTTATATAGAAAATATATCTAAATCTACATTTATATTTATATATATGTATATAGAGAATATATACATATATAATACTGTGTGTACCAATACACACTTTTTAATTTTTAAATAGGTAGCAAACACCTATGTAAATAAATATATGCCCACATCATAATTTTTAGTTCTCTTTGATTCTTTAACTCTGCCACCCTTTATTCCCACCTTCTACCAATGCAGAGCTTTATGTGATACAAATCCTCCTCCTTCTAATCTCAATTCCAGCTAACACTTGTGGGTTGAGGTGGGAGGGCTGGAATGAGTAGGTACATTTTTGCAAAGGCAGAGAATGTATTGACTTTAAAGGCCTAGAACCTACCTGGGTCATACATCACGAAGAAGGCAATAGGGAGGAAATGATTCTTTAGGTTCTAGCCATTCACCCTCACCCATTTTACAGACCTTTGACTCACTTTGTTATTTTCAGTCCTGGCATGTGGTAGATTACATCTCCTGGATAATTCGTCATTAGGTGGAGCCCCATGACATGTTTTGGCCATTGAAATATGGGTGGAAGTAGTAGGGATTACTTCTGAACTAAGAGAGTGTAAATCCCTGCACCATCCTGCAATCTCTACTCCTGAGCAGAGAAAAAAAAAAGTCCTTCTGTTGAGAGAACAAAATCATAACAAAAGTTGTGTAGTCTTTGCAGCTAAAGATTTCACATGTGTGAGAAATATACCTTTCTTGGTTAAATAACTGAGATTTTGAGGGTGATGTTTATCACAGCATAGTGTGTCCTATTCTGAATGAAATCAACTCCAAAGCTAATTTTTAGAAATTTACTAGTCCAGGAGCTCAGGGAGTCTTTTAGTGAATCCATAGGTTTTCCAGGTTCAAGGCCTGCTTGGAAAACCCTTCCTGATAAGGTTCTAGGTTCTGTGATTTTGAAGCTTGTAAAGAAAACAAAAGAAGTCTAGAAATACCGGTTTCTTCAGGCAACTTCTGTATGTGGTGAGACAAGGATCTTGCAGAAGAATGGGTGTCTGATGCGAGGACACACTATTTCACAGGATGGAATATGTGGACAGGAGCTGGTGGTAGCTTTGACCACAGGTCCTGGGCACACTAACTGGCAAACAGGTATAAAATGCCATCAGTAAACATGACCTGATTTCCAGCTCCTCAATATGAATCTTCCCAGTCTGTGAAGGAACAAGGATCTAATTTTAGAGAAGAAAAACAAAAAGTTCTGCATTATTGCAAGAACTTAAAGCCTCAAAATACATAAAGTTACTGAATCTAGACAAAAAGATTGGGAAACAGCAATCTGATCCCTTTAGCTTTTATCTCACATTTTAACACTTCATATTACATTTATCATTTAATGAGCATGTAGGACATGAGCAAATAAAGAAAAATATTTAGCTTACTGATCCACATTTCCTAGATGTGTCTAGAACATTTTGCCATGATTGGGCCATACATTTCTTGGGGCAGCCACCTCTATATATTTTTCATTATTGTGTTTACCTAGCATGTGACAGAATGACTGGCATGTTGTTGGTGCAGTTTAAACAATTGGATGAATTTCTGCAATTCTTGCTGGGTACCTGCCACTGGCAAATCCAAATGTCAACTATCCCTCAAAGATTTATGGCTCACAGATGTTCATGCTGTTCTCAGCAAGGGCACAACTTCCTGTGGCATGAAATCTTGGGCATTCCTCTCTAACTCCTACCAGGAGAACCCCAGGGGAAGAAGCAATGTTCCAGAAACAGAAGGTAGAATATCAGCTGCTTCCCTTCCCAGCCATTGGAATTTCACCTACTTTAGTGGGTAGATAGTCTTGGAGATATTTTTGCTTTGGCTGTAGTAATGGGCCATCTGCTGGTGCAGATTTCTATTTTGGTGATATTCATGGACAGGAGAAATGGCTTTAAGAGGTGAGGTAAGAAAGATAAGTGGTGAGGGCACGGGGAGATAAAAGGAAGATTGAAGGATGGAAGGAAGGGGAGAAGGAAAGGAAAAGGAGGGATCTTGCCCATTATAGATATGGATATTGGCTTCTGTGTATGTGTCAGTAGCAATGTGGTTGACTGAAATTTTGAACCATTTCTCAAATTTTTTATCTGGATTATAATAACCCCACTTGGGTGGTGGTTGGAGATTTAAAAAAAGAATGACTCCAAAATGTACTCTTTGCTGAACCTCTTACTGCCTTAATAAGTAAAGTGGTTTGCAAAAATTTTCCTTCTTCAGCCCAGACTTAAAATTGTAAGTGTGCTCTGGTTTGTGAAATCTGCACTCAGTCACAGAAGACAGAATGAATCATCACTTAGAAAAAAAGACTCTTCTTTTGGACTCTGAATGGTTGTATGTGCTTAAGCTTAAGGAGATGTTGAAGTTGTTTAAGTTTTAAAGCAAGGAACCAGATCTCAGGATATGGATTTCTGGTTATGATAAAAAAGACATTTTTTACTTGGGTCTTCCTTTGTAAGTACTCTGCAAGACAGCAGACCTCATTACAGACTGGTCTATGTGCTACTAGCTCAGGTAGAGCTGCTGTGGGTATTGATGTTTTGAGTTGTGAGTAAGCACATGGGAATTATATGGTGTATAAAATACATTGCTTAAGCTTGTAATCTACTGCAGTAGCGATTTCCCCTCCAAATGTTTCCATTGATTTTGGTTTAGTAGCAAGGCTATATGAAAACTGTGTTTTATTGGTTTATAACACATGCCACAGGAAAGTTCATGCAGGACTCCACACTTCCTGTAAAGTTACTTCAGGGATTTCTGAGAATCCTCAGGTGGCATCCAAGTCCTCACCCACAGGGTTGTTCAACTGCCACAAGGAGACTGGCCAACGGTGACTCATTGTTTGCACCAGGCATCACTGCTTCTGCTGGGCATGGCAGCTGCCATCTATTTCAGTGGTTCGTTAGCAGTATCCAGCTGAATCTTGAATGTAGCTTGCCAAGAACTAACATGTGGTTTCTGTTTTTATAGATACTAGGTTTTAAATGCACTATCCAATGCTAAATCCTAGAATTTGTAGTTCCTCATTTCTGTTGTTTTGGGCTGCAGGCATCTTCCTTTAGTCTCATATGAAAACTGCATTTTTAGAGCCCAGTCAATGGTGATTGAACTGCTCTCTTCTGTTTTGTAAAGAAGACCCTCTACTGATGCTCCTCATTCTTCCCTGCCCAGGCCAATTCATTGAATGGCTTTCCCCACCTTAATTTCTTAGTTTTATGCAATTGCATGATTTTAAACCCCTTCCAGTCACTTTCTTTGGTATTGAATTAATCCCTGTGTCAGTCAGGGTTCCCCAGAGAAACAGTAAATAGGGGGAAGGGGAGAGTTGGGGAGAGGAAGAGGAAGTGTAACAGGAGAGGGAGAGAGACATTTATTTTTAAGGAATTGGTTCACGTGATTATGGAAGCCACAAAGTCTGAAATCTAGGACAGGATGGCACGTTGGCAACTCAGGCAGAATTTTGATGTTACAATTTTGATGTAGAATTTCTTCTTATGGAAACCCCAGTCTTTGCTCTTAAGGCCTTTAACTGATTGAATGAGGCCCAACCAGGTGATTGAGAATAATCTATTAAAGTCCATTAATGGTAGATGGAGATCACATCTACAAAATGCCTTCACAGAAACATCTAGACTGCTGTTTGAATAAACAGTTGAGTACCATAGTCTAGCCAAGCTGACATATAAAAGAAATCATCACTATCCCCTTCTAGTGTTCTTTCCTAAGACGACTGGCTACCAGAAAGCCCTCCCAAGCACATGTTTTTTTCTTTGTTCAGATTTTGTTCTTATTATTCTGTCAGTCAATACCCAGACTATCATTAAATTAGCATTCTCGGATACACACTTCCATCAACTTTCTTCAAATAACTTGTGTCGTCCAGGGAAAGAAGGCTATTTGAATATATTACTGAAGAAGTACCTTTGACGTGAGAGGTGCACATAGAAGACAGAGTTAAGCTTGGAGATCAAGTGCTGTAGTCATAGCCTCCATTGCCAATGGACTGTGTTTTAAAGACCAGTAGTGATTAGTTTTTGAAACTTTATTTTTAATAAAGAAATGATGGTTAGTTATCTAACACATAAGAAAGTTTATAGTTCATGGTATATGTGATATATAGTATTATTCTAATGATTCAGGAGACTATATCTATACATACAATAATGTTTCAATAAACAAATACATTTGGAATGTCTATGTGGAGAATTATAAGTGCACTTCTTCACAGACACATGGGATGTTCCCAACTAGACTGGAGGCATAGAAGCCATGTCTTGTTTGCTATAATATTTCCCCAGTGGCAGCATAGTGCCTAGCACAATGCTGGTTTTCAACCAATGCTTGTTAATTCAGTAAAAGGCATACCAGATGCATATATTCCTCAGCTCTTTCCCAATATATTCTTGCAAGTGGGATTATTGATTCCCTGGAGAGGGAGAGAAAGATTCATCCAGCAAGGCATTCTTAGTGGTGGCAGATGAACCTAGGCAGCAGGGTTGGGACCTCTAGGGTCCATAGTGAGGAACTGAGAGTCTGTACCTCCTGCCAGCATCTCATTTTGGAAGTCACACTCTATCCTTGAATAAGTACAAGATCCTTTGGGGGAAATAAAATACAGTGAGTAACAGAGAAATAAAATGCTTTCACCTGAGACATTTTTACACTTCTAGATTTTTGTTTAGAATATGACCCAGAGACTTACAAATATAAGGAGAAACCATACCCCTAAGATGGGACTTAAAATAAGTCCTTCTATAACAGAACGCACTGATCCCAAAGGTCAGTTTGGGATCTGGAAGAAGTTCTGGGAAGTTCTATATTCATGCCATAGTTTGCTATTTTTTGCACCTTCATTTCTTGTTCACTATCTTGGCTTATTTTGTGTACATGTTTCTCCCTTCCTTTCTGAGACTAGGGTTGACATGTATTTACTTTATTTAGTATAGTTTCTAGGATGGTGCTTTCTTAATAAATGTTAAGTGCAATTTTAAAATAGCCCTTTAAGTAAAAAGAAAACATATAACTGATAAGCAAACTTTGTTAACTGCCTACTCAACAACCACTCGTCTTATTTTCCTTGATGATAGAGCCTCAGTTTTTTAAGGGTTTAATTAGTAAAGGACTCAGGGAAGACAGGCTCATCTTCAGGGAAAATCGTGATTGGTTTAAACAAATATTATTTTCAAGGCCATTCTTTGCCAGTTATTGGTTTATTAGTGGCAAGTGATCCAATTCTAGTCAATGAGAGATAATGGAAAGATACCTGGAATTTCTGGGAAGGCCTTTCCTACTATCATAAATTGAAACAAAGAAGGAAATAGTTTTTTTTAATTTTTGCCTTTGGATGTTTTTCTGTGATTGCTGGAACTGTGGCAGTCATTTTGTTACCTTGAAGGGAAAGTGAGAGAATAGTTAGGCCCAGTTAGAGTGCTAACATCATTGAGCTGCTCAGCTAAACCTGTGGAAACCCCTGGTTCTGAATTTTTATTTTCATACACCACCTTTTTTAAAGTCACTCTCAATAACTTGCATCCGAAAGAAGTCAAACTGATATGGAAACTTGCACCCATAACTTACACCCCCAAAATTCAAACTGATACAGAAAAGCATGTTAGGTACATTTTTGTGATACAAAATATAATTATTTCCTAGAACAGTTTTCCTGTAGGGATCATTCCCAAACCCCCTCTGCCCCTAGGAAATTCTAAGTGCACTTATTTAACCTAGAAATGCTGTGTCACCACTGCCACTTTGTCCCACAGGTTGTGAACTTAGGAAGAAGCTTCTCAAAAATAAGAAGAAGCAAAAATCTTAAAGGTATCCAGACACTATTAAAATCACATAACATTTTCTCAATGTGAAAAGATAATTTCAGATGTCTTGGTTTTAATATATATTTCATTTGGATTTCTTAATAGGTGGCCAGGAGGAAGATATCTAGTAGAAATGATTCTTTATAAACAATGCCTTTTGTATTCCACAACAACATGAAGTGTTTAAGATAGAAAAGGCATCCTTCAGATTTGTCTTCTTCATCAATACCATTTTTTTAAAAAAGTTACACTCTGAATCAATTTATGGAATGGAAAAGTTGAATCTCTAAACCTGGCTCTTCATTTGCCTTTTTTAGCCTGCTTTTAACTTTGATTCTTTCCCCGACCACTTAAGTGCAGCCACTCTGACTGGTGGGTTCACTTATTTCTTGCCCCTTTACTGTTCAATGTAATGAATCTTTTACTCCATTAGGTTTTATGCTTTCCATGATGCTCTAGCTGAAGTCCCTGTTTTCTTATGATTTTAGCTGTCTAGGTGTTTTAGGCATACTGTCCCCTAGAATCTCATCCACTTTTCTCAACCAAAACCTCAGTCGGTTCTTAGTAAGCCCTAAGAGATAAAAATGAACATAAAGTATTTAGGGGCATGTACTCTGGGTGAGCTCATTAACTGCCTCCAGGTAAATGATATTTGAAGCAGCCTTGAAAGTGGTCTCTTTCTCCCTAGTGATAGAAATGAATAAACCAAATGCTCTTTGGAACACTACAAAATGGTTTTCAAGCTTTCTTCCATAGTTAAAAAGAAGTAAATCATGGGATTATCAACCTAACACTAACTAGATCTTCTCACTCTACAATCATAGATACATCATCAAATCTTAGGCTTGTTTCCTGATCTGTGGTCATGGAAATTTTTTTTTCTGTGGTTCTTTCTTTGAATCAATAGCATGACTGACAAGAAATTAAGCTATTGCTTGCCCTGACCATGACTAAAAACAGCTCAGTTCAGCCATGTATGTGTATATATATAAAATGTATATATTGTATTGTACATATACATATGTATATGTATTGTATATAATGTATACATATATACATTATATTATATGTGTATGTGTATCTATAATGTGTGTGTGTATGTGTGTGTGTGTGTGTGTATATATATATATATAGAGAGAGAGAGAGAGAGTGAGAGAGAGAGACTGAGACTAAGGACAGCATATATATATATATATATATATGCTGTTCCTGAGCTTTGAAGCCAAAATTCCCTGAGCTTTGAGGTCTAGTTTAAGTTTTGTGGTATGTGTATATTACTAAGATTTTCCTCTAATGACATCATGCCATGTCTATGGTATAGCTACCCCCCAAGTCCTCTCCAGAAATGTTCCCCAGAGTGGAGCAAGCAAACACAACATGTTGCTTTGCTTTACATGTCTTTATTTCCTTTACATTAGCCATTGGGCCTATCAGTACCATTAATGTGTGGTACTCATACCATATATTACTTAGTTACTCATTGTTAAGAACTCAGCTCCACTGCTCAGTATTCGCTTGTTAACTAGACTTGCCTCAATTTCATCAGCACAAGAGTATGAATGATTCTGGGGTTTCCTTGTCCCCAGGTGTCTGTTTCTCCACAGGGTCTCAGTGACTTTCATAATTTTTGAATATACAGCTATCAACTTAATTATATTTCTACTAACTACCTTTCTTGTTTTCAATACACTAGGTTCAATTTCTGATAAAATTAACTTTTTAATAGGAGCAATGATATTTTCTCTGTGTGCCTAAAGGTATTAAAAGGGATATATAATACATAACATTTGGTCCATAGCTTTATACTTTTTCAGAGATAAAATAGTATGATGTATAATATTGGTTGTTAGCTACTTTCATCAAGATTTATTTTTATTTCTTTTGTCAGCTCCTGGTAGTTGACTAAGTCAGCTTTTTGTTTGTGTTGTATTTGGATAAGGAGCCTAGACTTTTGAGTCAGAAGAATCTTGGATTGTACTTCTCACCCTGGCTTTTACTAGGTATGTGAACTTGGACAAATTACTTGATCATGTATGGGCTCTCTAAAATATAAGAATATTATTGTTTTTGCTAGAATTGAAAACAGTAAATAGTAAAATAGAATGCAAGGTGCTTGGTGTGATCCCTATCTCATTTCATAGGCAGTTATTACAAAAATTTTGAGTTTATTTTTTAAGCCAATATTTTACTTTTGCTGTGGTGGTAGAAGCTTGTTTTCAATATGTTTGGAAGAGGGTAAAATTAATTATCTATACAGCTCAGATGACTCCCCTCCATTTCCTCACTATCAAGCCAAATCCATTTTTGTGCTTAATTTTGATAAGTTCCTGTGTGTTTATCTGGATAGGTGGTGTGAAACCTGGGACATATTTCGCTTGCTCTTTCTTTCAAGCTAATTACTTAGCAAGTTCTGATTTTTTCTAGGTTTCTCTCATCTCTGGTGTTCTTCTGCTTACCAGTACCCCTGATTCAAGTCCTTATTACACCACATGCTTAATGTATTGCATGTCCTCTCCTTTCCTGTAGCTGGTCTCCCTTTTATCCACTTTTCACACACCAAAAAACTATTTTGCCACTTCTCTGCTCAAAAACCTCAGTGACTTGCCATGGCCTGTGGAATAAAGTTCAAATTTCTAAATGAATTTCTCTGTGAACCTGGAAATCCAGGTTCCACTGTAGGTCTCCCACTTTCTGTTTTATTACCCTTCTGCATGAGCTCACTGGGACCACCAGACTATCCTAGCCCCTCTCCTCTTTCCCAAATCTAAATCTGCTTATAACATCCTGACCCCACTAGGAAGCATTCCCAGAGAACCCTCGCACATAATATTCTTCTCTTCTTTAAACTCACGCAGTTATTGCTGTTTTGATGGTGAACATTTTCATTTACTGCATATACTTTTCTTGCACTTGACTCCCTTATTAGATATTGAATCACTTCCTTATTTCAGCTCTTCTTTCTCCATTTCTCTATTGTCTTCCCATCTATGAGTCTTTTTTCCTTACCCAGCCTGGACTCTATAATTAATCATCTAAATAGAACTTCCACCAATATATTAATTCTTTAAATACTTTTCCCATCTTCCTAGTAAAATTTAAACTCTGAATTTACTTACTTCTTTCACACACTATATCCATACAGCTGAACACTGTTGAAGAGAAATCTGCAACCATGCTTTCAAGTGCAGCAGGGTACCTTTGGTTAAATCTTATAGTTGTTTTTGGTCATCTCTCTCTCCCATCTCCAGTAGCTACCCTTCCATATTTGCATCATTTTCAAGCACCCTTCTCTACTCCAAGCCCACCTTCTCAGATGAACTTGCTTCCAACTTCTTAGAAAACATGGCGACCATCAGGCATGTCTTTCTATTATTTTTTCTTCCTATTTCAATACAATATATACAAATATATCTTCACTAATTGTTACCTGCTTTCCTCTAGTCTTGGAGGATCAGGTATCTCTCTTCTGACTGAAGCTAACTACTTCACCAGGATACTAGTTATGATCCCAAAGCATCATTCCAGAATCTTGGTGTATGAATTATTCTTTATTTTTCCTGTCTCTCCTTCTCTTCTGGTTTATTCCTCACACACTACAAGAATACTCAAGATTTTCACTGGTATAAAGGGGGTAAAAGACAGAAAACTGTACTTGAACAACAATTAAAAAAGTGACAATATATCAAAAAGTAAAAAAAAAAGACATATTTCCTTTATGCTACATCCCCCTCTCCCCCATTAACATTTCAAAACTCCTTGTTTCCAAGGCCTCTATTCTTATTCATACTACATGTTCTATTGGGCTTCTAGAAGCAAAACTTGACTAAACCAACGTTCATGACAGCATTCAAACACTTCCTATTTCCAAAGTCAATTGTACAATTTCAAGTCTTATCTTGCTAAATCTCATTGTTCAATTTCATATATTTTTAATTTAAATTGTATGTGTTTCTTCCCTAGGCATTATCTTGTTAAATCCTTTGAATAAGTACTCTCTATATAGCCTAATTGTTCAACATATATTCCTTATAATAATTCTGAAAGATAGATATTATTAGCCTAATTTTACACAGAAAACCAAGGCTTAGGAAGGTTAAGTAACTTGCTTAGGGTACCTGGAAGTGGGATAGCCAGGGCTAGCACCATGATTTGAACTCTTTGAAAGTCCACTTCCTTCTATGGTCAGGGGCCACTTCCAAAGTGCTATTCATGGCCACTTCTTGGGCTACATAACCCTCTTTATCCTCCTGTTATGTCCTACATGTGTCTCTATCATTTCAGTGAACACGTTATATTCTATTAACAAATGAACTGTTTGTGTCTTTCTCTCTGTCTATAGATTTCTTCACTGAGGAGAGATTCATATCTTAGTCCTATCTGGTTCAGTGCTGATATATGCTTTCTAAATCCTCCTTGATGGTAGATAGCCTATCTATACATTTCTCAGGATGTCATACAGGGTCTTGTGTATAGTTATGTTGTTCACTCAGTTATTTGAGTAAATGAAATATTTCTTGTCAAGCACACAGAGGCTCCACAAAGACAGGTACTTTTCTAGGACCCTTTAATAACTGAAGACTGTTATGGCTGAAGTTCCCCCTTCCTTGACCTGTCTGCCTGATATGACAAAGTAGATTTTATATCTGGCTAGTGACTGTGTAAGAAGATTATCAGGTTACTACCTCAGGGCAGACCAGCACCAGGAAGGATGATTCTTTGGAGAAATAAAACTGTTGCTCTCTCCTTTTTTCTTATTTTCTCTCCAAAGCATTCTATTAGACAGACATAACTTCTGCACCTCTGGTAAATCAAAGATTTTTCACTCCTTGAGGAAATTTTCTACCTTCCTTCCATGTGCCATTATGCAGGAGTTACAGCAGCAAGCATTGAGGGTCTAGGAATCTGCTTGTGGGCCTTGTGGATTTCTGCCAAGCTCTGTGATCTCTAAAAGCCAATGAGCCCCCTTGCTGGGACCCTAAGGCCCTGGACTGCTATGAAAACCTGTAGGAAGCAGCACCTCACAGCAAGCAAGGTCAGACAGGCTACATGAATGATTAGTTAACTCTTATCCTTTCTTCTGTCAACACAGTTCTTTACGCATTTGCATTTTCACTACTGAGTAAGGATCCTGTTATCTGTGACCTGAACAGAAGTGGCTGAATGGCCATCTCTGTAAACTTCTCAATCTCTGTAAACTTCTGATCTTCTAAACCATGGCCTACCCCTGACCAGATAGCTGAGTTGTTTAGAGCAGCTTCCCAATACATCAAGGTTGCAGATCCCTGGTCATGGCAGATACAAATCAACCAATGAATGCATAAATTTGTGGGACAAAAATTGATCTCTCTGTCTCTGACTCTCTCTCTAAAAATTAATAAATAAAAGTTAAAAAATAATTTATTTAAAAAGCTGACTAGTTAATTCTTCTCAGATTGGGATTGAAAATGTCAATATTTTCACTTCATCAGCAGGGCATTTTTCCTCTCACTCACTCCAAGTGTTTATAAATGTGTTCCTGAATGTCCTATTTATTTTGGGACAGAGGCCAAAGTGAATTGCTTCTCTATCGGTTATGCTAAGCAGTGTGTGATGGGGTAAATTGATAAAATTCACAGCTAGTGATGTGATTCCATTTTTAGAACATGATATGCTCCTTGGACCAAAGGATTGACTTCTTTGGAAGCCAGGCAGGCAAACAAGTCCCCATGCACACCCCTTGGCATGGGTAATATTGCCAGACCCACCAAGGTGCTGGCTAGCACTGGGCTGGCTCTTGAGCTGGCAGAGTCCTCTCAGACAGTCCCTGCTTACCCACAGTGTAGACCCACTTGGAACAATTAAAGCTGCTTGTGTTGGCCTAGCTGCAAGCACATTTTCACAGAATGCAAAAGAAAGACAATGCTTTTCTCACAAACATGCCTTCTGTTGATCAGGAGAAAACAGCGCGAGCCTGGGAAATGCAGGCTCAGTTTCTGTAAGTAGAGCACACAGAGTCACCACTGTGATGAGCAGGGAAATGGAGCAGAAGATGGGTCAGCTCACTGCCTCCAGCAGAAAGCTAGCTACATGGCAGCAGACAGCTCTTCAATCTGTCTAAAGGACCAGGTCCCGGAGAGAACAGTATTTAAAGGAACCTACTTTAAAAAAACAAGCAAACTTTATTTTTTAGAGCAGTTTTAGGTTTGTAACAAAATTGAGAGGAAGGTACAGAGGCTTCCCATGT
The DNA here is from genome assembly GCA_028533065.1 of Trachops cirrhosus. Taxonomy (NCBI): domain Eukaryota; kingdom Metazoa; phylum Chordata; class Mammalia; order Chiroptera; family Phyllostomidae; genus Trachops; species Trachops cirrhosus. The sequence continues at coordinate 40,572,303 of CM052547.1, read as the reverse complement.
ACCTCCTGTTCCACACATGTATAGGCAGCACAGGGTGGTGTGTTTGTTCTAATTCATGAACCTACACTGACACATCCTAATCATCCCACTTCTTTTTAAATAATTTTTTATTTTTCAAATAAAGTTGATATACAATATTATGTTAGTTTCAGGCATAAAACATAGTGATTATACATTTATATAACTTACTAAATGATCACCTTGGTAAGTCTAGTACACAATATGATACCATACATCGTTATTACAATATTGTTGACTATATTCACTCTGCTGTACTTTCCATCCCCATGACTGTTTTTATACCTGGTAATTTGCCCAGCTTAATCCCTCCCTCTTTTTCCACCCATCCTCCCAACCACACTCCCATCTAACAACCATCAAAATGTTTTCTGTGTCTATGGGCTTGTTTCTTTTTTGTTTATTCATTTGGTTTTTTAGATTCTACATGTAATTGAAATCACATGGTGTTTATCTTTTTCTATTAACTTGTTTCACTTAGCATAATACCTTCTAGTTCCATCCATGTTGCCACAAGTGTAAGATTTCATTGTTTTTCATGGCTGAGCAATATTCCATTGTATATATGCACGACCTCTTCTTTATCTATTAGTTTATTGATGGAAACTTGGGTGGCTCCCATATCTTGACTATTGTAAATAATGCTGCAATAAACATAGAAATGCACATGTCTCTTGATTTAGTGTTGTGGGTTTCTTCAGATAAATACCCAGAAGTCCAACTGCTGGGAACTTTTTTATCTCTTGTGTAGATTTTTTTAAAAAAGTATTTATTTTATTTATTTGTCTATTTATTGTAAGAGAGGGAGGGAGAGAGAAACAGAGGGAGAGAAACATTGGTTTGCAAACCAGGCGTGCTCCCTGTCCAGGAACCAAACCTGCGACCTTTCGGTTCACAGGCCGGCACTCAATCCACTGAGCCACACCAGCCAGGGCTAGCTTTTATTTTAAAGTCTATTTTGTCTGATACAAGTATTGTTACTCCAGCTTTTATTTTTTCATTCCCATTTGCATAAAATATCTTTTGTATCCCTTTAATTTTAATCAGTGTGTGTCTTTCAATAGGAAGTAGCTGTCTTACAGAAAGCATATGTGTGGGTCTTGTTTTCTTTTCCATTCGGCCACCCTATGTCTTTTGATTAGAGCATTTAATCTATTTTCATTTAAGGTAATTATCAATAGGTATGTAGTTATTGCCATTTTATGATTTATACTTTTGGTCTTTTGCTTCTTAAACAAATCTGTTGAATATTTCATATAATATTGGTTTGGTGGTGATGAACTACTTTAATTTTTTGTTGTCAACTAAGTTCTTTATCTGTCTTTAGATTCTAAATGACAGGTTTGCTGGTTGAATATTCCATGACAATCCCTTCTGGTCTGTCAAGTTTCTGTTGAAAAACCAGCTGACAGTCTTATGGAGCTCCGTTATAGATCATTACTTGTTTTTGTCTTGCTACTTTTAAGATTCTCTCTTTGTCATTAACTTTTGGCATTTTAATTATGATGTGTCTTGGTGTGGGCCTGTTTGGGTTCATCTTGTTTGGGACTCTCTGCACTTTCTGGATTTCTATGTCTATTTTTTTTTTTACCAGGTTAGGAAAGTTTTCTGTCATTATATTTTTACATAGGTTTTCAATTCTTGGTCTCTCTCTTCTCCTTCTGGTGCCCCTATGATGCAAATGTTGTTGCACTTGATGTTGTTTCAGAGGCCCCTTAAACCATTCTAATATTTTTGGATTTTTTTTTTGTTTTGATTGAGTGTTTTCTGCTATTCTGTTTTCCAAATTGCTGATTTGATCCTCTGCTCCATCTACTGTACTATTGATTCCCTGTAATGTATTCATTTGTTATAATTTTGACTTCTGACTGGTTCTTTTTAATGTCTTTTGTCTCTTTTTTTATGTTTTCTACCTCTTTGCTCAAGTTTTCACTGAGTTCATCTACTCTTTGCCTCAGTTCGTTGAGCATCCTTTTTACTCAATGTTTTGAGTTCTACATCTGGTACATTGCTTATCTCCATTTTATTTAGTTCTTTTTCTAAAGCTTTGTTGTATTCTTTCACTCAGGATGTGTTTTTTGTCTCCTTATTTTTGGCTGCCTCCTGTGTTTGTTTCTGTGTATTGGGCAAAGCTACTACATCTCCTGGCCTTGGTAGAGTGGCCTTACATAGTAGATGTCCTGTGGGGCTGTATTGTACAGTCTCCCTGGTCACCTGAGCCAGGTATTCCAGATGTATCCCTTGTGTGGGTTTTATGTGTCCTCCTGTTATAGTTGAGTTTTGATTGTTGTTGGCATGCAGTGGGGGAATTGACCCTGAGGCTGACTGCCTGTGAGGACTGAGTGTGACTTCAGTGTAGTAACTGTTGTGTAAGGGATAACTTCATGGACTAGCATTCACTATATCTGGGCTCTGGTGCCTGTCTCGACTGCCCTTTGAGTGTGTTGCTTGTGGAGTTGTTCTGGTGTTCTCTGAAGCTAGCTACTGGGTGTGTTAGTTCTTGGGTCTCTTGGGAGGAGCTCTCATGCAGGCCAAGGTGAGCCATTGCTGGTGCCCCTGTGTGGGGCTGCCTGGTATAAATTACAAAGTGATCTGAAGAATGGTTGCCACTAGTGCCGGGCTTGGGTACACTTATCCTGCTAAAACCAGATGTTGCTTCTTTGAGGTCTGTAAACCTTTGAGAGATTTTAGGACCTTGGACAGCATGATCCAATACAGGTTGTTTGTATGGAAATGTCACTGGAAAGCAGCTTCGTTGGGCCTAAAAGTTGGTTTGGGTGGGGTGAGGTTTTAGGGAATCACCATGGCAGAGCAAACAGTGGTAGTCAGGGTGATGGAGACTCAGATATGATGCCCACCTGCAGGTTGGGTGACGGAAGGGCTCAGCAAAGGAACAATGACTTCTGCCAGCACTTCTGTTTGGCAGAAAGCTGCCCCCCCACCCAAAAGTCAGACAATTTAGTTCCTCCCTATATGTTTCTAGAGACTTCCAACCTGCTGTCCCAGTGCTAGAGCTCAGAGCAAGTGTATCCCATGTGCAGACTCTTTAGGAGGAACACCTGGGTCTCTAGAAATCCTCTGTCTCACTCAGCCACTGTCTACCCAGCCATAATGCCTTCAGTCACAGTTTCTGCTCATTTTCACAGCCAGAATTTATGGGTGCTTCTCCTTTAAGCATTAGAACCCTGAGCTGGGGAACCTGGTATGGGACTGGGACCCCATGCTCCTCAGGGGGACCTTCACAGCTGAGATAACCCTCCTGGTTTTTAACTGGTATGTGTAGGTGTGTGACCAGCTCATTCATATCTCTGCCTCTTCTACCAATCTTGATGTGGCTTCTTTTTTTTTTATCCATAGGTATAAGACTTATGTTCAGTTAGTCTTCAGGTGGTTCTGAATGATGAGTGTTTTACAGTATAGCTGTAAATTTTGAAGTGGTTGTGGGAGGCACCAAGCACAGTGTTTACCTGCCATCTTGACCAGAAGTCCCCATTCCAATTATTTTTGATGGACTCTTTTAAACAATTTTTTAATGACTTAGATTTCTTTAGATCTCAAGTGGGAGAACTGGGACTAGATTTCCCCTTCTATTTTATTTTTGATTAATTTTGTTGCCTTTTTAAAAATTACAACTAGCCTTTACTGAAGTACCTATTGCAGATCCTAGTGTGGCCATTCCCCTGAATTCCCACATGACTTAAAGACCCTGGTGCTTCATGGGTCACATCTAGGATGCCAACTGTTGTTTTATGTGGATTAGTTTTAGATTTTCAAATGTAAGCTCTTTGAGGATAGAAACCATTTCTCAGTGCTGTGTTCATGTACTTTCAATAAAACATGTGTGCTATACAGAAGTTTGTTTATTTGGGACCATAAACACTGGAGGCATCCAAACACTGGGATACTTCTGAAAAAATTTTGTTATTATGTTATTTCACTGCAACAGGTACGAAGGGACAATCTGCTTCTGGCCTGACAATCATGTGACATGCCAGGCTGTGGAAATGGGTAGGGGTATGTCCCAGTGGCCCAAGTGACATGATCCAGATTTTGTGATGAAGTTTGTAATAGACATATGAAAAATGACTCTGTCAGAAGTTATTTGATATTATGAAAATCTCACGAATTACATGAAACAAAGGTCATTTATTCCAGAGCAAGGGATATTTCAGGTGAATAGATGAGCAAAATTTGGAAAGGAAGATGTAGCTAGAGCACGCAGAGGACATTGATGAATCTTTTCAAAGATCACTTCTGATGGTGAGTGATTTTTACTAACTTCTACCCACAGGCCAGTAAAGTTTCCAGAAAAGCAAAGTTTTCAAATGTTTTCATTTAAAACATATTTTATAGTTTTCTTTACCATTTTAAAAGGAAATAAATATGTAATGCTAATTTTGATATTTTGTGTGTGTGCAAAAATCATGTTATATATATTCATTGTGTTTATGTTATAAATATTTGGACTATATAATTTTTGTTCATTTGTAGGTAAAACAAGTAGTTTTAATTGACATAAATTGATTATAGGTACTCAGTACATTCTTTAATTGATTTGCACTAAACAAAATACTATAAAATTTAATTAATTCTTACTACACTTTATATCCTTTTTCTTGGGGGTACCATTGCCTATGAGCTAAAATCTTCCTAAAATATTATGTTATTTTCAAGTTAAGATTTTAAACTTCAGAAATATCATTAACCTGGAAGCAGTTCTCTGGCATTATGAGTAGAATCTCTACTATAATTATATGTTTATAAATAAACTGAAAAATTATCTTAAAAATCAGGGTGACTTGAGTCACCATCTTTTATACTGTGTTTTACAGTATCAGTTATTTAGGTAAGCTTAGACTAGTAACTGAGAGCTTGTTCTTTCTTTTAAATTTTTATTTATTTATTTATTTATTTATTTATTTATTTTCATATGTTTTATTGATTATGCTATTACAGTTGTCCTATTATCCCCCTTTCATTCCCCTCCACCCTGAACACCCTCTCCCACCCAAATTCCCCCCCTTTAGTTCATGTCCATGTGTCATAAGTTCTTTAGCTTCTAC
>CM052547.1:40530346-40566722 GCA_028533065.1 Trachops cirrhosus | reverse complement strand
CCTCCTACTCCGGGGCCTGGGCCTCACAGGACCCGGGGAGTGCCTGGCCTTTTTCAGGTCCACGGGTGCGCAGTCTCTGGGTCCCGAGGGGCACTCACTTCTCCTACCTGCGGGGCCTGGGCCTCACAGGTCCCGGGGAATCAGAAATGATCTTTTATTTTCAAAGTTTTATAGTATGTAGAAAGTCTTGGATATTTTATTATTTTATTTTATTATTTTATTATTTTATTTTTAAGGGAGGGCTCAAGGGAGGGAGAGAGAAACAATGCTATGAGAGAAAAACATCAATTGATTGCCTTTCGGACAAACTGGGGACCAAACCTATAACTTAGGCATGGGCTGTGACTGTGAATAGGACCTGTGACCTTATGCTTTGCTGGACAATGACCAGCCAGCTGAGCCACAATGACCAGGGCAAGTCTTGGATCTTTTAAGACCGAGGTTTGAGAATGTAGGTCAAGTAAAAAGTGTTTTCACAGTTTTGTCTGCATAAAGCTGAGAATGTTCCTCAGTTTGAAATTATAAGCTAACCATTTTTATTAGGAAATTAGTATGCTTCTGAAAGGACTATTCATGCATATCAAAACAGGTGCAAATGCATGTTGTTTATAAATCCTTTCTTTGACTCCAAGCAACTGCGAAGTCAGACGAAGCCCTCTAAATTTCCTAAGCAGTGAAAGTATTTCTATACTCCATCCAACACATGCAAATTAAGATGAAATCAATTTTACATGGTGATGTAAGTGTAGAGAAATCAAAGAAGTACTGACTTTTTTTCCAGAACAACTATTTTCAAATGTTCTCTTTTTAATTTGAAAAATCAAATTATTTAAAAATAATTGAGAGAGGGACAGGGAGGTTGTACTTCTCTGCCCCAAGCTTAACACAGTCTGCATTTTGTAAAATTCTGTGATAAACACCATGCCTCTAGCAGAACGATATTTATTTTCATAGTAGGCATATGGGCAGAGTTACTTTTTGGCAAAATATGTCCCCAAGAACAAATGTCAAAATGAAGTGTTCAATACAATGCTGTCACCTGGTGACCACATCCTGAAATTACAATAATACAACCTCTAGGGCTCCGCCTTCTGCTTCCTGTACCCGAGCCTAGTTAGGTGACATCATAGGGTTTTGGAGCTGGAGCAACATTAGAACAAAATCACATGCAGCTTCTCCAGTTAAAGTGACACAGCTAGAAGGTGGCCCTGAGTATATGTCTAGTTAGTGGTACGTTTATGGTAAAAGTATGCACTTGGCCAGACAAGTTGGGTTTAAATGGCAGCTCGGTAATTTACTAGCTGTCAGACCTTGGGCATCTTATCAAATCTGGCTGAACCTCAGTTTCTTCACATGTAAAATGAGAAGTCCATTAGAATATACCTCAAGGGGCTATTGGGAAAATTGAATGATATAATATATGTAATGTGCCTGCTACATAATACATGCAATTTACAGACATGATGAAGACATGCCCAGCAAAGGACAAAATGCTGTCAGAATAAATGCGATAATAGACTCAGGAGTGCCTCAAAAATTTATACAATGGTGCATATAGAGTGGTATGGTACATGATCAGTTGAAATTAAATGATTTAGAATAAAAAAATAACACTATTTACCCATTTCCCTTTTCCCCTTTGAGAAAATACCAAATTGCTCTTGATTTGTTTGATTGCTTTATTCTATTGTCTTTTTTCTAAATTCTAAAGCTGTGCTTTGCTGAATTTCTTAGAGCATCTCAGCCCTTCAGAGTAACTACAGTGTGTGCTCTATTGTCTAAACTGAAATTCCTGTGAATTATTTTGCTTTGAATGCCGAAGTGCCAAGACAGAGTTAACTTGGTAAGTCTTGGTGAAGCTCATTCAGCCACATTCACATAACAAATCAAACCAGGAACAGCCTGGCAACTTGCTTTGTTTCCTCTGCATTTTGTGAGCTTGTGCAAATGTAGCCTGGAGAGGCCAAATATGGAAAATTTAATTTAACCATCTGAGCTTCATACGGAATGAGTTTCCATTTTGTCCCCTTGGTTCAAAAGTGGGGACAAACAAATGAGCTAATGTGTTTGGTCCCATTTGAACTTGTCAAGGTGCCATGGAGTATGCCAGGACTTCTTATTTTTTTAGGAACAAAAACCCAAACAAAAAAAAGTCTTATGTTCCTCTTTGTAGTTACTGCTACTGCCTGAAAATGAAAACTATTTTGTTCTATAATGAATGACTATAAAATTCAGGTTTGTAGGGGAATGCAGTGTGCCTGGCTGATTCTGATTCAACTACATTTATTGAGCATCTGCTACATATTAGACACAGGCTACATGTACAACACCCACTACTTGGAGGTAAATAGGGCAGGTGCTGTGGTTGGTAACAGCTATATTGAGTCTACTTGTGAAAGAAAGAGTGCCTTAATTTGTGTCTCTCAGAAGCAAACCCTGAGGCAGGGATTTGATTGCAAGTCATTTATTTGGGGGTGGGGGGTGATCTCAGGAAACAGCAGTAGTGGAGTGGAGAATTTTGACAGGAAGCAGAAGGAAGCTGGTGAAGGGTGCATAATGAAACAGGTTTCTACTGTGGGAAAATGGGGCTCCATTCTGCTGGGGGACTCTGGGAAACAAAGTTGGTGCTTCAGAATTATCTCACCACCTACCAGTTCCACATGGCTACTCCCAGGCCTCCTGATTCCCTCAATTTTGTCCTCAGACAAAGCTTTCAGGTGCTCATGGTTTGAAATTGGTTCAGCATGTGTGAAAATGGTAAGTGCCTAAGTGATATGGTTAGAATTGTGACACCTTGTCCTACAACGAGGGAAAAGATTAGAACCACACCCTCTGGGGATTTCCCAAACATCTCACTCTAAAAATCCAATTCTGCAGGGAGAAGAGCATATGAATATGCTGGCAAAAAATTAGATGACAACCACTGTTTCTTTACTTGGCTTCTCTACCTGAATCTCTTAAGTAGATTAGACATGTCACCTGGATGGCATCCTTGTGCAGATCAGTGTTAAAGGGTAAGAGATAATGTTGGACTGGGCTGAGGAAGATGGGCAGAGAGAATGTGCAAGAAATATTAGTTTTTAATACACAAAACATGTCCTCTCTACCTAATGCCATCTTCTGATGATCCAGAAATAACCACATGGAGAGGAAAGATACCCAAATGAGAGGTTAACCCAAGGTCCTCACTAAAAATAAACCATGGGCCTCCAAGATCTTTTTCCTAATACTAAACCATAGATTTGATATCTCTGATGGTGAGGAAGAATGGCCAAAAAAGGTGATGAAAATGCCCCATACTCAATGCCTAGAGCCCAGCAGAGGCAACAAAGAGTAGTTGATTAGGGCACTGGAGCCACACTGGTTCAGATCCTGGCTTAGCCACTAAGTGATGTTGCAATCTTGAACTCTCTGTGCCTTGGTTTCCTTATCATATACCTTCCTGGCAGGGCTGCTGTGAGGACTGGTATTTTCAGCAGAACCGATTCAGAGCCATGACCCTGCAGGCTGCCCACCCCCAATGATTGCTAGGGCCTTCTACTATATCTAATCAAGGGATAAGTGAGAGAAGTGATGTAAAGAGAAAAATCTAGAGTTAGCTCCAATCTCTAGCTCTATTTATTGATGTCTTCTTGATCCTGACCTGTACTTTGAGGACAATGAGAGAGGAAAAGCAGGCAGAGGGAGGGAAGGAGAAAGGGAAAGGGGGGAGTTGAAAGGAAAAGAGAGAATTTTGGCCTTCTCTTTTAAATTGGAATGTGCCAAGAATATTCTATTGTTTCTTTTTTCTTTTTTCTTTTTTTGGCAAATTTAATCCTACTTATGCAATGGTATAGAGTTTTAAAAAATTTAAGAATCCTCCCTCCTTTTTAAACTGTGGGGATTCTTTGGTATACACAGAGATGGGATTTCAATCTCAGATATACATAAATCTACAGTTTCATGACTGTAGATTTGGCAATGAATTCTTAGTTGTGACATTGAAAGCACAGGAAACAAAAGTAAAAATAACACAAGTGGGACTACATCAAACTTAAAAAATTAATATCATAATGTGGTTCCGTGTGTGTGTGCATGTATTTACATACATTATCATTGAAAATTCTTCCTTTCAACCTAGTCTCATCCTTCACCTCCACAAGTAATCACTTCTGTGATTCTTCTGTATTTATTTCCAGAGTTTCTTTATGCAATGCAAGCAAATACTAATATATTTTAAATTTTCATCCCCTAAGAGATATTTAAAATGGTTAATAGTAGTAAGTAGTAACAACTTATTAAGTATTAGCTATATAATATACATCAGATCAGACCCATTTTACAGATAAGGAAATTGAGCACAGAGAGTCAAATAACTTTCCAAAGCTCAGAGAACAAGTAGGTTAGGGAGACAAAATTTGAATCTACTCAGTGTCCCTAGTCTTAGCCATTATATAATACCACCTCTATAGTATGTAGTAATTTTCAAATCTTTCTTTTCTCTCCATCTGTTATGGGTTGAATTGTGTCCTCTTTTCAAATTCATACTCGAAAGTCCTAACTCCAATTACCTCAGAATATGACTTTATTCCAAAATAGGTAGTTTTTACAGAGGTAATTAACTTAAAATTAGATCATTTGGGTGAGTACTAATTCAATAAGACTGTGTCCTTATAAAAAGGAGAAATTTGGGAAGTGGGGTCAGCAAGATGGTGGAATTTAAAGACAGACAAAGTACTAAAATAAAAAAGAAAACCACAGATTGATATCCTTAATGAATATTAATGCAAAAACATCAACAAATAGGCAAACTGAATTTAACAACACATGAAAAGGATTGTACAAAATGACTAAGTGAGACTTATTCCTGAAATGCAAGGATGATTCAATTTATGAAAATCAATCAGTATAATATACCACATCAATAGAAGGAAGAACAAAAATGACATGACCATCTCAACTGATATAGAAAAAGTATTCAACAAAATTCTACATCTTTTCATGACAAAAACATTCAATGAAGTAGGAATAGAAGGAAACTCATCATAATGAAGGGCATAAATGAAAAGCCCCAGCTCACACCATAGTTATTAGTAAAAGATTGAAAGCTTTTTCTCTAAAATCATAAACAAGGAAAGGTTGCCCATTCTTACTGCTTCTATTTAACATTGTACTAGAAGCCCTAGCCTTAGCAATTAGGCAAGAAAAGAAACAAAGCTTATCCAAATTGGAAAGGAAGAAGTAAAATTATTTCTGTTTACAGATGACATGATCTATATGTGAAATATGCTAAGAATACACACATATACAGAAGTGTTAGAACTAGTAGACAAATTTTGCAAAGCTGCAAGATACAAATCAACACCCAAAAATGAATTGTGGTTTTATACACTAACAATGAATAGTCTAAAAAGAAAATTAAGAAAGCAATATCATTTATAGTAAGGACAATATAATTAAATAGTTAAAAATAAATGTAACCAAGGAGGCAAAAGAACTGTACACTGAAAAATTATAAAGCATTGCTGAAAGAAATTAAATATGACACAAATAAATGGAATGACATTTCATGCTTGTGGATTAGATGTTATTCTTAAAATGTCCGTACTACCCCGAATTATCTACAGATTCAATGTAAAATCCCCATGGCATTTTTTGAATGAAAATAGAAAAAAATTTCTAAGATTCACATGGAATCTCAAGAGACCTGGATAGCCAAAGAAATCATGAAAAATAATAAATTGGGAGGTGTTTTATTTTCTGATTTTAAAATGCATCACAAAGCTACACTAATCAAAACAAAAAGAAAAACATATAAACCAATGAAACACCATAGAGGGCCCAGAAATAAACCCTTGTGTATATGGTCAAATGATTTTTGACAAGGGTGCCAAGACCATGTAGTGGGAAAGAAACAATTTCTTTGACAAATGATATTGGGAAAAGTGGATATCCACATGCAAAAGAATAAAGTTGGACCTTTACCTTATACCAGATTTTAAAAATTAAGTCCAATGAAAAGGCCTAAACATAAGACCCTAAAACTGAAAAATTCCTAGAAGAAAACATAAAGGAAAAGTTTCATGACTGTAGATTTGGCAATGAATTCTTAGTTGTGACATTGAAAGCACAGGAAACAAAAGTAAAAATAAGACAAATGGTACTACATCAAACTTAAAAATTTCTGTGCATCGAAGGAAACAATCAAAAGAATGAAAAATTAACCCATTGGAAAGGAGAGAATATTTACAAATCATATATTTTATAAGGAGTTAATATCCTGAATGTACAAAGAACTACTAAAAATTCAATGACAACCCCTGCCCCCCATATCTCAATTTATAAATGGACAAAGGACTTGAACAGACATTTCTCCAAAAAAGATTTAGAATGTAGGTAGATTCTAGAAGATGGAACATAAAAGGAATGGACTCCTTCTGGAAAACCTCCAGAAGGAATGCAGCCTTGCTGAAACCTTGATTTTAGAACTTCTGATCTCCAGAACTGTGGGATAAGAAATTTGTGTTGCTTCTAGCTCCAAAGTGTGTGATAATTTGTTATAGCAGCAATAGGAAATTAATAGTCTCCACAATGGTCTACCAGCTTTTCTTTAATTTTTGCTTTCCTCAAATCCATCTTCCCCATGATTAGATTTTTAAAACACTCATAAGAGACCTCATGACTCTATAGTCTTCTGGTGAATTGAACCATTCACCATTAACCTTCTGACAAATACTGCCAGAATCAGCTTAGGTGATTATTGTGTTACATATCTCCATTAGCTTATAAATTCCTTTATATCAAGGGAACTCATCCACAAAAGGCTAACAAAGTTCCTTTCACATAGTAGAAACACACACATATATACACACATGTATATATACATACATAAATATATACACATCTATTATATGTATGTGTGTATATATGTATAGAAAGTCTATATACAGTCTATTCATCTATCTATCTATCTATATCTATACCTATGTTATATATATATAATTTAATAGTCACTGAATAACTATTTCTTGGCTAATGGAATCTAGTAGGGGTAACAGGATTTCTCTGTGAAGGAAGTGAAGAAAAAAATGAAGAGCTTTACACAGACCAGAGGACCACCTGCTCACAACCCTCCTAGCTTTATATGTAGAAAGGAAAGAACTGAATTAACCATACCCAATTCAAGAATAGTTGCAGAATTAACTGAAAAAAGAGAAATTCTTTTTACTCAGGAAGAGGATTTAAAAAAAAATTTTTTGTCACATATTAAACTTACTGTTCAGGAAGTTATTTTAGAAAGAAATTTATGAAAGTCAACATCCATTTCAACTCTTCATAAGTAGACTTTATGGCAGAAGAAAAGATCTCCTTGAAGTAAATATTCTCCTGAAAAGAAGCAAAAGCTTGTTTACTTCCCTAAATCTCCTAGGGGAAGTTACGTGGAAACAGCCATTAGGAAAACCACTTAAAACAAAGCATACTGAGTTTCTTTTCCCAGAGGCCCTGAAACCCCTTTAAAGGTGGCTGAGGGTAAACAGCGTATGCACAGCACAGTGGTGCTTTCCTGGTCACCTGAGATTTCGGTAAGTGCCTGATTTCAGAAACCGTAGCTTTGAACTGATTTCACTTCTGTAACAGGCATAATAAATCCTTAGCATCTTCAGAGCTTATGTATCCTGACATCATGAAAGTATCCAACCTATGAATTTATTTCCACCCTTTGCAGTACAATTTCTATCAGGGCGTGCTAGCCTTCCCTTTCTTCTCCATTTTATCTCATCCTCTCATTTCCTTTTTCTTACAGGAAAAACAACTGAACCCATAAAGAAACTCCTTTGTCCTTCCATGATAAAAGCAATGAGCTTTCTTCATGAATGTCAGAGCAATCTCCACCATGTTCAATTTTGGGACATTTACAGTCAATGATCTTTATACTTCTGATCACAAACATGAACTCACCACTTCTCTTTTGAATCATTACTCTGAACAGTTACATACTTTTCCGAAACCATGACTGGTCCTCAGTCCAGGTTGTCTGCATGTCCCTCTGTAAACTATGTTTTTGTTGGAAAAAAGAGACATAGTTGGAAGATGACCAAATTTAGCCCTCAGTGCTCATTTCACCTTTCTCCTTCCTTCACATTTGTTGCTCTACCAAATCTCCCTCATTCCAGTGAGTCACTCACTCCCGGAGACCACACAGCCTCCATGCAGACCACTAAGTGAGACATTTCCCATCATTTTTAGTGATGTCAGGTGCAGCTGAGACTTTCTTCATTTCTAGGGACAGAGGGTGCTCTTCTTACAGACTTGCAAGTTTTTCACATCCGCAGAAGTAGCCAGAGATTTTAATGGGTATGATTTTTTGCAATCTTGGGTGAGCAGAAATAAAAATATACTTTCTTGTGACTGAACCCTTGAGTCCTTATTTCCACTTAGGAAAACTGAATTTTGCAATTTAAGGTGATCCATCCATTTTTTAAATTTAGAATTCCATCTCTTTTTGGTTCACATTTATTGTACTACCCTTTACACTTCCTGTCTTTTTGCTGGGAATTGCATAATTCTTTGGGGCTTACACACCACCCTTCGGTCAGGGAAGGGTGCATGGTTTGTGGTGGCAGGTATGAGAACATGAAGTTGGCTGTAATTCTGGGAGAACTCTCCCACTTCCCCAGCAGATGGGAAATCACCAGCTCACTGTCTTGCTGTTCACCCTCTAAGACCCAGCTACATCTGTCATTTTGTCTAGATCTTGGGTTTCCACCAGTGGCCTTTACCATGGGTTCTCTAACCCAGTCTCACAGAAACTCTTGACTAGAACTAATTTTTCACCCTTCTAGGGCATGTGGAAACTTTTTAAAACTCACTCATGCCCTAAGGGAGCCAAGACAGGCATGGGAGAGATCGAAGGGGAGAACTATCCTAAGTTTTTCTGCGTCTAGAACCACCCTACTGACATTTCAGCCCCACCATTCTTGTTGCTAGAAGGTTCTTCTGGAGCCTATTGTACTCCAGAATTCCAGGTCTTTTCATAACTTCAGGATCTCAAAACTCTGGGGGTTTGAACCCAAAGAGAGAGGGCCCAACACACGTCTAATCTGCCTTGCTCCTCACCTGCACTGAGGAAAGCTTGTGCCTGAACTCTGAGTGGTGGGAAAGCTTCTCTTTCTTTGTTACATTTTCTTTCCTGTTCAAGAGCAGAGACTAGCACACAATTCTATTTTTTCAGTTCTTTATGTTATGTTCTTATTTATTTATTCCATCACTTCAAATAGTTTCAAATATTTTTTGTAATGACAATTTTTAAGATTGACTCTCTTAGCAACTTTCAAATATACAGTACAGTATTATGAACTACAGTTATCATGCTGTACATTATATCCTAAGACTGATTTATTTTATAACTGCAAGTTTGTACCTGTTGACTCCATTCACCTATCTTACCCCCAATGCCACTTCCACACACTGTCTCTGGCAACTACCAATCTGTTCTCTGTAGCTATGATTTTGGTTATTATTACTTTTTAGATTCCACATGTAATTGATATCCTACCATATTTGTCTTTCTCTGGTCTGACATTTCATTAACAATGCCTTCAAGGTCCATCTGTGTTGTTGCAAATGGCAGGATTTCCCTCTTTTTAATGGATGAATAATATTCCATTGTGTGTATGTGTATTCCATTTTCTTTATTCACTTATTGATGGATATTTAGGTCATTTCCCTGTCTTGGTGGTTGTAAATAATGCTGCTATGAACATGGGAGTGCAGATAACTTTTCAAGGTAGTGTTTTTATTTCCTTCAGAAAAATACCCAGAAGTGGAATTGCTAGATCATTCATGTTTTATTCTCAATAGAAAGCAAAAGCAATTTTGTGGAATTCTAAACATGGTTCTTTTCCCAAGTGCCTGGGTCTTTCCAATGCTCTTTTGTTCTTTTGGTCTGTTGCTCTCTTTGGAAGTTGACTATTCTGTTCCAGTGTGGCTTGACTCTCTCCTGTGGCCGTGAATGCTACTAATTCACAGATAGTAAGAGCTCAGAAAATATAAAAAAGGCAGAAAAGAATATCCTGGTTATTATCTCAAGAAATTTTCCTGATATGAGCACATCACGCTGCCAGACACCAAGCAGTGGTAACAAATAGGCACTCCTGGCTCTTCTTGGCCACTGCATATCTCACTAATGTATGATGCTTACCTCATTTGTGCTTAGTTTTGAGGCACTTCACATATATATTATCTCATCATGTCCAATAGTACCACTACAATGTCAATGTTGGATGTCCCAGTACAAATGATGCTTAAGATTAAGATGGAAACTAAAGAAAAGATGATTGTTCAAAAATATGAAGATGGTTCAGAAATGAATAATTTTTATCTACAGTAGTGGATCCATTTATTTTGATGCCTGAAGTTTTGAAGAGATTTAATTTTCTCTTTAGAAGTATATAAGTATATAATATAAAATGTTAGATATGAAAGTGGGTCATAGAGTATTACCAGAAACCATTCTTAAAACTGAGACAGCCAGCAATAACTTAACTACACTTACAAATAATTGTGAGTCACTTAAATATATTCCATTAAGTCCTACCCAAATGTATGTCCAACTCACCTCCACCTTAACCAGAGCCCCTACATTCTCATGGCCACTTCAGTGTTTCCCTGTGTGAGAGGGGGTGAGATATGTAGGAGTGGAAAGATACAGCAGTCTTCACAAACGGTGGCTGACATATTTTAGTTTTGCATATTTTATAAAAGCACACAACATTGGGACTATGAAGGGGTGGGCAAATGAGGGGCCCTAATGAGTCATTACCATTGTGCTAACTCCACTTCTGATTACCTAAGCATGTGGGAAAATCAGTTGATACTGAAAATATTTCTAAAGGACAAAGAGCAAATCATATATAATAGATAAAAAGTGTGTGGTTGATTCTGGTCAAGATGGAGGCATAGATAAGCACAGCGTGCCTCCTCACACAACCACAGCAAAATTTACAACTAAATTACCAAACAACCATCACCCAGAATCATCCTAAACTTGAGCTGTATGGAAGTCTGATGACAAGGAATTAAAGAAGTTACATTATTCCAGATGGTAGGAGCGGTGAAGAGGCAAAGACGCAGAGATGTGGAGATGCAGAGATGCAGAGATGTGGCATGGATGGTCCCACACCTGCATGTGGTGGATAAAAATTGGGAGGGATACCTTGGGAGTGAGGGATCCCAGACCCACACCCAATCACCCAGCCCAGGGTTCTGGTGCCAGCAAGATAAGTCCCCATAACTTCTGGCTATAAAAACCAGTGGGTATTGGGGCAACTGAAGAAACTGCAGGATTCTCAGGGATTTTGTCTTAAAGGGCCTGCAATGGATTTAAGACTTACTCAGACTCACTTCCTCTGGGCTTCAACAGCAGGTCAGCAGCTGGAAGGGCATCAGTGTCATACAGGAAGGAACTGAAGTGTATGGCATCAGGGTGAGTACCACGGGACAGCTTCCTCCTGTACAAAACTCCAGACACCAGGCAGCAGCCATTGTCACTTTTCTGAGCGCTCCCATACAGAGCCACAGAGCTGCTGCACCATATCTGAGATTCTATCAACCTGGTTCACATGAATTGCCCCACCCAGGTGATTACCTACTTAAGAGTCCTTTACTCCATCCAACTTACAGGTGCACTTTTCTAAAATAGGCGACACTACTAAGATAGGGAGTCAAAGCAGCTCTGCCTAATACATAGGAATGAATGAACACAGGGAGACTGCCAAAATGAGGAGACAAAGAAATTGGCCCAAATGAAAGAACAGAACAAACCTCCAGAGAAAGAACTAAATAAAATGGAGACAAAAAATCTATCAGATGCAGACTTCAAAACACTGGTTATTAGGATGCTCAAGGAACCCATTGGGTACTTAGACTGCATAAAAAAAGACCTAGGCAGTTAAATAAAGGTTACAGTAAGTGAAATAAAAATTCATAGGGAATCAACAGTGTAATAGATGAACCTGAGAATCAAACTGATAATTTAGAACAAAAGGAAGAAAAAATATTCAATCAGAACAGCAAGAAGAAAAAAGAATCCAAACAAAGAATAGAGTAAGAAGCCTCTGGGACAACTTAAAATGTACCAACATTCGAATTATAGGGGTATCAGAAAGAGAAGAGAAAGAGCAAGAAATTGAAACTTACTTGAAAAAAATAATGAAAGAAAATTTTCCTAATTTGATGAAGGAGATAGACATACAAGTCTAGGAAGCACAGAGAGTCCCAAGCAAGAATGACACAAAGAGGACCACACCAACACATATCATAATTAAAATGCCAAAGGTTAAAGATAAAGAAACTTAAAAGGAGCAAGATAAAAGCACATAGTTACCTACAAAGGAGTTCTCATAAGACTGTCAGCTGATTTCTCAAAGAAACTTTGCAGGTTAGAAGGGACTGAAAAGAAGTATTCAAAGTGATGAAAAGCAAAGACCTACAACCTAAATTACTCTATCCAGCAAAGCTTTCATTTAGCATTGAAGGAGAGATAAAGTGCTTACCAGGTGAATTAAAACTAAAGGAGTTCATCATCACCAACCATTATGATATGAAATGTTAAAAGGACTTATTAAGAAAAAGAAGAAGATGAAAACTATGAACAATAAAATGGCAATAAATTCACAACTATCAACAATTGAATCTAAAAAACAAACTAAGCAAGCAGAACAGAAACAGAATCACAGATACAGAGATCATTTGGAGGGTTATCAGCTGGGAGAGTGAAGGGGAAAAATGGGGGAAAAGGTGAAGGGATTAAGAAGTACAAATTGTTAGTTACAAAGTAGACAGGGGGAGGTTAAGAACAGTACAGGAAATGGAGTAGCCAAAGAACTTATATGCATGACCCATGGACATGAACTGAGGAGGGGATTGCTGGAGGGAATGGGGGAACCAGGTGTGGGGGGGGTGGAGGGGGAAATTGGACTACTTTAATAACATAATTAATTATATATATGTAAGAAAAGTGTGGGCTTATGCAATCATTGGTAAATAGCAAGAAATGAAGAAATGCTTTTGCAAGCTTGGCTGAGTCAGAGTGTCATCAATTATGTTGGATACTTATTGTCCAATGTTCATTCAAGGCAAGGTTAGCAGTTTATTTCAGAATTTTAAGCATACCAAAAAAGCTGTTGATGTTTTTATCACAAACTTGGAAACCAGGGATGGCTTTGCTCATTTAAATTACTTCTGTTATGCCTCTGTTATACCACTCAAGTGAGTGGTATGTGGGTATATCAGTCAAGGTTAGAGGCCCAGAAACTAACAACGGTCCCAGGTACTTACTGCTCCTAGGGCTAAAGGGGCTGGGTGGACACAGTGCTGTCGGCACTGGGAAAGCTGTGCTGGGAGAAGGGCCACAGCCTGCCAGAGCCAGAGGAGGCAGGGAAGGGGAGAGAGCACACAAAACTGAGGTCTTCATGCCTCCTTAGGGGCTGATATGCGTCCCGTACCACTGCCAAATTTATATATTGAAGTCCTCACCCCTAGCACTTCAGAATGCAACTGAATTTGGAGATTGAGACTTTAAAGCAGTAATTCAGCTAGAATGAGGCCATTAAACTGGGCCCTTCTCCAGTGTGACTGGTTGCTTTACTAGAAGACGGGATTAGGACATAGAAGTATACAGAGGGAAGACCATGTGAGGACATAGGAGAATGTGGCCATCGGCAGGCCAAGGAGAGGTTTCAAAAGGAACCTGCCCTGCAACACCCGGCCTTTGTGCTTCCAGATTGCAAGAAGTGAAATTTCTGTTGTTTAAACCACCTACTTTGTGGCCCTTTGTCACAGTAGCCCTAGAGGACTAATAGGACCTTTGTCTCCCACTCTAGGGCCCCACCCAACAGGCAGCCAGACCACAGGGGCCCAGAGGATCCCATGTGCATCGACCACTCTCCTGACTGCAGAGTGGGAAGAGAGGTGGGATGGGAATGGGAGGTAAAAAGGTTGGGGAGGCAAACAGGAAACTACCAGCATGAGGGCAAGTGCTGAAAAATAGCTGCAGGAAAGAAGAAAAAGCTGCCAACAGAACATATGTTCACAAGGAAAATGGGAATGGGCCTTGTTTTAAAACTTTAAGGGACGGATTCACATTCTTATTTAGTGCAAATATATCTAGAGAAGGCAAGCTTAAAATTCTCATTAAAATGTTGAATCTAAAATAGCCTTTTAGGATCTAACCTATTGGTAGGCAAAGAATGCTGATATTCATTCAACTTACAATTGAAATAAGTTTCTTCAAAGTTAATTATAACTTCATGGTTTGAATAGCTATTTGAAATTTCCTTGAACGTTTATTAAGTGCTTATGTGGTACTAAGTGTTCTTCAGAATAGAGGGCTTTATATAAGATACTTATGAGACTGATACCACAATGCCTCCTCCAGGAACAGTATTTGAACAGCCTTAGAACTGCCATTTGACTGGAACAATCAGGGAAGGTATTGTGCTTAATGACAGCATTGAAGTTACTACCTTGTTTTCTGTGCAAGAACAGTCTTTTGTCTTTCGTTGAGTCCAGTTCTGGTGTAGTTACTATCTATATCCACAAGATGGCAGGCACAACCAGAAAGAGCCCGCTGGAGCCACCACGGATAATCAGTCTTCAGGTTTCACCCACTGGCGAGGTCTCTCCAGTCTCCAGAGGTTAGTGGGGTTGGGAGACTGGGATTCAACAAAATCTGTCCTGTGAGTAGGATCAGACAGTGAAATAACTGGGAGGCACTGATGGGGAAGGGTGGAAGGAAATAATACAATTTAAGCCAAACGCCTGGAGGTATGTATCATACAGAACTGAGGTGTGGAAAACAAATCGCAGGGACAGGAGGGGGGTCACAGGAGCCAGGCACCCAGTAAAAAGGCGAAAAGCCTGTGAGATATGCCAGGCCGCAGAGGTTGGAGGGGTAGGACAGAGGAGCGGAGCAGCCAGAAAAGTTGGGTCTGAAGTCCGTCATGCTAGTCCTGGACTCCTGCCCATGACCCTCGCTGCATCCAGGGCAAATGGTTGCTAGGATGGATTCTGAATTCCTGGGTCTTGAAGGAAGAGTAGGGAACAGAAGAACCAGTGAAGCAAGTTCATAGCCAGTCCGGGAAGACTGTACCTGGGACCAGTGGGGCTTTGAGGAAAGGGTGAGGAGACGAGACTGCAGAACCGGACGCTGGCCAGACGGGGAGGATCCTTGACTGCTCATCTCAGCTCCTGCGTGACCTACTGGATGGAACAGAATGTGTAATTACATTATACAAATGTAGAGCAATAGGTTAAAAAATGCTAACACCTACACACATTTAGATATTTTACCTTTTTATTTAACTTTTTCCTACTATTTTCTCTGAGGCATGGATAAAACTATCTCATCCCAATGTTTTACATTATAACTAAACCTGGCTCTAGCTTTCTTCAGAGGGTCCTTTTTCCTAACACACCTCCTCTGCCTCCCCCCACCTTTTTTAAAAAAGATTTTTACTTATTTTTAGAGAAGGGGGGGAGAAAGAGAGGGAGAGAAACACGCATGGGGTTGTCTTTCACACACCCCCAACCTGGCCTGCAACTGGGGATCAAACGAGCTTCCCTTCGGTTCCCAGGGCATCACTCAGTCCTCTGAGCCACACCAGCCAGGGCGCCTCTGAGCCCTTTGAACAATGTTCTGAAACACAGCATTGGCAAGTACCTCCCTTTCCTTCTCCCCAAGACTCCAGCTCTACTGCCACCTTTCCTAGGGACTATTTTAACCTGGTTTTAAACCATAACTATATATATATATATATATATTCCCCAATTCCTCTTTTTTTTTTTTAGTAGAAGAAACCTTTGATATCTTTTCTTTAGACACACAGAGATTCAGGAAATCCACACCCCCAGGGGTCCTTGTATTTGTTGTAGTTTTTGGATCCATTCTCATCAGAATTTTTAAATTTAACTTGACTGAAGTAAAAAAAAAGAGTGGAGGTTATCTCCCTTGAGTGCACCTGTGCATCGGCAATATAAAGCCAAATGAACATCTTTCCTCACCAGGAGCACATCCTTCATGTCTCTCCCTTTCACTTGGTCACCCATATGGATGAGAGGTGGGTGGGCTAGCCACAGTTATGTCTAGAGTTATGAAAACCCATCAGGACACAGTTTTATAAATCCTTCTGGAATGTGCATGAGGCTAAATCTCTAAGGCATCTTTGAGACAGTCTAGTGTAGTGCAATTCCTCACAAATGCTTGGGCTTCCCCAAGGGTGCACCTTCCCCGGGTGGCAGAGCTGCGTGACATGGCAATCTGGGTGGAGGTCCCTCTTGCCTCCATGTGTGTGGTCCGGAAAGAGGACTGTTATTTGGCCGTGGAGACAAAGAACAAGAACACAGGCGTTTTTGCATGTGGGCTAGAGGTTTTTAAAGATTAATTAATTAATCACATTTGTTATTTATGTATCATTTATTTAAATCTGTAACATGATTTATTACTTTGTCTATATAAATAGTTCCAGTGCTTAATCTTGGCAAATGCTCAGTAGTTTGGTTTGGTCCTCTGCACAATTCAGTTTGAGTACACGGACTGGCCCCCATGGGGCAGGAAGGCCCTGCCTGTCCGTGCTGGTCCTCGATGGCCCAGCAGCACAGCAGCACCACTCACACCTTTGTTAGGTTACAGACGACTTCCGTAGTTCACAGCCCGATTGATAAACACTGAAATGGAATGTGGCTAATATTTCCCACGTTCATTTTATATTCAAAGGGGACTTTTGGACACAACCAATGTTGTTGTTAAAATACAGCAAATATACAAATTTATCAAAATACATCTTAAGAAAAATATTCATCACAAAGCATTTATAAGAGTTGATTGTTTTGTCTCCCACCCCCAATCAGCACAAAATTGCAACTGGACCATCAAGAAGCATATTCTTGGCTGTTAGTGTCAGTTAAGCATGGAATATGGAGCTAAACATCAAGTCTTTTTTGAATCATATTTGTAAATATACAACATTGTGGATTTTAATATGCTTCAAAGAAAAAATTGAAAGAAAGAAGTGAACGTGACTTGGGTTCCCTATCTTCAAAGATGAAACCATACAATCCATCCCCACCCTATCACCACTGGGGGACAAACTTTCAGGTACTTTCTTGTTCACATCAGCTTGCTGTAGCTCCCACTTTCAAGCTATGTATTTGGGGAGGAGTTTGAAAAACCCCTTGTTGAACATGTTGAGGTTTCAAAACTCGGATAAAAACTGGTCTTTCTATCAGTGGAAAATCTTTTTTCTTCCAGAAATTAAACTCTACTTTCATGCTTCTAAATTTCTGCTCATCCTATGGTCAGTACTGCTTCCCTCGAGGTTTTCTCTTTTATTCTTAACATTGCCGCCACGTCCTCGCTACTGCATTAGCCCACACGTGCACACGCCAGTCTGCTTCCGCTGAGCCCCGGGCTGCAGTTTATTCTGACCTTTCTCTTCTCCAGACTTTTCACATCTTGCTTGCTATCGAGTGCCATGGATTATATTTGCAAGTTTTTCCTTCTTAGCATATGGGATCCTTCACTTTGCCTCCAGTCGCTATCAGAACAGAGATGTATCATAATGAGTCTGTTTTAGAGCCAGTAAAATAGAGATAACTAGAAGAGCTTTGCTGGAGACCTAATTTGGCATCAGCCAAAGAGAGCTATGCTTTGTCATAGCAACCGTTCTGTCATCGACCTTTACGGTGATTCTAAATTCTTATTTTCTTCTGCTTTAACTTGCTGATGCTGACCTCCCCCTGGGATGCCTGTAACAGAGCAGGAGACGGGGCAGGATGGATATCTCTGTAGTGTTGCCAAGACAGAGTACAAGGAGGATGTTATTTACCTGCTTGGTGTCATAGGATTGTGACAAGGATAAAGGGAAATAATGTATAGGAAAATACTTTGCTATATTATAAAATGTTACATATGTAACAAGTAAAGACATTGGCTGGCGCTGGCTTCTGGCAACTAAGTTGATGATATGAGTGTACTTTTCTTCTAAGTTTTATGATTTCAAACTTATTTTTTGAAAAAACATTAAAAAATTGGATCTGTCAACAAAATGATCTCTTTGTGTTTCAAAAACAGAACCTGGAAAAATCTCTTGTGCCCAAGTGGACTGTCGTGAAGCACAGGGCTTCCAGAACTTTCCCACTGTCATCATTCACACCTTGTGGGTAGAACCAGGGCCCATGGCCTCCCTGGCTTTCTCAGAGTTCTGGGAGACCAGCACATTTAATGCCTTGTGTCCTAAAGCCAGCTTCCAGGGTGTATCTAGTCTTTAAAGGCTTGGTGTGTTGCTATTGACTTTTCCATTGTTCTCAAATGAATGATTTTTTAAAAGATTTTATTTATTTATTTTTAGAGAGGAAGGGAGAGGAAAGAGAGGGAGAGGAGCATCGATTGGTTGCCTCTTGTATGTGCTCTGGCTAGGGACAGATCCTGAAAGCCAGGCATGTGCCCTGATCAAGTATTGAACCAGTGACCTTTCAGTTTGTGGGACAATGTTCAACCAACCGAGCTACATTGGTTGGGGTTCAGATAAATGATTAAAAATTGGTATTCATGTTTGTTTTGTGCTTTGATATAATGTGACCAACAAGATTTAAAAAATGGAATAGAGTGACATCTGAGTATAAACTTTGCTTGCTTTTCTGAGGGCAAATGATACCCATGGCTACAAACAGAATCCATGGACTTATCCACAGAATGACCAAATTCAGGGCACCTGTAGATTTCTTTCAGCAGGTGGATTGGGTGGATCAGGAGAAGACCGTTCTTCCTAGTTCACCTTTCTTTAGACATTTTAGAGATTGTGGGTTTTTTTTTTCATCTGGAATCACACTGAGTTCTCAGGGAACAGCTGTGCTGAGCCATCAGGAGAACTTTGGGAGCAAGGGTCAGGGGCTAGGATATTGCATTAATCAGAGCATTCTACAGTACCAGAACCAGTAGGATGTGTATGTATTTTTAATATTATATATATGTGCATATATATATATATATACATAGTATATATTTATTTATTTAAGGAATTGGCTCACACAATTGTGGAGGTACAAGTCCAGAATTTGCAGGGCAAGCCGGAGGGTTGGAAACCTAGAAAGAGCTGATGTTGCAGCTCAAGTCTGCAGCTGTGTGCTCACAGAATTCCTTCTTACTGGAGGAGATCCTTCTTCGTTTTATTCAGGCCTCTAACTGATTGGATGAGGTCCACCCACATTATGGAAGGCAGTATGCTTCACTTAAAGTTCACAGACATAAACCTTAATCTTATTCTAAAAACATTTTTATAAAAAATATCCAGAATAATGTTTGACCAAATATCTGGGCCACATGGCTCAGCCAAATTGACACAAAATTAATCATCACAGAAATAATGTCTAAACATTCATGTCATTGTCATTATGAATTTTAATCTGTCTGACTCTATCAGAGGAAGGTTTTGACCTCTGACAGTCACTCTGCGATAGGTGTTAGCAGACCAGAGTCAAGGTTAACATGAAGGTAATGTCTGTGAGCACAATGGGCCTTCAACCACTTGTCTTCTGACCGTGGAGCTAGCGGGAGACATGTGCCAGGTGTGGGCACAACAGACTGCCCCGGCCAACACTGAGCCAAGTGCAATGGCTACAGACAGAGCTGGGATCAAGAAATACTGCTTGAACATGCTGAGGTGGAATTTCCAATAATTGGATAATGAGACCAATTTTTAAATCAGTACTTATCTCTCTGATATATTTTTTAAAGATTTTATTTATTTATTTTTAGAGAGAGGGAAAGGGAGGGAAAAAGAGAAGCAGAGAAACATCAGTGTGTGGTTGCCTCTCACGTGCCCCCCCTACTGGAGACCTGGCCCGCAACCCAGGCTTGTGCCCTGACTGGGAATCAAATCAGCAATCTTTTGGTTCAGTCTTGTGCTCAATCCACTGAGCCACACCAGCCAGGAATCTCTCTGGTAATTTACCAGGGAAGTAAATAGGTTTTTTTTGGCCTGTGTTTTAGGGCATTACTTCTGCTTTAATAAACTACTTACTCAGAGAGTCACTAAGAAGCTATATTAAAATTAGTACCTACAATCTAATTGCCCTCACCGGAACACTGTAGATGTTCTGGGCTAGCCTTTGTATGGACTACTGATCACCAGAAATGCTAAGTACAGCCATAAAGAGCTGGAAGCTAGCACTTAATTTTGTTGTTAGGTGCCCACCATTCAGAGTAGTGCTTTCCAGTAATATTTTTCAGTTTGTCAAACTACTGATGAAAACTCCTTCCTATTTTCTTCATTTAAGGTGCTTAGTTTGGAAGAACTGGGTGGGGGTGTGCACACGATTCATCAGATGAACTATTGAGCATATTGCTGTTAAATTGAGTCTCATGAATATCTATTAATCTCAGTTCCCTTGGTGCTATTTATATATCTGACCTGACTTTCAGTCCTGTGTTGAAAAAAATAATGTATATATACTACTCATTTGCCAGATTATATTACGGTGACATTGATGAACCACCCCAATCTAATGATGTGACAAAAGATACATATTATTGAATAAAATGTCACACTTTACATGGGAAAAAATTTGTCAGAACACAGAATATTGATATCATGTTCTAAACTAAACTCCAGAATTATAGTGATTTACTTGGAATTGAGAATTCCAGGTTTTCCAAGTGTTTGACATTTATTTTGTATATTATTATAATTGCTAAACACCAATTACATGTGTATTATATGCAAAGTCATATTTTAAGTATTGCTTTCCTGAAAATCACAAATTGAGCAATGATAAAGATTTGGGGTAAGAAAACATCGGGAATGTATTCAAACATGGATACTCAGCCACAGGTGATTGGAAAAGCCATAGAACATGTGGCTCATATGTCACAAAAATGACATTAGGATGTCTGTAATTTATTCTGAAAAGCTTCAGCAGAGACCGTGTAACATAAAATGAGTGCACTAGTCAATTTTAACTGACCACTCCAGTGCTTCAGGGCCTTATTAGGAAGGTCACATTCCAGAGGTAACTACTACAAGTGCTTAGCTCTTTTATCCACATTAACATCAGAGGCTTTTCTGAACAGCACAATAATTCTAGAGATAAATTTTCTTCACTGAAGTGACTTGCTAATTATCATAATGGATGTTAGAAATAGGCTTTCCTTGCTATCCTAGATCACGTGGCTTAGTTAAATTATTATGAAGATACTTCTTCCTCCTTGCATTAACTGGATGCAAGAATACAGTGAGGCTTCATCCAAGTGTCTCCCTTATTTAGATGAGTCCAGATGCTGGGAGGAATCAGGTGGCCTGATGCTGAAAGTGTCGCCAACAGATTATTTTCTGTGGAATATGTGGCACATGCTTCGAGTGAACCTATATGGATGAATCACCTCAAGGAACATTCATTGAGCTTATAAAACATATTACACACATACTTGCTTATAAATGTTTGTTTAGTAAGTCTTGGGATGTGTGTTCTGAAGTTGGCTTTCCTTATAACCTTGCAGCAAAGTTGTAGGGAAGGAGCTGACCCTCACCCACCTCTAATCCTTGGGAGAAATTGTTATTCATTAAACCTACCTAAGGTATTTGTTCAAGGTGGTCCTTATTTGTCATCACCTGAAGAGATAATAAACTATACACTTCAGGCCAAGTTGGTGACATGTCAGTAGTAATCCTGCTGGTAGCATAAACCCTGAGAACTTTCCTAAGAGAACCCAGTGCTGTCATATGCTCAAGGGGAACATTCCTAACACAGGGCCCTTAGAATGCTTAGTTAAGCATGTCAGAGCTCAGACAGAAGTAGGGAATAATGACATAGAACTAACTCTAACACAGGTGTTTCGGCCCCCACCATTGTGGGACCCACATAGCATGTGTATGAATGTTTACAACTACAAAATGAACTACCAGCCTTTTAAATAAAATGTTTACATATGTTTTACCTACCTTGACAAATAAACCTTCAAAACAACTGTTCTGGTTTAGAATTTAGAGTTCTCTCGGTTCTGTGGGGGCTCTGGGGGAGGCCTGCCCTGCTGCCCCACCCTGCTCCTCCACTCCAGCTCCATCTCTCACCTGCACAGGGTCTCGTATGAGGATGGCCTCTGACATCGCAGTCACAGGCAGGCTGCACTTGGCCACCCCTTGTGTCTGGGACTGTGCATCCTGGCCACAGCTCAGGACCTCAAGGCTGTCTCAGTAGGTGTCAGAGGTCAGGCTCTCCAGGAGCTGACCCTGAGATGACATGGGTGTCCATGGGGTTTGCTGGGGACTGCCTGAAGGATCACCGTCTGTGGGAATACAGGGGAGTAAGCAGGACTGGGCACAGGGAAAGGTGTGCTACTGAGAAGTTTCAGTGGAGGTCTCAGCTGACCCCAAGGGAAGCTCGGGAGCTGGGAATGGCCCTTTACAGTTGTCTCTGGTTGGAGGGGGGAGGCTGGGCCTTCATACTGCTGTGCTGACAAGTCCTTGGAGGTAGGCTGCTCCAGGAAAGGCATAATCTTGAGTGAGGTGACTTTTTCCATGGAGATAATTTCAAAAGCAGGGGAGACCTAAAGTCTGTCTGTTGGTAGGACTCACAGCAGCTGGGGAAATCAGTCTTTAGTCCCCAAACTGGTGTGGGTGGTGAGTCATACATCCACATGGCAGTTAACTCTGGCATCCTTCATGCCTGAAGTGTGACCCAGAGGGGTAGTAGAGCACTGGGTACTGAGCCCTTGTCCTTGAGGGTCTATGCTGGAAGAAGGAACACAGTTTGAAAAAACTGGATCAGGTTTTTCTGAAGAGTGGGGATATTTTTATCACTTCAGGCTGCCATAGCAAAATACTGTACACTGAGTGGCTTAAACAACAGAAATTTATTTTCTCACAGTCTGGAGTCTGGAAGTCCAAGATTAGGGATCCAGCAGGGTTGGTTTCTAATGAGAGCTCTTCCTGGCTTACATGTGGTTGCCTTCTTGCTGAGAGCTCTTTGTGTGAAGACAAGCTATACCTCTTCTTATAAGAGCCCTAATCCTATCAGTTGAGAGCCACATTCTGATGACCTTATCTAATACTTAATAACGTCCCATGGCCCCATCTCCAAAAACCACCATATTGGGGCCGTGGATTCAACATATGAATTTGGAAGGGACACAAACATTCAGTTCCTGTGGGCAAAGCCGCTCTTGCTCACGTCTAAAGAAGATACTGAACACATCAAAGATGTTAGAAGAAGCAGTGTTTTGAAATTCATGGCTGTTTCACCAGAGGAAAGATGTAGGAGATGTTGTGTTCTCTGTGTGAGAACTGATGGAGAAATTTCTTTTTGGTGTTAATTTCAAGAAGAGTAGTTGCTCCTAGACAATTGGTTTATTTGCATTGCATGACCGCTGTGACTCATGTACCTGACACTTTCACTCTCTGCTTGGCCACCATGAAGGCCCAATCCGAACTGGTGGAACACATCTAGAAAGTACACAGAAACTCAGGAAATATATTTAGTTTATCAACTTCTCTTCTGGCTTTGTCTTATCTTTATAGTCCTCATTTTTCTTTTTCCTGATTTCTTTATGTACACAGGGTGGGGCAAAATTAGGTTTACAGTGTGAGTGTGTAAAGCACAGTTTATTTTCATATTATTATTTATTAATTATTGTGTTATTTTCCATATGCACAACTGGAAACCTATACTTGTCCTACTCTGTATATATATATAATTATTTTTATACATCTATATGTATATTGCATGTATTTATCTAAGCAAATAAATCATTTCTGGGATAAGGTGGGGATCTAAACAAACATAACACATTTATTTCAAATGTTTTTTCTATAACAATCACTTTTTTTTCCCTGCTCAGGATTCCAATGACATGAACGTTATACATTTTGATATTGTATTATTAGTCCATGAAATTGTGTTCAATTTTTTCTCAATCATTTTCACTCATTCTTCTGGCTGAAGAATTTCTATTGATTTAGCTTTAAGTTTGATGATTCTATCTTCTGCTGTCTCCTTTCTGCTATAGAGCCCATTTAACAAAATTTTCATTTCAAGTATTGCAGTTTTTTTTAGCTTTAAATTTTCCATTTGGTTCCTTTTTATAGTTTCAATTTTTCTGTGAGAATGTCTTTCATTTAAGGTATTTGACCTCATGGAGCATAGTTATAATAGCTGCTTAAATGCCTTTTCTGGTATTCTAACATCCAGCCTATTTAGGGTGGCCATCATTTCACTGTCTCTTTGTGAATTTGTCATGTTTCTTTGGGCCGCCCCCAGCAGTGCTTCCCAGTTCAGTGTTATTGCAATCACCCTTGACACAAAGTGGCAAGAGAAAAGAAATTTCCTTGCCCTCTTTGGACCACAGGATCTCCTCCTTTATCTTGTTCTACAGACTGGAAGATGGGCTAAAAGTTTAGCTGCTGCCTCTGCTGTGCCCATGACTGGCACCACCCTCTGTTCAAAGCTGGGAGGAGAGAGGAAAAACTCACCCACATATGGGTTGCTTCTTTAAGTTTTGACCTTCTTCTTATATTTTCCTCTATCCTTATATTGTTGCTTTTTCTGTTTTGTCCAGAAATTTTAGTTTTAATCAATGTGTGTTGGGCTTACTCTGCCATGGCAGACATCCAAAGTCCCCAGTAGAATGTTAATGTTGGTCATTGTTAACAGGGTATATTAATATCCTGATTGTTGAGACCAGGAAGCTCTTTTATATAAACAAATCATCAGTAAAGCAGAGATAAATTTGAGAACTGAGTTCAAATTTTATTTGCATGTTCGTAACAGAAACCATTCAGTACAGAACCAAAGCCCAGCCTAAAGGATGTGTGGGATCTGAAGATAAAACTGCAAAGGTACAGTGAGTCTGCTCGTGGTTCTCTTTGCTGATAAACAATAGTTCTTTGTGGCACAAGTCAGCAACAGATTTATTTTTCCCTAGGAAGCAGGAAACTACAAGACGTGAACTAAATTCTCTTATATTTCAAAGAATAGAACAACAGAAATATTGGTTAATAAAAATAACCCAATGATTCCTGCTGGTCATTATTTATCTTGAAATTTAGTGCTTTCAGTATATGCCATTGATACTGTGTAGGTGTAATGGTGGGTGTGGCTAAGGAATAGTGGCAACTATTTTTCTGAGACTAAAAGACTTGTAGAATGTCTGCAGAGAAAGAAAATATTAACATTTTATACAAACTCATTTTAGAAATGTGTATGTTGTAAAAACAATCAATGTTAAGTGATGGAAGAATAATAGTTAGAGATAATATGTGTGGGAACATTTATTGAGATATTACTATGTTCCAAGTACTGCTCTAAGCATTATACAGGCTCACTGTATAGATGAGAAAACAGCCACAAAGACATACCGATTTATCTAAGTTCTCATATCAGGTAAGCATCAGGCCTGGAATCCAAAAACAGGCAATCTGCTGTCAAGGCCTGTGGGTTTGTTTGTTTTTTTTTTTTACAGTTTCTATCCTTTATTCCCATTCCAGCCCACCCACCCATCCCTCCCCTCCACCCTCCCATTTCCAAACACCTTAGTTTTTGTCCATGTGTCCTCTATATTTGTTCCTGTAAACCCTTCCCTTCTCCCCTGAAATTCCCCTGAAATTCCCTCCCCTCTCCCTTCTGGTCACTGTCAACCTGTCCTCTATTTCAGTGTCTTTTGTTATATTTTACTTGTTTCCTTATTTTGTTGTTTAGGTTCCCGTTAAAGGCAAGATCATATGGTATTTGTCTTTCACTGCCTGGTTTATTTCACTTACCATAATGCAGAATGGCCATCATAAATAAAACAACAGACAACAAGTGTTGGAGAGGTTGTGGAGAAAAAGGGACCCTAGTACACTGTTGGGATTGCAGACTGGTACGACCACTGTGGAAAACAGTATGGAACTTCCTCAGAAAACTAAAAATGCACCTGCCCTTTGATCCAGCAATCCCACTGCTGGGACTATAGCCTAAGAACCCTGAAACACCAATCCAAAAGAACTTATGCACCCCAATGTTCATAGCAGCACAATTTACAATAGCTAAGTGCTGGAAACAACCTAGATGCCCATCAGTAAATGAATGGATCAAAAGACTATGGTACATTTACACAATGGAATTCTATGCAGCAGAAAGAGAAGGAGCTCATACCCTTTGCAACAGCATGGATGGAGCTGGAAAGCATAAGGCTTGTGGTTTTAACTGCTTTATTATATTCGCTCAAGTATAGGTATCATCACATAAATATAAAGTCAAAGTCAGTGTGGTATGATAGTATCTAGGAATCAAGGCAGATTTTAGGCTTGGCCTGATCACTAAGTATGTGACCTCGAACAAGTGGCCCAGTTGGTTTGGTCTTTGGTTTTCTTATTTGGATGATCTCTAAGATCCCTTCCCACTAAAAGAAAACAGAAGAATACCAAGTCTTGGGAGGGATAATGAGTTTAAGCATGAAAAGATTCATTTGTCCAACATTTAGTATGTATTAGATATTCTTTTTGAGAATGGAGGATTCAGAGTGAACAAAAGATAAAATTGCTGATCTCATGAAGCCTTTATTTAAGTAGAAAGGACAACATATAAATACACAATACATGCACAATATAATGTTAGCAAGGGTAAATGCCATGATTGAAAACAAACTGGTAGAGAATAGAGAGTGGTGGTTATATTTTAGACAAGGATTCTTTGATAAAGTAAGATTTGAACAGAGAACTGGATAAAGTGAGGAAGCAGGCTATGTGGATACTTGACAAAGTGCATTCTAAGCAGAGAGAATAAGCATCCAAGTGTACAAGCATCTTGCACACATATTTCAGTATATCTGAGCAAGTATTGAGTTGGCCAAAAAGTTCATTTGTTTTTTCCCCATAAAAAGGCTCTAGTAGCACTTAGTTGTCTTTAACTTCATTAGAAACATTTTTTTGTTAGATTGTATTGTGACAGCTGTCATATCAGCATGCATTTAAAAAAGCTTATCAAAATCAGTGGAATTTTGTGTAGCCACTTCATCATTGATGGTGGAAGAATATAATCAACATTTTTGGCACACTATGCTTTATTATTTCAAGAAAGGTAAAAACACAATTGAAACAGAAAAAGACTTGCGTGGTATGTGGAGAAGTTGCTGTGACTGATCAAACATGTCAAAAGTTCTTTGCAAAGTTCTGTGCTAGAGATTTCTCACTGACTGATGCTCCATGGTCAGGTAGACCAGTTTAAGTTGATAGTCATCAAATTGAGACATTAATTGAGAACAATCAGCATTATACTATGCAGGAGATACCCAGCGTACTCAAAATATTCAAATCAATAAAGATATTGGTGAAAATGAAAAATGTCTCTTGTTTTATGGAAAAAATCACATAGACTTTCTGGCCAACCCAATATTTCTGTTGAATTATATTTATAAATATAAATTTAAGAAACCCAGAGATTATTATGCTAAGTGAAATAAGGAAGTCAGAGAAAGAGAAATACCATATGCTTTCACTTATATGTGAAATCTAATGAATAAAATAAACTGACAAGCAAAATAGAAACAGAAGCATGGAAATATGGGACAGACTGAAAGCTGTAAGAGGGGAGGCAGGAGGGGGAACTCGATGAAGTGTGAAGGGATTAGACAAAGAACATACATGCATAACTTATAGACACAGACAACAGTGTGATGATGGCCAGAGCGAAGGAGGGGTTGCTGGGTGGAGGTGGGGAAAGGTGGGGGAATGGGGACATGTGTGATAGTGTCAACAATAAAAATAAAGTTAAAAAATTAGTGGGTTTCTGAAAAAAAATTGAATAAGTTCAAACTAATTTATTCTATTACTTTCAAACATTCCAAAAGGCAAGGATTTCAAAGTTTTCTATTTTAAATGTTCTGTGAAGCCTGGAGCCATTAGCTACAGGTCAGAATTGCTTGTTCTTTTTTTCTGCCCAAACTGATGGAACTAAGAAGTTTGCCATCAAAGTGGGAACCATCCAACCTTTGCTTTCTGAGTAAAATTGAGAAGGGAATTACATTTGTAAAACAATACATATTTCATTGGGAAAAAGTGAGTTTACTCCCTGAATGATTGATATGAAGTGACATATTCAATACAAAAATAGGACTTTGACTATATAAGTCAAATCAACAATATTCCTTTTCTAAGTCAAAATCAACAGAGGACTAAATATTTATTTTGATTCTCTTATATTCAACTCTGATTCATTCAAAACCTGAATTTAGGAGTGCTCTTTGCCTATTAACTTAGGGAAAATATTCACTCCAGAGAGGAGGTTTAGAAACTCCTGTGGAGTGAAGAGCAGGGAATGTTCAATCTCTGTTGGGTTCTGTGGGGCACACAGAGAATGTCTGGGAGGAGGCTGTGGTGAAGCAAGGTTCTGTGTTCCTGGCATTCCCACTGCTTACAATGTTGGAACACATTCCTGTAGGTTGCCTTGAAGCACTTGGGGTGTCTTGGACAATTTATTAAGAATAGCATATAACAGCAATTTTTACACATTATAGCTTGTGCTAATATATTTGTGTTTTTTCTTATGCTTTCTGTGTAAATAATATAGGCTTTCTATACAAACTTTCATGTACAACATAGCCCTTTACATATAAAATACTTTCACATGCTTTATCTCATTTGATGCCCACAATTCTTTTTAATTTCCATGTGAAGATAAAAGAACATTTATTAAATGTATGATCTCAATTTATCTCTCTCTATTACTGTTACAAATTTATTGATGAGGGAAGAAACAGAGTCTTAGCAAAGTTTAGTAACTCAAATGATTTTAGACAATTGGAGTCACAAAATGCTCCATATTGTGTTGCTAATGTAATTGGATGTGCTCTATCAGGTTCAGTTGTGGTTTGTAAGTACCCCAATATTAAGTACCCTCCAAAAGTGTTTTGATTCAAGGTCAAGGAGACAGACCAAAATGAGCACTATTGATCATTCATTTCCAGGTAAAAACAGCATAGGATGAAGAGATTGGCTGAACAATTGGTTTGGAGAGAAATCTTGGATGGCTATAACATTTCTGTGTCTGTTTGCTAGGGGGCAGGAAATTGTACTTACTTCAAGCCAGTTGAAAGGGGCTTCAAGGGAATCATCCATAAAGTTTGATATGTGTCCTTTGTAGTTTGAAGGACACAGAGGAACTGGGGTTTGACATATGGCTTAAAAATGTAAACCCAAGTGGTTCTGGTAAGTATCCTAAGAAGAGGAAAGAGAAAAGTGGGCTATATTAGGAACAACTTATATGTGGATTAAAGGTGCTCCCATGGATCAGGTATGACCAGCATAGTCCCTTAAAAATCCCTACCCAAGAAAACTGCCTGCAGTGGGGAGGAGCCAAGCAGGAAGGCAGACTGCCAGGAGCCAGGGCTAGGGAGTCAAAGGCCATTTTGGATGGAGTCTTTAGGGTTTCTATATGTAATATGTTTCATCTGCAAATAGTGACAGTTTTACTCTTCCTTTCCAATTTGGATAATTTTTATTTATTTTTCTTGCCCATTTACTCTGGCTAGGATTTCTAATATTATGTTGAATAAAAGTGGTGAAAGTGTTCACCACTTGTCTTGTTCCTGATCTCAGAGGAAAAACTTTCAGCTTTTCCACGAGTCTGATGTTAACTGTGGGCTTGTCATACATGGCCTTTATTATGGTGAGATGTGTTCCCTCAACACCCAATCTGTTGAGAGTTTTTTTGATCATATATGGATGTTGAATTTTGTCAAATTTCATTTCTGCATCTATTGATATGATCATATGATTTTATCCTTCCTTTTGCTAATGTGGTGTATCACATTGATTTGTGCATGCAGAACCACCCTTCTGCACTCTTGGCGTAAACCCACTTAAGCATGGTGTATGATCACTTTAATGAGAGCATATTTTGATCATTATTTTGAATTCTTTATTAGGTAAACACATTCCTTCTCATTAAAGAATTTTTCTGGGGTTTTATTTGTCTTTGTTTTATTGTTTCCCTTAACTCTCTGCATTGGCTTCTGTGCATTAGATAAAACAGCCATCTCTACCAGCCTTGCAGGATTGGCCTCACATAGGAGATGTACCCTCAGGTACTCTCAGGCGGCAGCTTGAGGGGTTAGCCAAAGAACATGTATGTACAACCC
Source organism: Trachops cirrhosus (assembly GCA_028533065.1). NCBI lineage: Eukaryota > Metazoa > Chordata > Mammalia > Chiroptera > Phyllostomidae > Trachops > Trachops cirrhosus. The sequence goes on along the minus strand of CM052547.1, from coordinate 40,536,577 downwards.
AGGGACACAGGCAACAGAGTGGTGATGGCCAGAGGGAAGGGGTACTAGGGTTTGGGAGGAAGGCAGAAGAGGGTGGAAATGGGGACATCTACAATAGTGTTAACAATAAAAATAAAAAATAAATATTATTTCAAAAATAAATAAATAAATAAATAAATAGCAATAATCTAAATTCTCACAACTGCAGATGTATCTGGGGAAAAAAGTATGCAAATATATACAGTTCTGTGGGAGTACAAGCTTAAGTCTCACTGGCCACCAGAGCCAGGTGATCTAGAGGTGTCCCCTGGGTTACAGTCACAAAAATTAGGCAGTCAGAAAGTTCCTTTTGAGGAGATATGGGTGACTTGGAATGAGGCAGGAGGAGAGTACAAATGGGGTGCTGGTCTCTATCCCCAGGGAACACCTCAGGCTCCTGGATGTGTGCCAGGCCTGAAGCCTATCCCTCAGACCAAAGCTCCAGGGCAAACAAAGCCCTCTTTCACAAAAAGACTGGGGACATTTCAGTCTGTTGTCTGTGCAGCATCCTGGTCATGGTAGCCAGCCAAGAACTGTCTCTTCATTTGTTACAGTCCTATGGGACTCAGGAACACAAATCTCCAGGCCACCAGAGCCAGGTGACTAAGGGATGTTCCCCTGGCAACAGGGCAAAATCTGGGGTGGGGGGGAAGACATAAAAAATGGTACCAAAAAAGTATGACAGCCCCCTTCCAGGTGATACTGGCACTCTGAAGCATAGTAGAGGGTGTAAAGGTAGCATGTATCCTCTGAGGTCTCTGGGAAGGATTACAGTTGGCCATTATGTGGATTTAATTTGAAGCATGCCCCTCAGGCCTCCGCTATGAAGTTAAGCTAATAGACCTCTTTCACAGAAAGACTGGACTCTGACTGTTGCTTCTTGCTGTGCCATCTAAGAAGTCTTTCCATGGGAATCTCAAGTGTATGCTCAAGGGGTCACCAGAGCCAGGCCACTTGTAGATTTTGCAAAATCTGTAAAAAATGGGTACTGGAAGAGAGTACAAGCTCCTTTCTGAGAGATACTGTGAGCTGGAATAAGGTGTAAAGTGTAAAGATGGTAGCTGACAGCTTCCATCCCTGGAGACTAACCCAAAAGGCCTCTGGATGTGTGTTAAATTAGATGCCTGCGTTCTTTCACGTAAAGTCTGGATGTCTCTCGGTCAGCGGTCTCTGCACTGGTCACTGAGGCAAGTGACTCAATGTGTAAGCCCTTTAAGAGCCATTTCTCAATTAGCTGCTGCCTTAGACATGAGTCCTGTTGATTTTCAAAGCTGGCTGTTTTAGGGGCTGGTCACTCAAGTGCAAATGTTAGAGGTTGAGGTGCCTGTTGTGGAGTTCAAACACTTTGATACTCAGGGATAAGCTCCAGGTTTGGGGTTCATTCCCAGTTATGGGTTGCTGTGCTGAGGGCCTGGTTTATGGCAAGATTGTCTATCAGCCTTTCCTACTTGTTTCTATGTGTTTTTTTTCTCATTTGCCCAATGAATAGGAGTCACTCAGCTAGTTATGTTTTCTCCTGCCCACTCCAGAGAAAATTGTTCCCTATGTAGCTGTAGATTTCTTGTGTCCATGGGAGGAGGTGAGCAGAATCTCCTATGTCACCATGTTGAACCAGAACTCAAATTTCTGTTGTTTAATCCACCCAGTCTATGGTATCTTTGTTATAGCAGCACAAACTAAGACATCCAGTGTTCTTTGTTGCAGTTTATTGCTTTAGTTCACATTACCTTTTGGAGTGATCCACCTCCCCACAGTGGGTTCTGCAGCTGCTGTGGGATTGATATAATTCCTCTGTGTGTGGATATTTTCCTTCTAAGATAACCTTGATAAACATCAGAGAAAGTTTACATGAGCTGCAGAGGCATTTCCTCTCCACAGTCCCTTTTATTCAACTCTTATCCATCCAATAAGCATTGGAAATGGTTGTGCTAGAAACTACTTCTTGCAGGTCTTTTGGAGAAACTTCAGGTCACTCAATATGAAGCAGCAGAACTGGAACTCAAGCCCAGTTTTCTCTAACTCCAAGGCTGATGCTCCCCATGCATATACTAAGCTGCCTTAGGTCTATCAAAGTACACAGGTATTGTGACTTCTTCAGTGTTACAGTTAGTGAGTGGTGGAAGTGATAAAAAATACAGATTATGAAAAATTAGACCAGTCTGCTGTTTTTTATAATCATGTAAATTCTTGATTGCTTAATTAAGAAAAAACTGAAGAACTCAAAATAAAGATGGGTTGTTACAATGACCTTAAATGGCTTGATTTTTGTTGATCAGCTTCAATTCATGCTCATCAAAGACTATGGCCCCAGAATCTGTTTGGATTCTTTGCAGAGTCTGTCTGTCTTCATACATTGAGAATGTGCTCATTCTTGAAGGCACCAATGGCACCTGTTGAAAGTTTTGATTGAAATTATTACATACATGTCCTTGGTTTTCCATTTTCATTGTGATTGAAAGTACTCAGAGTCCTGACTGTGCATGTCCCAGCAGCCCATGCCCATCAGCAGCCTGCTAAGAGCTCTTGCCCTTGTCAGCTTCTACTCTGTATTTGTGAGCCAGAGTTATGCCAGCTACATGTCAGCTTCAGATAACCTCGTAACATTGGTGGCCAGCCAGCATCCCACATGGTTATTAAATTTCCTTCCAGCAATCTCTCTCCTTGTCCTTGTCCCTCTACTTTCCCCTAGTGATAAAGATCTTTAGTTTAAAAGTATTAAGCTAAATGAAAGAGAGAGGAAGAGGGAGGGAGAGGGAGGGAGAGAGAGAACACATTACTTATGGATACATTTTAAACACCTAAGATGGAATCTTCTTGGGAGCCATTAGGAGAGTACTTCTCAAAATTTAATGTGCATGCAAATTGCCAGAGTCTTATCAAAATGAATATTCTGATATCCAGGATGTTTGGAATGCACCCTAAGATTCTGCATTTCTAAGAAGCTCCCAGCTGCTTCCAGGGCTGTATTGCCATTAGTTACCATACTTCATGTAGCAAGACCTTAGGATATATGCTTCTATACCTTCTAAAGTCAAGAGCAACTCCCCTGACTTGAATTTCTAGATGAGTAAACTGATATTTAGCAAGATTAAGTAAGCCTCCCAGACAACTTGAGCTTCTAAGCTACCACTTTTGATCCATGTCTGTGGGACTCCCTAAATGAACTCTTAAATACAGTGCAACTCACTTAAGGACATGAGGCAAACTTAGCATCAAAGAAGGGAGAATAACCCTCTTACTTTTCTTCCTCTGTTCCCTGTGAATTTCCCTTCCCACAACAAGTAAAAATACTGTGTAGAGATTATTTAATCTTTAAAAATGGCAAGCTTTATTTTAGTTATTAGAATGCAGTTACCAAAGTTTCAAATGATATAAGAAAATACAGACAATGTGGGGGACTGACTATGGGAGTTGGGGTGCAGGGAAGGGGTGAGCAATGGGGAAAAAGGTGCTACAACTGTAACTGAACAACAATAAATAAATAAAAAAGAAACAGTCTGAACTGGAAAGAAAAAAAGAAAATACTCATTCCTGACATTTAGTAAGTAATCTATTTTTACTTAGAAAATTAAGGACACTTTTGTTACTTCTGATTAACTCTAAAATGAAACTTTATGTCTCATGAGATGATTCATGATTAAATCAAATTAGTTTAGAAAGCAAGGTTAGCTATTATTACTAGGTTAAGAAAGTTAAACTACATTTTTGGTAAGTATCTTAAATGATTCAAAGTTTAGATGCCTTGTTTTAGTTATACTTGGGTCCTTTGGTTTATAAGTATTAATTCATTTTGGACTACAGGGTGGATTTCTTTTTCAGAAAATAAATACCCATGTTATGGGAAATGTTCACTTGAATCATTTGTGATTCCTTTGAGCTGTGTGATGAATACTCAACACAGGTTTTAAAAAGAAAGACCCTGAGGGGCAGGATATAAATTTGCATCCTCATGTAGAATTAACTCTGAAGTGAACACACATTGCAACAGCATGGATGGACCTGGAGAGTATTATGCTAACTGAAGTAAACCACTCAGAGGAAGACAAATGCTACATGATTTCACTCATATGTGGAATCCAGTAAATAAAATAAACTAATAAAATAGAAACAGACTTGTAGACAACAGACTGTGAACTGTCAGAGAGGAGAAGGTTTGCAGGGCTGGGTGGAAAAGGTGAAGGGATTAAGCAAAAAAAAACAAACCCAAAATTCATAGACACAGATAACAGTATGGTGATTACCAGAGGGAAAGGGGTGTGGGGGAGATAGAAGAAGGTATAGGGGGGATAAGGGGAGATGATGGAAGGAGACTTGTTTCGGGGTGGTGAACACACAATTCAATATATAGATGATATATTATAGAATTGTACACCTAGAACCTATTTTTATTAGCCAATGTCACTCCAATAAATTCAATAGGAGGAAAAATTAAAAATAAATATACAAAAGAGTGTATAAAAGGAGTGACAGTATTGCAGAAAATCTCATTAACTCATTATTATTAAGATGACAATGCTCTCCAAAGTAGTCTACAATTCAGTGAAAGCACTATTAAAATCCCAATGACCTTTTTTTCTTTTCTCTTTTTTTAGAAATGAAAAAGCGGATCCTATAATTCATAAGGAACTGCAAAGGCCCCAAATAGCCAAAACAAACATTCTGATTTCAACATTTACTACAAAGCTACAGTAATTTAAGTCCTGGCACAGAATTAAGAGTCCAAGAAATAAACCCATATATCTATAGTCAATTGATTTCAACAAGGGTGCCATTCACATAGGGAAAAGAATGATTTTGTTGACAAATGGTGGTGGGACAACTGGATATCCTCATGTAAAAGAATAAAATTGGACTCTTACTTTACACCATATATAAAAATTAACTCAAAATGGTTTAAAGTCCTAAACATATGAATTAAAACTTAAAACTCAAGAAAATTCAGGTAAATCTTTATAATCTTAGATTAGGCTTGGAATAGTTTCTTAGATAGAATATCAAAGCACCAGCAATAAGTTAAAATCAACTATATTGAACTCCAACAAAATTAAAACATTTTTGCATTACCTGACACTATTAAGAGAGTGAAAAGACAGCTCACAATATGGGAGGAATCATATTTACAATGTATATGCATATATTTACATATAATACAAATCATATATCTGATAAGGGTTAGTGTCCAGAATGTATAAAGAACTCCTGCAACTCAATAACAAGACAAACAGCCAAATTTAAAAACAGGCAAATGCCCTGGCTGGTGTGGCTCAGTGGATTGAGCACTGAATTGTGAGCCAAAGTGTCACAGGTTTGATTACCAGTCAGGGCACATGCCTGGGTTGAGGGCCAGGTCCCCAGTAGGAGGTGCATGAGGGATGACAACACATTGATGTTTCTCTCCCTTTGTTTCTCCTTCCCTTCCCATCTATCTGAGAATAAATAAATAAAATATTCTTTAAAAAATTTAAAAATTATAAAAAAATGGGTAAGTGACTTAAACATTTCTTCAAAGAAGGCATACTAATGGACAGTAAGCACATGAAATGATGTTAACCTCACATATGTACAATGGAATACTACTCAGCCATAAGAAAAGATGTAATATTTCCATTTGTGACAACATGGATGGACCTTGTGAATATTATGCTAAGTGAAATAACTCAGTCAGAAAAAGCTAAGAACCACATGATTTCACTCATATATGGGATACAAAACTGACACTCAGAGACATAGACAGACAAAATTATGGTGGTTACCAGAGAGAAGGGGGTATGGGAGGGTGGTAAAGAGTAAAAGGAGCCAAATATATGGTGATGGAAGATTTTTTTAATTACTTTATTGTTGTTCAATTACAGTCATCTGCATTTTCTCCCCACCACTCCCTGCCCACCCCAGCCAAACTCACTTCCCTCCCCTGCTTCCACCCTCCCCCTTGGATTTGTCCATGTGTCCTTTATATTTGTTCCTGAAAACTCTTCTCCCCACTGTCCCCTCCCCTCTCCCCTCTGGCTATTGTTAGATTGTTCTCAATTTCAATGTCTCTGGTTATATTTTGTTTGCATTTTTCTTTTGTTGATTATCTTCCAGTTAAAGGTGAGATCATATGGTATTTGTCCCTCACTGCTTGGCTTATTTCGCTTAGCATAATGCTCTCCAGTTCCATCCATGCTGTCCCAAAGGGTAGGAGCTCCTTCTTTCTCTCTGCTGCATAGAATT
>CM052547.1:40511232-40530246 GCA_028533065.1 Trachops cirrhosus | reverse complement strand
GATTGGTGTTTCAGGGCTCTTAGGGTATAATCCCAGCAGTGGAATTGCTGGGTCAAAAGGCAGTTCCATTTTTAGTTTTCTGAGGAAATTCCATACTGTTTTCCACAGTGGCTGCACCAGTCTGCATTCCCACCAACAGTGTACTAGAGTTCCTTTTTCTCCTCATCCTCTCCAGCATTTGTTTGTTAATTTGTTTATATTGGCCATTCTGACTGGTGTGAGGTGGTATCTCACTGTGGTTTTAATTTACATCTCTCTGATGGGTAGTGATGCTGAGCATCTTTTCATATGTCTTTGGGCCCTCTGTGTGTCTTCACTGGAGAAGTGTCTGTTCAATTCTTTTGCCCATTTTTTAATTGGGTTTTTTGTCTTCCTGAAGTGGAGTAATGTGAGTTCTTTATATATTTTGGAGATCAAACCCTTGTTGGAGGTATCATTGGCAAATATATTTTCCCATATAGTTGGTTCTCTTCATTTTAATGCTGTTTTCTTTGGCCATGCAGAAGCTTTTTAATTTGATGAGGTCCCATTTGTTTATTCTTTCCTTTATGTCCCTTGCTTTAGGGGGCTGTATCAGTGAAGATGTTGCTGAGATTTTCCTGCCAAATGTCTGAGATTTTCCTGCCGATGTTTTTCTCTAGGACTTTTATGGTGTCATGACTTATATTTAAATCTTTTATCCACCTTGAATTTATTTTTGTGTATGGTGTAAATTGGTGCTCGAGTTTCATTTTTTTTGCATGTAGCTGTCCAATTCTCCCAACACCATTTGTTGAAGAGGCTATTTTTACTTCATTTTATGTTTCTTCCCCCTTTGTCAAATATTACTTGACTGTAGAGACTTGAGTTTATTTCTGGCCTCTCTGTTCTGTTCTGTTGGTATATGTGCCTATTTTGATGCCAGTACCAGGCTGTTTTTATTACACTGACCTTGTAATACTGTTTGATATCTGGTATTGTGATCCCTCGTGCTTTGTTTTTCTTTCTCAAAATTGCTGCAGCCATTTGGGGTCGTTTATGGTTTCATATAAATTTCTGAAATGTTTGTTCTATATCTGTGAAATATGTCATGGGTACTTTAATAGGGATTGCATTGAATATATAAATCGCTTTGGGTAGTGTGGACATTTTGATGATGAGCATGGTACATGCTTCTATTTGTTTGTGTCTTCCTTAATTTCTTTCCTCAGTGTTGTGTAGTTTTCTGAGTACACGTCTTTTACCTCCTTGGTTAGGTTTATTCCTAGGTACTTTATTTTTGTCTTTGCTATATCAAATGGGATTTTTTTCCCTGATTTCTGTTTCTGATATTTCATTGGTGGTGTACAAAAATGCCTTTGATTTCTGAGTATTGACTTTGTATCCCACTGTTTTGCCAAATTCATTTATTAGGTCGAGTACTTTTTTGGTGGAGTCTATAGGATTTTCTATGTACACTGTCATGTCATCTGTGAACAATGACTGTTTTGCTTCCTTCTTTCCAATTTGGATGCCTTTTATTTCTTTTTCTTGTCTGAGTGCTGTGGCTAAGACTTTCAGTACTATGTTGAATAGGAGTGGTGAAAGTGGGCATCCTTGTGTAAGATGTTTTGACTATGGGTGGTAGGTGCACAATGCAATATACAGATATGCATTGCAGCAATGTACACTTGAAACCTATATCACCCTCTTAACCTATGTCACTTCAATAAATTTAATAAAATATAAAAGAGCAAAACTGCAATGAGATACCACTGATACCTATTAGGATGGCTCTAATTAAAAAAATAAATATTGGTAAGGATATAGAGAAGTTGGATACCATGTACATGGCAGCTGGGAATGTAAAATGGTGCAGCATCTGTGTTAAACTGCTGGATGGTTCTTCAAAGAGTTACACACAGATTTATCATATAACCCATCAATTCCACTCCTGGGTATATACCCCAAATAATAAAAACAAGTGTTCAAAGAAAAATTATATGGAAATGTTCATAGCAGCCCTATTCACAATAGCCAAATGTGGAAACAATTCAAATACCTATCAGCTGATAAATGGATAAAGAAAATATGGTGCACCCTTATAATGGACTGTAATTTTTCATAAAAAGAATGAAACAATGATACATGTTACACCTGGATGTACCTTGAAAACATTATAATAAGTGAAAGAAATTAGACACAAAAAGGGCACACTATGCTATTCCATTTATGTAAAATATTCAGAATAGACCATTTCATAGAGACCAGAAGCCAGTTAGTGATTTCCAGGGGCTGGGGGTGAGAGAAATGGGTGGTTTGGGAGACGCTTAAGGCCTATGGGGTTTCTGTTTGAGCTGATAAAAACATTCAATGGCAATGATTGTATAACATTGTAAACATATAAGGTTACTGAATTGTATGTACACTTTAAAATGGTTATTTGTGTTTTACCATGATTAAAAAAATGTCTGGCAAGTCTTCCTCTCAAGGATTGGCCCCTGTGTTTCTCTGTGAGCTAGAGTTGGTATTGACAGGATAATGTCCCTACCCTGCACTGGTCCTTCTCACATCCCTGCTTTTAAGTGGGATTAAAGGCAGGGGATTTGCAAGTACAGTGTGGGTAAACAAAAGTACACAAAATGCTTGAGAAGAAACCAGTCACCTCTCCTGACACACATGCCTGTTGACTGGGTTGCGGGGAGGGGAGTGGGGAGCCCGTTTCCCTGTGAGGAGCATGTTTTGCTATGTAACAAGGGCTTTCTGTTGTTCCACCAAGATTTGGACAAATACCAAGATTTTGATTTCAAGCACCATTTTGAAATAGAACCAGAGGCATTTTTTTTTTTTGAGAAATGTGTTTTTCCAGGGGTAGGGCAAGGAAAGCACAAAAATAAACTTGGACTATATAATTATATTAAAAAATAGGAAAGTATTAAAAATTTATGGAGACATTTCAAAAGGACACAGAAAGCCAGCTTGAAGAGGCTCCCATTGACCAAATCTCACACATTTTGAACAAAAATAATCATGAAAGGAATCCATAGTTGATATATAACAACACAACAATTTATTAAGAATAAAACAAATTTAAAAAGAAAGCATCACATGAGTGAGGGATCAGGGGAAATTCTTGTTTCCAATACAATGCCAACTGAAGGAGATCTACCATTTGCAATCAACATAGATTGATTCTGGCAAACATCATCAATGGCTTTAAAACTTTTGCATAGATTAATGAGGACTAGAATATTTATACAGTCTTAAAGTATCCCCCACAGATTAATTATTAATGTTAAGGGGGAAAGTGGAGATTTTCCCCTGGAGAACCCAGCGGATACCATTTTATCAAGTGAACACAGTTAACACCACCAATTATAGCTCACACTGACACCAGGTGCTGCCTCCTATAGTGAAACATTGAGAGGGATATATCGGAAAGGCAACACTCCAGTCTACCCACCTGGAATTATGAGACAAACCCAAACTGAAGAGCATTATGCTCTTCGAACATAGCAGTGTCATGAAAGAAAAAGGCAGTCAGAGAGAGACATGCCTACCAAATACAACATGTGACCCCCAATTAGATCATGGAGGACAAATGTTACAAAGGACATTGCTGATAAAACTTGAATGTGACTGACAATAACACTATATGAATGTTGTATTTCCTGAATTTGATTATTTTACTGTGGCTATATAAGATAATGTTCTTGTTCTTAGAAGACATATGTGGAAACATTTAGTAATTATTAGGGGAAAATCATGTTTTCTACAACTATCAATTAGTTCTATAATAATAATAATAATTACATATACATATATATGAAAACAAATGTAGCAAAACGTTAGCAATTGGTAAGTCTGGTTAAAAGACATGTTAGATGTACTTGCACTTTTTAGTAAGTTTGAAGTTTCTCCAAATAAAGTAAAACAAAAAATCCCCAACTTACTCCTAACATAAAATTATCCCTTCTAGAATTTATTCCTGCAAAGACGCAGCAGGGTAAATAAGTGACAAGACCATCTCTAATTTTCAACTGTTTGACTTTTGATTCTTATGAACCTAAATTTCCCTGCAAGGAAAACATCAGTTCTGATTGAAGAAAACAAAAAACATACACCATCAAACTACCATATACAGACACCTTAGGAGATTCATTTTGCTAGAAATTTCAAAAAGATTGATAGGCTGAATCAAAGAAATAGTTTTGAGGGAGGTAGGTGTTGGTAGAAACATTTTGTCACCTTTAATTCAAGGTTGTTTGTCCCACTCTAGAGCGCATGTCTGGGGCCTGCTCAGCTCAGCCAGTGATTGTAGAGCCTGAAGTGGCCAACAGACTCTGAAATAAAATGCCTTGGTGGCAGATCTCACAGTCATGGCTAATACCCATCAAGCGCCTGTCATTAGCGTTGCTCGAATCTGCAAGCCAAATGAGCAGGCAATAATTTACAGGTATGGCCCTCCTCTGACATGCTGGAAGATGCCATTCTGAGCAACTTGTTACTATGACTGAAGATACGTTACCAAGGGTGTCTGTGAAGACACAGATGCAAACAGAAGACTGACGAAATTGGCCTGGCTGTGTACGTTCTTTATTCACTGTCAGTCAGTTCCATTTCAGCTGTGCAAAATTATGTCAAGGAGAGCCAGATTCAATTAGTATTTAGTATAGCTTTGTTCTTAAAATTATATAAAAGTCTCAGGTTAACATTTTTTAAATGAAAGGTCTATATTTTTGTGACCTCCTTTATTATGGGAGAACTTATTCATCTTTAATACATGAGGTGAGAAAATTGAAAACAAAAGAATTATGTTGTGAGTGGGGGATTAGATAATTAATTTGACCAAACTACTCGGCATTCCAAATTCTACCTCACTAGATATCAATGCTTCCTATTTCTTTCAAAGTATAACTAATAATGAAGCTGCTATAGAAGCATTTATTTGCTCCCTGGACTCTGATGTTTGTCCCAGCTCAAGGTTGAAATTATTCTTCTTACAATTCATTGGGTCCTGCTTAATCTGAGTTTACAGCAAGTATGTGTTAGTGAGTGTGTGGTAGCAGAATCACACTCAGGCACGTGTCACACACAGATAATTTAAACTGAGTTTTGTTTCTTATGGATGCTAAATTCAGATTTGATGCTAAGTGTATGTGCTGCAGTTGTCAAATCAAACATCAAACGTCAGAAGTGAAGAGAGGTCACACAGGCAAGGGATACACTTCTTTCTTACTGTTAAGAGTATTGCCTAAGCCCCATAATATTCTTATTATGAATAAGTCTAGTGTTTTTTTGAGCCTCCTTCCCACCCTTGCTGCTTGTTTCATACAGAGGGCTTCTGTAGGTCAGTTCTTCCAAACAGCATGGGAGAAAGAAACTAGCAGATGAGCAATTGTTTAGGGGTCACTGAACATGGAGGCAGGGAGAGTAGTCTGGTGGTGCTTGGTGACCATTTCTGCAGTCTTTTCTGGGAAGAGCCCTACATAGGTGGCGGGGGGTACCCTGGAATGGCCTCCAGTTCTAGAGCTCGTTTACCCAGACATTGTTCCAATAAGACCTTCAGGCCATGGGTGCTGAGTCCAGAGGGACTTCATGAAACATTTGCATGATTCAAAATCAAAATGTTTTTTGAAAGATTTACTCAGAGAGATTCTATTTCCATTTTTATTTTTTTCATCCTATTTCTTCTTTACCCAAGGTCCCTAAAAATACTTTTTTATTTATCCATTCAGTGTTTCTGGAAACACTATATTTGGAAAACAGTGTATTTGGAAAAAATACATATATATTTGTGTTGCATTCAGCAACCGCGAGAACAGCTGCCGGAGACTTTTCAGGGTTTCAAAGATGTTACTTTATTGGCCAAGTTTTACCTGCGCAGGGGCGAGCTCTCAAAGTGTCTGGAGACACGGTACCCGCAAGGGCTGCAAACGAGAGTCACGCCGAACGCTTACAGCTAAGTCCTTATATATGGGCGGGCAAGCAAGCGTTATACAGAAGCAGACGTGGCAGTTAGCTATTCGCTTACAAAGACCGCGGGCGGGAACAGGGTTGGGCATTGGCTCAACAGTGGTAGCTTTACAAACCAAACATGTTAGGTTGCATCTGTTTTACAATCCTTTGTTCAGTAACCTCCTGTACCCTGGGACCTAACCAGTTTCCTGTTTTCTCATGGTCTAAGTTTTCCTTGCTCCTTACAATTTGTATCTTAATTTTCCTCCTTTCTTACATAAAATGTGCTCTTAGGTACTATTGTGCATCTTCATTTTTTAAATTAATAATCTGCCTTGGAGAGCAGTTTATTCAGCACAAAGAGATTTTTCTTCTCTTTATGACTGCATAGTCTTTCATTGTGTGGATGTCTCCTAGATTATTGAACCAGTTCTTACTGATGGAAATTTGGGTTGTTCCCAAAATTTTGCTGTTATAACTAATGCCTCCATGAATAATTTTGGATACATTTTTAGTTCTTGTGGAGGTGTATTTTTCAGGGAAGATGCCTCAAAAAGTACTGCTGGGACAAAGGGCAAATACATACATCATTATGTTATGTCTTGCCAAACCCCCTTCACAGATGTCACACCATTTTGTTCTCTCACAAACAGTGTGTAAGAGCATCAGTTTTTCTCATGGCCTGATTTGCACAGTGTGTTATTAAATCTTTGGATTTTTGTGATAAACTTTTAGATTTTTTTTAACTTCCATTAGCTTTTTCCAGAGTCTACAGAACATGACATCTGGGCTCAAGGGGGTGCTGGTGTTACAGGGTGCATCCAAGAGGGAAGCCCCAGATAGGGATTTGGAATGGGGCCCAGAACTCGAGGTGTCCAGGAAATATTAGGATGTCCTAACTGCCCCCACCCCACCGGTGTGGGTTGGGGAAAGGGACAAAGGAAGCAGGGCCATTGAGAGTTGTTTGCATAGCAACAGCTTTGCAGCTAACCTCTGGTGTGGTCATTTAACATATCTATAACCTTTAACTGGTTGCATAGATATGTTAAATAGCTGTGGCCAGGCTCTGAGCCAGGGGAATGGAAGTAACTCCCCCCCTCCCCAAGACATAACTGTGGGGGCAGGTCCCCAGAGTTACAGAGCTTGGAGATGACTGGCTCCAGGACATGGGGCCACACCTGCTCAGACTCATGATGGCAGCCCAGTAAAGCTGGAAGGATATGAGAGTGCTGGCAAGTGTAGCTGATTGTGGGAGGAGTTGGAAATGGGGCTGCGGAGGAAGATTGGCGTGGGGATTTAAACCGAAATGCGGCAGCCATTGAGGGGAGAGATTCAGCAGTCATTGAAGGGAGAACTACGTGGCTTTGGCAGAGTGGGGACCCCCGAGGCTTTAGAAGGGGGAAAAATCACCCAGCTTTAGCAGAGATCCTGGCAACCCAGCTGATGGTGCTGGGAACCGAGGGAGGCCTACCAGCCGAGCACGGATTACTGGGAAGAACCGGGGGCTGCCTGAGCCATGAACTTCTATTTCTTTTCCTGAGATACGGTACCCCAGACTGGGCAAAGGGGGAAGGAAGAACTGTGTGGTGTGTGTGTTTGTGGGCGTTTTAAGGGACTTTGGGATTTTGGTGAAGACATTAAGTCACTACTTTAAGTTTGTATAGTATTAAATAAACATTTCCTTTCCTTTTCATGAATCTCTGGCATTGAGAGATGTCTTTCCTGTAAGGCAGTGGACATAATGAACCTGGGGGGCTCCTTTAGTAGTAGTATATTGCCCTTCGGTCCCCCTTGGCCCCTTGTGTTCAGTAACACTGGAGCTGGCTTGGACTGGCTCCCAAAGGCCTATTATAAACATTTCAGAAACTGGGTTGGTTATTAAGCAGAGTCATAATTAAAATTAAACATATACCCTTATAGTAAAATATAAAACAAAGGCAACAAATACTAAAAAATTTATGACCTCCTAATTACTGTAGTACATTTGCTACTATCTATGAAAATTTTTTCCTATTGTCTGTAGTATACCGGCATGTCTTACCATTTTTGTGCTCAGTGATCTCACATTGGTAGCTTGAAATCAGCCATAGTGGGAGTAGTTATACCATGGACATCAGCAAGTTTACAAACCAGCACTTTCATATGAAGAGATACTCAATGTCACTAATTGTCAGAGAAATGCATATTAAAGCCACAATGACATATCATCTCACACCTGTCAGAATGACTATCATCAATAAATCAACAAACAACAAGTGCTGGCAAGGATGTGGAGAAAGGGAAATGCTTGTGCACTGTTGGTGGGAATGCAGACTGGCACAGTCGCAGTGGGAAGCAGTATGGAGTTAAAAAATTAAAAATGGAACTGCTTTATGACCCAGTGATTCCACTTCTGGGAATTTATCCAAAGAAATCTGAAACACTGACTTGAAAGAATATATTCACCCCTATGTTCAGTGCAGTGATTTTTACAATAGCCAAGCTATGGAAGCAACCCAAGCGCCAATCAATAGATAAGTGAATAAAAACAGAGTAATACATGTACACGATGGAATATTACTCAGCCATAAAAAGAATGAAATCTTACCTTTTGCAACAGCATGGGTGGTCCTACAGGTTATTGTGCTCAGTGAAATGTCAGTCAGATAAAGACTAATACCACATGACTTCACTTATATGAGGAATCTAAAGAACAAATTAAATGAACAAACAAAATTGAGACAGACGCATAGACAGAGAGAATCAACTGCTGGTTGGCAGAGGGGAGGGGCTTTGGGACACTGGGTGAAAGAGGTGAAGGGACTAAGAAAAAAATGGTAGTGACAAAATAGTCATGGGGAAGTAAGTAAAGCATAGGATGGTGCCAGTTGGGGTACTGGAAATACTGAGGGGAATACTGTATAAAGAAGATAATTGTCTAACCACTAAACTGTACACTTGTAATCAATACAAAATAAAATTGAAAGAAAGAAAACAAAGCAAAGCAAAACGAAACAACAACCAACAACAAACCAGGGTCTTTTTGTCCTTCCTAGAGAACCAGTTGTAAGCATTTACGGTCACATCACAGACTTATTGCTAGAGACATTCCCAAGCCAAAAACCTGGTTCTGACATTTCCATGCAAACTGAACTCAACCCAAACAACATTTTACTTTTGTGTTTCTTTTCTCTGCTCTGCCAAATACTTCCCTCAGGATGATCTTGCAAAAGCACCTACCCATAATATTAGGCTCACATTTCTTATTGCTTTTTCTTTTATCATCATGACATTAAACACAGGGTTTGGTTGGTGTCTCAGCCTACTTTGGTGCCCTGGCAAGCTTTCCTTGGTGATGATCATAATGGTATTTAATTTTCTTCTGAGTTTATGCATCCCGTAAATATTTACGTGTTTAAAAGCACATAAGGAGAAGATAATGATACTATTATCAAGATAACTGTACAAACTGACCAGTCTGTTCTCCACTATTTGTATGTCTTTTTTCTCTTCTCTCTGGCAGAGACTTATCTTTACTTCTGTTTTCATATTTCTAGAGCACTGTGAGACAAGTTTTATATCTTAATTTAATCTCCGTAACTTTTCAAAAATAAATTTTATTTCTTTTGGTTAAACAATATTTAATAAATACTGAGCAGACACTTCCTGAGGGATTTAATTATAAACAGCTTTATATTTTTGGCTCCCACCTTCCCTTGTTCCTCTTGGTCAGAGTTAAATGTGTAAGGTTGTCTGCTGGGTATGCTGGTTTCTCCTAGCAAATGTAAGTGGTTTCATTCAGAAACTAAAATATCAAACCCCACATATTACACACCACTGTACCTGCCATTTAAAGATGAGCCCTCCCTCCCGCAGCCTGGACCCATTGCATGTGTAAGGTCTCTGTTTGGATAAAGGGCCTTGGTCAGCATCTTCTCTTTTCTCTTCCCTCACCTCTGTTCTTACTCTGCCAAGATTGCATGCTAGGAGAAAGTTGAGGAAAGGGGGTCAAGAAAACTCTCGTTTGAAGGCTATCACCTGACCTGGCCTAAGTACTCTAGGCCCTTGGCAGAATTTGGAAGCAGAACTAGGCAGCCCTCATGAACAAGACTGAACACTGGTTCTCCCTTGCGCATTCCACATCTGGTCAACCCCAAGCACTCACACATTCTTTGCTCTGAAAAGTCCATCTAATGCAGAGCATCCAAGGTCCAGGGTTTTTTCTTTGACCTTGTATCTCCTACACCTAAGATCATTCAGGAAGGAAAAAGATACAGTAGACTATGCACTCTAAGTTAGGTGATAGGTAAAGCCCCTTTCTCATGATTTAAGGCAAAAAAGAAATATATCCATTCTCTTCATTTTGGGGGGTAAGCTCTCTCCAAAATTCCTCTCTCTCCAATAGAGGAATTCTTCAATATCCAACATTTAATTTTTAAAATGCAATTAATGTGAGTGGGGGAATGAGGTTTAAAAACTCTTTCCAGACATCTCCTTTATGAATTCCACACACGGTCTAGCACTTTCTTTGGAAGGCAGTATCTGTTGCCCCTTGGTTTTTGGGTGAAACTTGCATTTAACATCCTGTTACATGAAGAGGTTGACAGATGCTATTATGTTCTTGTTGCATAATATGAATAATTTTAATTTGCATGTTTAATTATATACAAAATGCACATGATTGTTCACTATCAATCAGTTTCATATGTGGATTCAAACCTACGCATTCTTAAATTTATGTGCATTTTTGTGTGATTTAAAGACATCACTTCAAATTTAAAATTCAATTCAGAAAAAAATAAAATAAAATTCAATTCAGTTCAGCTATGTTTAAATCTAGTTTCAGGAGTCTATGTTTATCGGTAAATTATTATGTAATATGATAGCTGTGTCATCCTGTTTTAGAGTAGATATTAGTTGTTTTGACAGTTAATACCATTTAGCACTAAAAACATGGACATGGGAAGCATGCTAGTTAATAATTTAAAATTTTAAGTAGAATAACCAAAATCAGTGGCATTGAAGAATGAGATTTTCAGAAAAGGGAATGAAATTAGAATAGAAGAAAGAGTGTAAGTATAAGTTAAAAAGGAATAGCATAATAAGAATTAGCTTGAAGTTTTTACCCTGGGCTCCATGGAACATCTGAGGATCAGTTTTAGGGGGCCTGTAAACCTCCTGAAATTGCTGCAAATATTTGTGTACATGTGATAATGTGATTTTTTAGAAGAGAGAGTTCTTAGCTTTTGCCAAATTCTCAAAGGGACTTCGATGACTCCCAAAGGAAAGTAACTATGGTTTATTACCAAGAGCATTACAACTCAGTTTCATGAATTTGGACCTCATAAACCATTCACTAGCTTCACACAGTCAAGGAAGTCACTTTAACCACTTTGGGCACCAGTGATTTCATTACTCCATGGTGTTATCTCTAGCTGACTGTGGTCCATGCCACACACAGGGGTAGGACTTAGGGAGAGAAATAAATGAAATTATTCTTCCCCTCCAGAATTTGGAGTCATGAACATAAAATACATGAATAAACAAGAAGACCAAATTTCATGTTATAAATTTCAATTTTATAAAAACTGGATTGTAGAAAATGGTTTAGATCTACAGACAAGTATACTTCCTTACACTTCCATCCCAGTGCATAAATGCATTCAGCAAAACAGCAACTTATGCCTCTATAAACTTACTGTCAGGAGAAGCAGAGAAGGTATGCATCCCAGCGGTACACTTTTCCAAAAAGAGTATCCAGAAGTCATAGAACCAAGTGCCCATGGTTCCTTTTCTCAATTGTACCAAAAAGATACATGAAGGAGTTCATGGAGGCCATTCTGTTCCAGTGGAGGAAATCATGAGTTCCAGGAATACTGGATAAAGATGAAAAGCACTACCCTATAGGCAGATGCAACTTGCTCATACAAACAGAAAGGCTGTTTAATAAAATAGCTTGAAGAAATATTTGGGAGTAATGGATGTCAAACACTTTCTCTAAGTCTAGGGAAGTTTAATTTGATTAAACAGAATATAGTTATTTACTTTTTGAAACAAATGTGATATAACCAGAAGTGTTTACGTAAATTAACATGTGATGATTATTATATGAATATTATAGTAAAAATAGAAAGAGAGAAACATAACCAGAAAGGTATTATACAAATAATGGTGTTAGGTGACTCCTGAGTGTTGGTAGTAGAAATTAAGATAAATACCTGTGATGGTGATTCACCGAGTACTGGGAACAGAAGGACCATGGAATGAAAAGAATCATGTGCAACTCTAAAGCTTAGGTCTTTGGGGGATGAGGGTTGAATACGTGAGGAAGGAAACTTTTGAGGTTGTGACCAATAATGGGTTTTAATTTTTCCATTTTCATTTGCAAAATTCAACTGATGAATTGGGTGAGGAATGCAGATTTTGCAATTAATAAAACTGTAAATAATGTTCATTATTACCTATTCCAGATTATACCTTAATTAGGACTTTCCAAGTTATTTTAAGACTATGTAATTGGTATTGGTATTATTACTTATAGATACATTTAATTGAGTTTTATGATCCTTTACTATGCATTATGCCAATTATCAATTTTTTGCCTCTGAGCTGCACATTCAGCCACCCTTCATTACTTTCTCCACCAACAATGGAGCATTTCTCCTCAGAACTAAGTACAATATACTTTGTCAGTAGAGGGAGCTGGAGGGACATTGCAGGAGGAAGGGGTTTCCCAGTTTTGTGGCTGCTGCTGGCTTCTTTTTTCATGGATTTAACAACAGTATGTGTTTGTGTGTGGGCAGGGGTTGTGTGGGGAATGTCTAGGGTGCTATCCTAGCTATATGCCCACAGTATACAGTCATTTTGAAAGGTTCCAGACCTAACTCTGGCCTGGTTACATTATGGACACGAAGCACCCAAGACCTCTTGATGCCCTGCTGGTGAGTGGGCTTTTACCATGACATCCTTTGTGTACTCACCTGCCAGCCTCTGCCAGTATCTCCAGTGTGTAGTTTCTGCAGGGCTGGAATCCTGCAGAACGTGCTTTCTCCAGGGCTCACCTGCAGTGGCATGGTTTTCTCTAACACTGGTTTTCTTCAAGATACACTTTCTTCAGCACTCAACTCTTGCAATGGAACAGCTTTCTCTAACTCTGGGATCCTGTAGAGTCATGGCTTTATCTTGCATTGTGCTTCTACAGGGAAGGCTGCCTCCAGCTCCCAGTTCCAGTAGTGTCCACAGTCCACTACCTTTCCTTGGTACCCTAGAGGGTAGATTTTCAGCAAATCCCACTGATGAGACACCTTAGCAACTTCCTGACCATCCAGAGAGCCATGGGTTTGCTCTTTCCCATGAGGATTGGATTTATTGGATTTCAGCCCTGGAAAGAAGGGCACTTCTGCGGGTATTCTTTTCAGTTTTAGGAAGACTGGGTTGCCCCTTACACCTGCTACTCCTGTATTCTTAAGAATTCTCTTTAACTCTCACTAACCACCTCTTCGTTATTGCAATTCCATAATAATAATTCTTTATGTTAAACTGTTCTCACCCACATTACTATGTCTCCTGACTAAACCCTAATTGATATGGGCATTAACCTGTCAACCTCATTTATGTTCTCTCATCCCCTATCAGAGGCCATTCTGCTTTTCTGTGTAAAACTGATTCTTCTTTATAATGACTCCTTCTTGTGTCTAATAGCCCTGTCCATTTGAAAAAGACCCAAAGTAAAGCAGCTTTATTCTGAATTATATAAATCTTGGTAAGCTAATTCAAAGAACAATTTCTAGTTTCTCACTTGAGTAGATGTCTTAACGAAACAGAATGAGAAAGTGTATGGGTCCTGAAAGCAGGAATCTGACCTACCTTTTAGTTATCTTTTTTTCTGGGGGGGGGGGTCATGAGGCAACTGACTGATAATATAGGTTTGGAAGGAGAGGCTGGAGTAAATTATGGCAAACAGAACCGTGTAGTTTTCCAAGCAAGTTCAAAGTACTCTAATCAAGACATTAGTTAGATAAACGTCTGGTAAGATTACCCACAAATAGATGATGGGGTACTTACCTGGCAATGTAAGGCCACTTCTCTCCTTTTCTCTTTCTATTTCCATGCCCTGTCCCACCCTGCAGGCACTCAGTGTCCCTCTGGTGGAACACACTGCAAGCTGCTTTTTCTTTTATATTTTTTCTTTTAATTTTTTTATTGTTCAAGTACAGTTGTCTCCATTTTTCCACCACAATTTCCCCCCTCCCCACCCACTTACCACCCTCAACCCTACCCCTCTTTGACTTTGTCCATGGGTCCTTTACACATGTTCCTTGATGACCCTCCCCCTTCTTTCCTGTTATCCCCTCCCTCCTCCCCTCTGGTTACTGTCAGATTGTTCTTTATTTCAATGTCTCTGGTTATAAGCTTCTTAACCCTAATATAGTCTGCTCTCCTCCTCTGTCCCTAAGTGATTCATTTTCCATGATTGCTTTTCCTCATTCTTTTCACTTTAATAAAAAGTCCTAATTATTGAGTCTGATTAAGTTAGTGTATTTTTTAACATTAGGGAATAAATTACTGTTATATTTAATAACCATCTGTTGCTCCAAAAAGGAGGTTTTTTTACCCAAATTAATGTTAATGATGGAATTTGGTAAGGAAAGGAGTAGACAGATCTGAGAAGGGGACCTAATAATGTTTTTTGATCAACCTTCTTCCCCTTTTGTCTCCTTCTTTCCCATTATGCCTAAGCTACATTTCTGAGGGGAAAAAGGTTATGAAAATTATTGGTCAATTAGCTTGCAGCTGCATGCCATTCAAGTCTTAATAGTTAACTCTACAAATGCTGCTATATTTTCTTGGGACCACATAAGACCAAAGAATTGTGCTTGGATTGGCAAAGTAAACTCTAGAAATTATGGACTTCTAGACCATTTTATGAGGTGTGCGTTCACTTCTGACAATTATTGCTTCTGACAATCTCACTTGTCCTGCAAAGTTGGCAGATTAAGTATTTATATCTCTTAGTTTTATAAAATGAAGTAATCAAAGAGTTAACTAAGCTGTTCAAGGTCATGGTTCATCTAGGTATCAAAAATGATTAGAATCTTGAGTCTCTCTGTTTGATCACACTGGTTGCCATTAGGGAATTTGACTTTGAATTTTCCAAATCCCTGAACCATTTTAAACTTGCAGGATAGACTTGTGAACTAAGGAAAGCAATTATTTGCAGAGGAGAGATTTCAAGTTCCTCTTGGTAGGAACAATGGCCTAAAGTGGCATAAAAGATCTCAAAAGTTTTCAAAGTCACTTCACAAGGCTTTCTGAGTCCTCTGAACATCAAATGGTTTTCACAAAAGAATGTACTTTTTATCTGAGGGTTAAAGAAAGGAAGGTGAAAGACAAGGACTGTTGGTGGGGTCAGTTCTAAAGTATGTAAAAGGACACATGAGCAGAAGAATGAATTAGTATAAAATGTTTCATCTATGGTTTAGTATAATTATGTGGCAGTTTTTCTCCATGCATTGATTTGAAATATCCAAATTAACCAGTAATTGGTTTTCTAATTATATACTTTGACTTAGAATAGTAAAGAATATTAAAAGCTTACAGAAAATAAGAAAAAAAATAGCACCTTTTACATTTGGATTTACTAGATTAACTGTAACCCTCAGAATTTAAAAAAATTTCTTTTGTTGAGTCAGTGTAGGATATATGATTAGCTAAGTTTTTTTTAGGCACAGATAAATAAAACAATCATTTACCCAATCATTTATTCATATATTAATTTTGAAAATATGCCATACATGTAGAAGGAAATGATCATATAATTTATTCTATCAGTTCATGATTTAATTTTATACTTTTTCTTAATTACTTATATATTATTTATACAGATGTGTATATATATGTATGTGTATATGTGTTTTAATTGTAAAAGTTGTAGAGGTCCAGGAAAATTTGAATTATTAACCTTAGCAAATCTGTTATGCCAGGGTTACAGCCCCAATTTGGCAGGAAATAGCACCAACAGTTTAGTTGGCATCTAGATATTTGAGTTAATGTGCTCACATATCTGGAATTTCCTGGACCATTTGGGCGTACAGAAGTAAGAGCTGTCATTTTTTCCAATTGAAGTCTGGTTTTCTCTCCTTGCTTGAAGACAATATAGAGACGTTCACCTGAAAAATTACTCATGTCCTTTTGTAATCTACTTGTACTTTCGTTCCTAATCACAAATGACAAGGAACACCAAGAAACATTGAATCTCCAAGTTTCTGTGAACTTCTCCTAATTAAAGTTTAGTGCTCCCACTTTGTTTAAAGATGATAAAGAGAATTCTGCCTTGCAATACAAATCATGTTTCTTTAAGATCTATCCCAACTGTCTTCTTAGTCAACAGACCAATAAATAGGGTCAAGTTATGACATAATCCAGCTGGGGTAGTCCTGAGCCCACTAGGAGCAAAAAAAAAGAACTGCAGTAATCAACATGTACTGGCAGGGGCTGGAACGGTATATTTGGGATTGGATCCCTAGAAATTTTGGTTAAGGAGGAAAAAAATATAAGTTGTACAAGAGAGTTTTATTAATATGGGTACATGCTCCAGTGATATTGGATTTAGCATGTGGGAAAGGCCCCCTGGATATGGTGCTATACCTTTTAGGTTTGCTCTTAGAGGCTTGGAAAAAGTAATTGCTCACACCATATAAAATTGAAAAGCCAGATGTTCTAGGGGAACTATAGATGAAGGGATCAAATGTCCTAAAGAAATAGTTACACTAGAGTGGATATACTACATAATGCCAGAAAATCCATGAGTTATTTGTTTTACATGAGTATCACCTAAAGACATTCCATTCATTAAAGCAGTAAGAAATGAACTGGTAAGATTATACTGACTAATACATGACTATTAGTCTGTTGGTGTTTTCCTCTGTAGATCAAGGTTGACAGAGGAGATATTAAAGAACCAATGTCTGTGATAGAAATGTGTTTGATAAATCCCAAAGTAATAGTGACTAAGTGTCAGTGCTTAACAATAAGAGAAGCAAAGTGGCTCAATTATCATAATCAAAATGTGAGAATGATAACTAGAAGCTTTGAACTAGGGAGAGCTATGGAGATAGTTGATAGAATAATGTGTTCTCAGAAACAAGATAGATGCAAGGACAAGAATATTTCTCAATATAAAAAAATATTTTGAATGAATGGTGGGTTTCAGAAGTTGTATCTTTTTCTTCAGCTCTATGGCCATTGATTTGACAGATGCATCTTTTCCATCTCTGTCAAGAAGTAGGACTACAAAGCAATTCACATTTACATGGGAGGGATAAGAGTACACATTGGTGATTTTGCCCCACGGCTATGCTAATTCTCTGTCATAGTATAGTCTAAGGAGACTGTGCCTAGAAAGTCTGGACATTTTGCAAAGTATCAATTTATCGATGATAGCTTGTTAATCATATCAGATTAACAATATGTGTTAAGTAATTTGAGGGCTTGTTTTCCATAGAGCAAGGGAAAACCAAACAAAGATTTAGGGATTCAACACATAACTTAAATTTTTAGGAGTTCAGCGGTCTGGGGCATAATAGGAAATCTCCTGGACTAAAAGACAAATTGTTACAGTTTGCACCCCCACAACTAAGAAGGATTGGTAGGATTTTTTTTTCCCATTTTGGAGGCAGCATATTCCACACTTGAAAATATGGCTTTGATTTATTTATCATCAACCACATGGAAGGCTTCTAGCTTTAAGTAGTGTCTGGAGCAAAAACAGGGTCTGCACGAGGTCCCTGCTGCAATGCCAACAGTGCCACTGCTTTGACCATATGACCTAGAATTAGAGGTGCCTGTGGTGGAAAGAAGACATTGTATGCAGTTTATAGAGAATGACAAATAGATTATTGCTGTAGACCTCCAAAGTTCTAGAGCAATCCATGCTATTTGCATTAGTGTTTCCCAGCATTCGGTGAATTTGAGGAGTGCCATTTGGCCATCTTAAGTAGAAATATGGAGGGCTTGATCTTGGGACAAGTGATCATAGATACAGAGCTTTCCATCATAAACTGAGTTCTGTCAAACTCACCAAGTCATAAGGCTAGGCAGGCTTCACAGCAATTTATTCCTGGATAGAAGTGGTACCAGTTGGCATGCCATTGTCATGAACAAGTGTCTGAGTGAACATTCAACTCTTTTGGGTTGAGGTGAATAATTTTCTTGATGGCATAACTGAGAAAATGCTGTTGCATGCATAAGATGTTTTAACTGCAGATCCAAGGAGATCAAGGAATGGACTGAAGTGATTTGCCAAGATCCTATTTCTTAACTGAGGCACTTCCTCTTGCTGTTGTTTCTTATATTGGCAGTACATTGTTTTAAATATTATTTGAATGATTTATGTAATGTAAGAATTATCTCTTTCTGAATGCGTGGATGAACTTCCAAGTAAACCAATGTGGGACTAGAATCTTTCTTACAAAAAAGGTGGCACAACTTTTTCTATATACTAAACAGAAGAAATTATTTGAAAACTATTCCCACACTATAAAAGAATTTGATGTATAAAAAGAAACCCATCATAAATTCAGTCAGTGGAAGTATGTTGTTTCACAACTTGGGAAAATTTGCTGTTTAGAACAGCATCAAGCCTCACTTGAGAAATCTATACTTAATATATTTTCTTCTTAAGTCAAATTTGATATGATTTCTATTTTACAATGTTATAATATTTATATACAAATTAATATATTCTTTAGTAATTATAAATACCTTTTGAATCACTTGTATCTTATTTTATTAATAATGATATTTAGCTGGGTATATTTTTATTTTCCCTTAATGTTTGGGCTATTTTACTCTCTCCCACCCATTTCCCTCCCTCACTCACCTACTCCAGTGATCCTGCTCTTGGCTTATTAATTACTACAATTTTCTCCATTCTAGTTTATTAATTACCCTTATATCTTTTTTTAGGTGATGGATGTGATTACTGGTTCCATGCAAGGCATTGTGCTACTGATTTTACCTTCAACACATTTATTTCTTTTCTATCTACCATTTTCTTTTTTTTTAATTTTTTTATTTTAGATTATTCAGTACAGTTTCTATCCTTTATTCCCATTCCAG
>CM052547.1:40494145-40510732 GCA_028533065.1 Trachops cirrhosus | reverse complement strand
TCAGGTATCCCTATTATACAGATATTATTACATTTCATATTGTCCTGCATTTCTCTTAAACCCTCTTCATTTTTTTCTGAGCCTCTTTTCCTGTTCTTGCTGTTTCTGGGTGCTTTTTTCTACTTTGTCCTCCAGCTCGCTGATCCGATCTTCTGCTTCATAGGTCCTGCTTTTGATTCCTTCTACTGTGTTCTTCAGTTCAGAAATTGTATTCTTCATTTCCTCTTGGCCCTTGTTGATAGTTTCTATTTCCTTTTTCATGCTGATATAGTTTTCAGTGAGTTCATTGTAGCTTCCCTTTAGTTTCTGGTAGCTCATTGTGAGCTCATTGAACTTCCTGATAACCATTGCTTTGAACTCAGAATCTGATAGTTAAGTTGCCTCTATTTCATTTAGCATTCTGTCTGAGGCTTCCTCCTTTCCCTTCATTTGGGGATAGTTTCTTTGTTTTCTCATTGTTCGTGAGACTCTTCTTGCTAGCCTCAGCTTCTTAAATTGATCTGTTCTGGCTCCCTGGGTTTATGGTGTGAACTTCTTTTGTAGAGTACTTGTGAGATTCAGTGGTATAGTCTCCTTCTGGTATCCAGGTGTTCACAGTTTCCACCTATTTTTGGTGTCAGACTGCCCAAACCAGTTTTTCTATCTGGGTTCTGCCCACTGAGGGGCTACTAGAGAAAGTTTGTCTCTGTTCCCATTCAGATCTCAGTCAGCCTCTGGCGTACCGTTCATAGTGTAGGCGTGCGTTCTCCTTGAGCCCATCTGGTGCCTCCCGGAAGGGACCTGTGTGTCGGGGCTTGGTGCAACTATGTGCATCCTTGGGAGTTCACCGCTGTGTGTTCTGATGTCCCCCAGATCACCCGCCCCTTTTCCGGGTTCAGGGGTGCACACTCTCTGGATCCCAAGGGGTGCATGCTCTCTGGATCCCGAGCGGCGCCCACTTCTCCCAAATTCACAGCCTGGGCATCATAGGTCCCAGGGAGCCCCGTGCCTTTTCCTTTTTCAATGCTGTGGTTTCTGAGACTTTCACCAAACCTGGCTCTCTCTGGGTTGGGGGTGCGGGCACCTCTGGATGCATGGGGTGGGGTGCACACTTTCACCAGGGGTTTGCATAGGTGCTTACAACCCCTGTGTGGGTGCCTCTTTACCCTCACTCCTCTCTCACTCCTGTCTCTGTGCCCTGCAGTAAACTGGCCTCCCCTGGTGCTGCTCAGTCCCCGTTTGGCCAGGGAGGGAGCAGTTGACCCAGCTCTCTCCTGAGAGCCCTGTGGCAGACCCCAGAGCACTGGGCCTGGAGCTGCAACCCCCCTGGTCCCCCCGCTGATCCACGCAGTCTCCTTACCCTTGGGTTTTTCAATGTTCGGTACAATTTGCAATCTCCCATTTTCATTTATGTCATGATAATGTTGGCTCTTTGCTCTGTTCCTACCCAGAATGGCGACTATTTTTCCCTGGGTGTGGGAGAAGCAGAATCCGCTCCCTCCTACCACGCTGCAATCTTCCTCCCATCTCCTCTATCTACCATTTTCAATGGGTTTGTTTTGTCTTTTTTTAAAAAACAAATTCTAGAGTTGAGTAATTAATTTACTTATAATAACCTTTCCCATAAAATGTTATTTTTCAATAAAATTTCATTATGTAAACAGTAAGAGTGATTCATTAATAAAATACAGTTGTATAGACTTTAAATGGAAAACATGGTTTAGAGCAATATTTAAAACATATTAGGTCTGGGAGGACTTTAGAGACAGCAAGGGGTATACCTTCCAATTTAATATTGAAAAACATTTTTAAACCAAAGAATTAGTTAAAAAAAATTTTAAATCTTATTTTCTCAGTCAATTAAAATTATCAGCCCTGGATTGAGCACCGACCTGCGAACCAAAGGGTTGCTGGTTCGATTCCCAGTCAAATAAAATCTTTCAAAATTATGAAAGGACATCTCTTTAGCTCTTTAACTGAAACTGGAGTGAAGGACTCAGAGTTCTGGCATTTTAGTTCTGTGGTTTTTACTTCACCATTTTCATCTTGAAGGCAACTCCATAGGACCTAGTGCTTCTTGAGATATAGTGTGATCTCTTTCCCACTTTTTATTGTATATATATAGGAACAGGGAGTCATAGGTTTCTTCTTAATTGTTTCTTCTTGTTAATTGCTACATTTGTTGCTTAATCTGATATTGGTTTTTCTTATTCTCTGCTTCCCAGTATGTTTTCCTGTGCCAAAATGTTTTAAGAGCTTCTTAAATGCTGGGTTTCTTTATGTGTAAAATGGGAATGATGATAGTCATAGTACAGGTAAGTGAAACCCTTTGATCAGTTACATTTGGGATGGATTGAATTTTCAGTAGAAATTTGTGTATATAAATTCATTGGACCATGTTTACTATTGATCTTATTTCCAAAGATCTTTTAAAATTATCTGCAGTTGTCTTAACTATTTCTTTGGAGCTTATGAGGAAAAAATATATATATTTATTTATCTAAAGTAATATGGCAAAAGTCCCATAACTTGTAGAGAATCAAATTCAGGTCTATTTGGCTCTAAGCCTGTGCTAACCCTACTCTTTAATTTAAGTTGATTCATGTGGCCAGTAGCTGTTGGACAGTACATGTGTAGAAAATAAATGGGCTTCCTCTGAAAACTAGAATGTCTCAAAGATTACAACCTAAACTAAATAAAGCACATGTTTTTGGTGGCCTTTAGAGCAACAGCGATTTACTGGAGAGCAGTGTATAAAGGACAATGGTCTCGAGACTGGATGGCTCTTTCATTCTTGTTTCTTTCACACTTTGACAAAAGATGTGTCCCCAGATATACAACTTTAGAAGTTTGATGCCTTTCAGTATTTCATTTGTTTTCTTCAGTATCTCAGTGGAATAATCCTATGAAACAGAAGAAAAAGAAAAAATGCAAGCTACATCCAAGCCAATCAGAAGCAGGGCCATGCATCAGACAAGGATCACAGAACTCTGATCACTGCGTAACTTGCCCACTGATTATGGCTGCGAAATACCTGCTTCAGCCTCCAACTTTAAAATGAAGAGTTGAATGACATAACCTTAAATTTCTTTCCACCTAAAAACTTTTATATATCTGTTGCTTTGTTTTAAATAAAAGTAGTTTCCTAAGTTCGAAAAAAAAATGTTTTAGGACCTTCTGATTAGCTTTTGTTGTCTGGTTTGGGGACTTTAGAGAGGTTATTATGACAAAAATTTTTTTAGAAAGCCCCTTAAACTTTTGTTTATATTTCCTCAAAGAGATAGCATCAATTTCCCATTTAGACCCCAGAATATTTTTTTTCTGTCTTCTTTGAGTGTACTCTTACCTCAAAACAGTATCCTGTTGCCAAGGAAAATTAGTTATGACATCACCCATACCCATTTGTGTATACAAAGAGGACCATGAAATATCCACTAATATCATTGTTACCACTACCATGGTAGTAATTTATATATGAACTGGGGTCCTATGTGGTTCAATCTCTGTGTGGAATCACATTAAAAAAAAACATTGAATAGCAACCCAAAGTAATTCAAAGGAAATGCCAATATCATTAAAGAACATTCATTCCAGGAGCCACATCAGTGCAAATCTCAACACATCTCAAAAGCCCCTTTCCTCTCCTAAAATATTCAGTACCACATCTGTACTGGTGTCTTTCACACAACTGCCTCTCACTCTCCCTTAAGTCTGTGCAGGGTTTGTCTGTTTATTTTTCTCCTATCTCCCTCTATCTCTACTACTCCCCACCCTCCCCCACCTCCACCATTATTCTAAATCTGTATCTCAAAAACCTGGGGATGGAGTCGCCCAGACAGAATTCTTTCAAGGGTAAGTGAGTGTAGAAAAGGGAAAAAAAGCAAAAGAAAGAAAAGACAAAAAAAGAAAAGACAACCTCCCTTCTCTTTTAAAGCATGGGAGAATTCATGCAAAAATACATTTTGTTCTTGTCATTTAAGCAGTGATATATGCATTAGCTCATTCGATCCTCATGGTAACTAAATAAGGTAAATAATGTTATTACAATTTCTATTTTGTTGTCAGGGTAACTAGGACTTAGAGAAATGAAGTAATGTCTTCCAGTCATCTAGCCAGTGAGACAGACCAGTGCCTCTGTTTTTTAAACAACTTGCTATATATTGGGTAAAGTTTCTAGTTTCATAAAATTCCATAATGGTTATTTTCCAATTGGAATACATTTTTTCCCTTTTGGCTCATTTTTCCCTGTCTAAATCTAAGCTCTTAGAATGAATCTTTACTAGATCACATGTATATGTATATTTCTAACTTAAACATTTGATAGAATTAATCAGTGAGGCCATCTGGGGAGGAAGTTTTTTTTTTGGAAGGCTTTATTTATGAATTTGATTATTTACCACATATAGGATTAATCATATCATCTGTTTCCTCTCATGCCTGTTTTGATAAGTTGTAATTGGCAAGAAGTTTGTCCATTTTATCTAAGTTGTTGAGTTTATTGGCATAGTGTTGTTTAAAAATTTTCTTTATTATAGTTTTTGTGTTATCTGTGGTTATATTTCCTCTTTCTTCCTTAATACTGGTAGTCTATGATTTCCCTGTTTTTTCTTGGTTAGTCTTATCTCTTTTATCAATCTTTTCAAATAATCCAACTTTGAACATGTTAAGTTGCTCTATTCTTTGTTCATTTTTGTTTCATTTATTTTAGCCCAAACCTCTGTTATTTCCTTATTCATACTCACTTGGGTTTAATTTTCTTTCTTTTTCTAATTTCTGGAGGTGGAAATTTAGGTCAATTGGCCTTAAAACTTTCATATTTTCCTTTATGAGCATATTGAAATAATAACTCATCATAAATGGCAGAGATTTCAGATTTTATATAGATTGAATATAAATATAATTATAATCTTGAGGTAAAGAGAAAAAGTTTATGAAACCTGAATAATCATGAGTGATGGGGAGAATCCAAGGACTACTTACCCTCTTGCAAGGAAGATAATCTCCCAAGTTGCCTATTGTGTTGAGGCTCTTATTTATTTTATTTCACTCAAGCTTAAAAGAACATAGTGAGAACACCTAGCACTCAGATCTTGGTCTCTAATAACATTCCCAGTAAAGACAACCAGGGATCCTTGGAGAAATGGCTGACTAGACTGTGGCAGGAAAAATACAAAATGATTCAGGAGCATCTTGTGGAACAGTAAGGGAGTGCTTTAAAAAAAATCCTGCACTAATGAGGGTTTGTCAAAGGACACAGGAACCAACTGAAAAGCTACTAATGACAAAACTGGAACAAAATGAGCAATGAGATGGATAAAATAGAGTTGGATTCTAACTCACTATATAATATAAATATCTATGAGTCTTGCAGATATAAATTAATGATTGACTTAATAAATAAATGGGAGAAGAGACAAAGCTCTTAGATACACAAAATGTCCTACTAATACCAAGTCTGCCCAGAAGGTGTCCAGACATAAAATATGAAAAATAGAGACATTTACTGAAGGAAATACAAGATACAAGAAACATTATATACAGGACAATGACACCTTAGTCCCCTTCAATATAGGCAACTTGGGACCTAACACAGTTATTCCACTCACCATCAGCTTCCCTGTCATATTTTCCTGAATCTTATTGATGGTCTGAAATCTCTTTCTTTTCAAAGGTGATTTTAGTTTTGGGAAAAGCACAGGGTGCCAAATCAGGGCTATAGGGGTGGGGGCTGAGTCTCCTGGGTAATGTGATGTTTCACCAAAAAGCTCTGCACGAGATGTGATGCATAAGTGAGCATGTTGTTGTGATGCAGCTGCCAATCACCAGTTGCCCATAGCTGCAGCCTTCTATATCATCCGAATTGTTTCTGCAGAGAAACGTTCATGTTTAATGCAATATTTGATACCTGTTCAGTGCTGTACTTGCTCAGTCATTTTGAATGAGTTGGCCAAACAGTACACATGCTTATTCAATGGCATCTGCCACCTCCACTGACTAGTACAGTGAAGTTGTCATTGTTTATGCACTCACATTCCAGTCCACTCTTCTTGGCTACCAGGTTACAACAATGTCACACAAATCATTCTTTTTATATTGACAATGGCTGACTTTTTCCAGACAGACCTCACATATATACATATTTCATTCTCAAAGAGGTAGACCATAATTCTCTACTCCTTAAGTTTGGGCTATACATAGTGACTTTCTTGCAAAGCACAGTTTGAAAAGGGGGAAAAGATTAATTGTACAGTGTCAAAACCTGACAAACAGTACCTCAGCCAGGTGATCAGGGTCAACATGAACAGTGAAACTCATGTTAAGAATATCTACCCTTGGCATGACATGATAAAAATAGTACTTTCCTCTGTGATCTTCTCCCCCAAACCCATAAATCCAGCCCTAACATGATGAAACTATTTAACAAATCTCAAATGAGGGACATTCTTGAAAATACATGAACAGTATTTCTCAAGGTCGTCAAAAATAAGGAAAGCCTGAGAAACTGCCATAGTGAAGAAGAGCCTAAGGGATGCAATCTCAGAACGGAAAAAGAATGGTAGGTCAAAATCTAAGAAATGTGAATAGAGTATGGACTTTAGTTAATATTGTACTAATACTGGTTCATTAATTATAAAACATGTAGCATACTAATATAAGATGTTTATAACAGAGGAAAGTGGGTAAGAGTTTACAGAAACTCTCTGTCCAAAATAATTTTTTAATCTAAAACTGTTAAAAAAAAGGTTTATTTAAGAAAAACATAGTTAAGGTGGTTTTCCTCATATTTCAGACGAGAAAACAGAGCTTCAGGGAGTTTAAGTAACATGCCCAAAGTCAGGGAGTCAAACAGTAAGTGATGAATTAGGGGGTTACTTTCATTTTTGGACTAAATGGCTTGTCTTGTTACCTCACATCACTTCATGTACCCACAATTCACTTCAGTGCCTTCTACCCAGCTACCAAAATTTCTGTTCCTTGTCACTCACAGGGTTTCCAGTGCTGTCATGCATTCTAGTCTCTTCTGCTGTGGAGGAACAGCAGAAAAATAGATGAATCTATTTAATTTAGTTTGGGTTGTCTCAGAAATTGTTTTTAAGACAAGAATGTTAAGTGTAAGCAGTAGATTTAGGAAATGACTTGGGGAAGCACAAAGGAAGCAGTGAGATAGGGACAGGAAAAATGCCAATCTATTATCTGTAATCAGTGGGTTATGATTTACACAACTGGAATTCAATTCCACTGGGATCCTCTAAGAACTCATGTGAAGCATATCTCAGACTCATCTCTCTGAAGACAGGGAGGCTCTCATTTATACCTTGATTCTCATCTTCCCATGGTTGAAGGTTGCTCTGGAGGGATTAACACCTTCATACCTGGGTTTCAGAGCTCTGGAGAAGATCCTCATTCACAGAAGAGAATAAAATGTTACCAGCCTTCCAGCTAACTATAGTACATATAGGAGAACCCAAGTTGAAGGACTATGGGGTAGGTCTGTTATGGAATTTTTGATAACATGTGGTTCCTGACAGGCATAGTTACCTTGTAATGCAAGGGACCATTTTTAGTGCAAAGGTGCAGAAAACTTATTTAGAATTATGACTATGTAGAGCAGGTGTTGGCAAACTATGGTCAGGGGCCAGGTCATGCCCACTGCCTGTTTTTGTAAATATAGTTGTTGTAACATAACCACAAGCATTTATTTCCACATCATCTTTGACTCCTCTTGCACTACAACAGCAAAGTTGTTATAGTAAGATATAAGTACTTACTATTTGGCCCTTTATAGGGCAAGTCTGCCAAGCTTACATAGGGACACTTTTAGACAGAGAAGCCCTCTGCTGTATTGGATCATCTGCTATAGGTGACAATGACTTGCTCTTTTGTCAAATTACCTGCTGGTCTGTGGGATCATCTGAACTCTTTGAAAACTGATCTTGTCTATTATATGGTTGGTGGGAAATTCGCTATTGGAGTTTGGGCAGTTTCCCCTGAAATGATCATAGGGTTAAGATCTCTTGAGGTCCTTTCCAATTTAAACTCTGGTTCTTATACTCTGGTTTCTCTTCAGATCGTATAAATCTTTCGCCTTTTAAACTCTGGTTCTGAGAAAATGTTCAGTGCCAGCAATGTGAAACTACAGCACCATTTGAAAAGATTAATTACAAATTTATACATATTTTTTCCTGTTAGGCAGATGCTGCACTCTCTGGAAAGAGAAAAGATCACTCTTTATCCAGGTTGGAATGTCATTTGAGAGTTGAAGAATCTGTTTTGCTCATAAGGAGATTCCAAAAGAACTTGTTATAGATAATAGATCACAATTTATGGGCAATTCCCCAATGTATCACCTTAAAGAGACAACTTCTAACACTACTACCGGTTCTCATCTTTAGTTTACTGGAGAGGCCAAAAATGCTGTGCAAATATGTAGGAACACCCTTTAGCAAGATGACACATTTATAGAAATTCT
This sequence comes from Trachops cirrhosus, assembly GCA_028533065.1. NCBI lineage: Eukaryota > Metazoa > Chordata > Mammalia > Chiroptera > Phyllostomidae > Trachops > Trachops cirrhosus. The sequence continues at coordinate 40,502,283 of CM052547.1, read as the reverse complement.
GAGTTGTTAACTCCCACAATATCAGCTAAATTCAGCCCAGTTCAATTGATTCACAGTAGAGATATTAAGTTCATATTTCCCACATTATTCTGCTTCCTAGATTGTCAAAGCGAAACAGAAAGTTCAAACAGCCACATTATGGCACGCAGAACTAATGGGAACTCTTCTATGAGAATTTTTTCATTTTCAAAAATACAGTCAGAGATACGGGAAGATTAAAGGGAAAAAATGTAACTCACTAAGGTTTCATGCTTTTGTCATGGTTTAGAAATTTTGACTGAGCCACTAACATATATAAAGAATAAAATTCCGCCCTGGCTGGTGTAGCTTAGTGGATTAAGCACGGGCCTGTGAACCAAGAGATCACGGTTCGATTCCCAGTCAGGGCACGTGCCTGGGTTGCAGGCCATTTCCCAGCAGGGAATGCACAGGAAGCAACCATACATTGATATTTCTCTCCCTCTCTCCTTCCCTTCCCCTCTGAAGATAAATAAATAAAATATTAAAAAAAAGAATAAAATTCCAAAGTAAGGGGGCTACACCAGGATGCAATTTTCTCAAAGGATGTATTCAAGAATATTTTTCATGACTCTTTGGCATTATACTGGTAGTGAGGTCATGAAAAGGTAGGCTAATTTAACATAGGCAGATAATTTAGTGATAGAGGTTTAAGGGAAAGCTCTTGATTCATACAGACAGAAGACAGAATGATGGTTGCCAGGGTCTGGGTGTAGGGGATAATTGGACTTATTGTTTAATGAAGGCAGTTTCAGTTTGAGATGATGAAAGAGTTCTGGAAATGGATAGTAGTAATGGTTGCACAACATTGTGAATGAAATTAATGCTACTGAATTTTACACTTAAAAATGGTTAAGATGTCTTATCCATCTGGAGTTTATTTTGGTGTATGGGGTAAGTTGGTGGTCTAGTTTCATATTTTTGCATGTAGCTGTCAAGGTCACCCAATACCATTTATTAAGAGACTGTTTTTACTCCATTTTATGCTCCTGCTCCCTTTGCCATGACTCCATAAAAGTCCTGGAGAAAAACATAGCTAGGAAAATCTCAGATATCCCACAAAGCAAAATTTTCACTGATACATCCCCTAGGCCAAGGGATATAAAGGAAAGAATAAACAAAAGGGACTATATCAAATTAGAAAGCTTCTGCATGGCTAAAGAAAACATCCTTAAAATGAAAAGGGAACCAAATGTATGGGAAATGTATTTGCCACTCTTACCTTGGACAAGGGTTTGATCTCCAAATTATATAAAGAACTTATATGACTCAACACCAGGAAGACAGACAATACAATTGAAAACTGTATTTAGCCAGTTGTATTTGGACAATTGGACTTCTTCAAGGAGGACATACAGAGGGCACATAGACATATGAAAAGATGCTCAGCATCTCTAGCCATCAGAGAGATACAAATTAAAACCACAGTGAAATACCACTGCACACCTCTCAGAATGGCCATCATAAACAAATCAACAAACAATTGCTGGCAAGGATGTGGAGAAAAGGGAACCCTAGTGCAATGTTGGTGGAATGCAGACTGGTGCAGCCACTGAAGAAAACAGTATGGAATTTCCTCAAAAACTAAAGGTGGAACTGCCTTTTGATCCAGTGACCCCACTACTGGGATTTTATCCTAAGAATCCCAAAACACCAATTCAAAAGAATCTATGCAACCCACTGTTCATAGCAGTGTTGTTTGCAATCGATCGCCAAGTGCTGGAAACAGCCTAAGTTCCCATCAGTAAATGAGTGGATCAAGAAACTGGTGCATTTACACAATGGAATACTACCCAGCAGGAAGAGAAGTGGAACTGTTACCCTTCATGACAGCATGGATGAAACTGGAGAGCATTATGCTAAGTGAAATAAGCCAGGCAATGACAGATACTGTATGATCTCACCTATAAGTGGAACCTAATGAACAAAATGAACAAATGAGCAAAATAGAACCAGACACCTGGAAATAAGGAACAAACTGACAGTGACCTGAGGGGAGGAGGGAAGAGGGATAATGGTGGCAAGAAGGAGAAGGGTCTAGTCAAGGAACATGTGTGAAGGATCCATGGTAATGGACAATAGGGTGGAGAATGACAAAGGGAGTAGAGGGAGGGGGAGTAGGGGACATGGGAGAGCAATGGGGGAAAATGGGACAGCTGTAATTGAACAATAATAAAAAAGTTAAAATGGCTTTGTGTTATATATAGATTACCACAATTAATAAAAAAAGAGAAAGCCATTGTTGTTGTGAGTTCCAGCCCTTTAAAAGGAAGAAATGGGGGTATGTTTCCCTCATATGAAGACAGTGAGAAGATAACCAAAGGAACCATTTGAGCTTAATATTTATCCCACCTCTTCTCCAGTTGCTACATATTAGGGCATTGAATGTGCTCAACTTACATCTGAGAAAGGTAAACAGTTTTTGGAAATAAGAAAGGGATTTGCATGACAATAAATACTGTCTTCAATAAATGGTATTGGGAAATGCATAAATGGTATTGGACAGATGCATGCAGAAAAATGAAACTAGACCACCTTCTTACACCACACACAAGAATAAATTCAAAATGGATTAAAGATTTAAATGTTAAACATGAAACCATAAAATCCTAGAAGAAAACATAGAGAGCAAAATCTCAGACATTGCTTGTAGTAATATTTTATCAGATACATTTCCCTAGGCATGGGAAACAATAGAAAAAATAAACAAATGGGACTGCATCAAACAAAAAAGTTTTTGCACAGCAAAGGAAACCATCAACAAAATGAAAAGACAACCCAGTAAATAGGAGAACATATTCACCAATATATCAGATAAGGGGTCAATATCCAAAATTTATAAAGAACTTACAAAACTAAACACTAAAAACCAAATAATCCAATTAAAAAGTGGGCAAAGGACCTGAATAGACACTTCTCCAAAGACAACATTCAGATGGCCAATAGGCATATGAAAAGATACCCAACACCACTAATCATCAGATAAATGAAAATTAAAACCACAATGAGGTATCATCTCACGACTGTCAGAATGGCTACCATAAATAAATCAACAAACAACAAGTTCTGGCAAGGACATGGAGAAAGGGGAAGAACTCTTTTGCACTGCTGGTGGGAATGCAGACTGGAGACTGGTGCAGCCGCTGTGGAAAGCAGTATGGAGATACTTCAAAAAATTAAAAATGGATCTGCCTTTTGACCCAGTAATCCTACTTTTGGAAATATATCCAAAGGAACCCTGAACACTGATTTGAAAGAACATAGGCACACCTATGTTCATTGCAGCATTATTTACAATTGCCAAGATGTGGAAGCAGCCCGAGTGTCCATCAGTAAATGAGTGGGTAAAACAACGATGGGACATTTATACAATGGAATAGTACTCATCTGTATCAACAAAACAAACAAGCAAGTAAAATACACCCAGACACGTTGAAATCAATAATGAACTGGCAGTTACCAGAGAGGAGGGGGGAGAGGGTTAATAGGGGAAGATCCATCAAGGAACATGGATAAAGGACACATGGACAAAGCCAAAGGGGGGTAGGTTAAAGAGTGGGAGGTGTGGATGGGTGGGGTTGGTGGTGTGGTGGGGTAAAAATGGAGACAACTGTACTTGAACAACAATATTAAAAATACAATAAAATTGGTAAAAAAAACCCCAAAACAACAAAACCCTTGTGACAATATGGATTGACCTGGAGAACATTATGCTAAGTGAAATAAGCCAATCAGAGAAAGACAAATATCATATGATTTCACTCATATGTGGAATCTAATGAACAAACTGAACTAACAAGTAAACAGAGACAGACTTATAGATACGGAGCAGGATGACAGCTGTGGGGGAGGTGTGTAAGGCGGTACAGAGATTGAGCCAAAAGGAAAAAGCACTCATGAACATGGACAACAGTGTGGTGATTGGGGGTGAGGGAAGCATAAGGGGACTAAATGGTAGTGGAAAAAGATATAATAAAAAAGTAAAATAAATACTGTCAACTATAATGAAGATAAGAATTTTTGAATCCTACATGTAATTCAGAGCAACTCTTATATATTAATGAATAAATTAATATACATTCACTCTCACAGTGAAAAATCATTTGGTAATATATACTACAATTGAACATATGCATAAATAATAATTCAGAAATTCTTCTAAGTATATATCTAACAAAACTGAGTTTGTTAAGTATACCTAAAGACATATACAAGAATGTTCATAGCAGCTCTATTTATAATAGTCCCTAAATAAAGACAATTAAAAAACCAATCTATTGTAGGATAAAGAAATTAATGGTATGTTTGTGCAGTGACATATCACAATGAGATTAATTAGCTATTGCCATACACAGCACCATGCATTAATTCCTCCTCCCAAAAAAGGTTGAGCATAAAAAAATGAGACAGATATAAAGGAATATTTAGTGTAAGAAATCATTCAATAATTTTATCATCTTTTAATATCTCTGGAGACTGTAATTTGTCTTTTATTATTGATATGAGACTTCTTTTCTCTTTTTGTGGTGAGTCTGGCTGTAAAATTTTTAATTTTATTGATTTTAAAAAGACCCAGTTTGGGATTCTTCAATATTTTCTTTTTTTTGTTTGTTTATTACCCATTCCATTGCTTTCTGTTGTGCTCTTTATTACTCTTTTCCATATGATTGCTTTGGGTTTGATTTACCATTCTCTCCCCTCCCCTTATATTTTTAAGATAGAAGTTTAGATAATTGATTTAAGATTTTCTTTTTTTTGTAATGTAAGTACTTATTGCTATAAATTTTCTAAGCATTGTTTTAACTGAATTTCACAAATTTTGTTGTTTCCGTTTTTATTAAATTCAAAGTATTTTCTAATTCCCTTGTGAGTTCTACTTTGACAGTTATTACAAAATGTTTTGCTTGATTTTTAAATACTTGAGAAGTTCTCAGATATTTTTCTTTTATTGACGTCTAGTTTGATTGCAAATGGTCAGAGAACATGCTTTGTATTATTTATATTCTTTAAAATTTCTTGAGGTTTGGTCATGGATGTGGTCTATCTTGGTGAATGTTCTGAGTACATGAAAAGAATTTACATTCTGTTGTTGTGTGGAAGATTCTAGACATATCAATTAAGTTAAGTTGCTTAATAACATTATTCAGGTCTTCCAGACCCTTACCTATTTTTCTGTCTACTTGTTCTATTGTGTACGGAGAAGATAGTTGGATCTTCAACTTTAACCTTGGATTTGTCTATTTTCATTTTTACAGTTCCCAGATTTTGCTTTATATTTTGAACCTCTGTTAGGTGCATACAAATTTGGAATTATTTCTTCTGGATGGATTGACTTCTTTATCATTATGTATTATCTTCTTTATCTTGTTTTTTGTAATATCCTATTTATTCCTTATAATATTTCTTGTTCTGAGGTTTTCTTCCTAAGATATTAATATAGTTTTTCCAGCTTCATGTCCCCCAGTCTGGATCTTCTCAGATCATTTTATCTATCTATCTATCTATTTTAATTTTTATTGAGTTTATTGAAATGATATTGGTTAATAAAATTATATATATTTCAGTTGTATAGGTCTATAATATATCATCTGTATATTGTATTGTGTGTTTACTATCCGAAAGTCAAGTCTCCTTATGTCACCATTTATCTTTCCTTTACTCTCTTCTACCTTTGCCATCAAGTTTTCCCTGTGGTAATCAGCATACTGTTATCTGTGTCTTTGAGGGCTTTTTCGTTTCCATAATTCCTTCACCTTTTTTATCCAGCCCTGCAATCTGTCTCCCCTCTGACAGCTGTCAGTCTATTCTCTCTATATATGAGTCTGCTTCCATATCATTTGTTAGTTTACTTAGTTCATTAGATTTTCACATATAATTGAAGTCATATGGTATTTGTCTTTTTTGGACTGGCTTATTTCACTTAGAATAATAGTCTCCTAGTCTACCCATGTGGTCACAAAATGTAAGATTCTCTTCTTTTTTATGGCCAAGCAATATTTCACTGTGTAAATGTACCATAGCTTTTTTAAATCCACTCATCTACTGATGGACACTTGAGCTGCTTCTATATCTTGGCTATTATAAATAATGTTTCAATGAACACAGGGGTGCATATATACTTTAGAATCTGCATTTCAGGTTTCTTTGGATATATTCCTAGAAGTGGAATCACTGGGTCATAGGCAGTTCCAATTTTATATTTTTGAGGTATGTTCATACTGTTTTCCACAGTGGCTGCACCAATGCACATAGCCACCAACTGTGCAAAAAGGGTTCTCTTTTCTCCACATTCTTGCCAACCCTTGTTTTTTTTAATGATAGCCATTTATTGATGATAGCCATTCTATCTGTCTGGTGTGAGGTGATACTCTTATTGTTGTTTTAATTTGCACTTCTCTGATGATTAGCGATGTGTAGCATCTTTTTGTATGTCTACTGGCCATCTGTGTGTCCTCTCAGGAGAGTGTCTATTCAGGGCCTTTTGCCATTTTTTAATGGATTGTTTGTCTTTTGTGTTGATTTGTATAAGTTCTTTATAAATTTTGGATATTAACCTCTTATAGATGTATCACTGGCAAATATAATCTCCCATTCAGTGGGTTTTCTTTTCATTTTGTTGATGGATTCCTTTGTTGTACAAAAACTACTTAGTTTGAAGTAGTTCCACTTGTTTATTTTTTCTTTAGTTTTTCTTGCTTGAGAGACAGATGACAAAAAAATATTGCTATGAGAAATGTCTGAGATTTTACTGCCTGTGATTTCTTCTAGGTTTTTTATAGTTTTGAGTCTTATATTTAAGTCTTTAATCCAGTTTGGGCTTTTCTTGTGTATGCTGTAAGAAGTTGGCCTAATTTCAGTTTTTGCATAGTTTTGATATTTTAGATCCTTATTAGAGGTAGATGCTCCTTTTTAGACAACAAATGGAAACATTTTTAGACTTTCAAAACAAAGAGTAGCAGTACTGCAATGGGCTAACTACGAAGTGAACCTTGGAGGTAGGTTAGCTGAGCTCTCCTGCTTCACAGAGAACAAAGCTGAACCCAGCAAACATCAAGTAGTCGAGTGTGAATGATCACTCAGCTCTGCCAGTTGTTCAGTTTGATGTACTTTTGCCAGTACTTCCTCTTTGCTGCTTCTCTTCAGAACAGTCAAGAGTGATAAACCCAACTATAAAACCTTCCTTAGTGCTAAGTTCCAGGTGTTAGTTGAGATACAAAGATAAATAAGACCTGTTCCTTGCCACTGCAGAGTTTATAGTCTGGTGGGTAAGATAGACATATCAGCACCTACTTATGATAGGCAGAAAGACTTAATGTGCCCTTCTGTTTTGGGGTCCAGAAACATTTTTTGAGAATAGATCATATTTGAGTTGAAAGCTAAACAGTCTCCAAAATGTGGCTGCATTTTGCTTAGTTTCCTCCAGAAAACTGATGTGGCAAGGACTTTGTAGTTCCTCTGCATCTTGGCTGGCTCAGCTGCAAAGATTCTCAAATGCTCATGGGCATGTGCCCAGTAATGAGCTTAGAGACCCGAGCCAAAATGTTATAACGATTGCTTCACATTGTCATCCATGTAATAATTAGAAGCTCTATGCTTTCTGGCCTAGTGTATCTAACAAATATGCTAAGTTTCTCTAAAGACCATGAAACAAGATGGGAAAAAATAATCAGAGACAATAATCATTTTCGACATCTAGAATTAAAATGCCTTCTATCTCTCCCTCCCACCTTCCTTCATTTTGACAAAATGTATAATAATTCACAGCAAGGATGCATAAGAAATAATAAATAGACAATGCATTACAAACACTGAATTGGTACACATGTTTTGTTTATAAGCCTTTTCTTTTCTTTACTTGACATGTGCAGTTTATAAGTTTGAGGTAAGAGCACTGTAATTGGTCTCTGTAGTCAACCTCATTGAACTCAGTATTCTTTCTGTTGGTGCTTTTAATTTTTTAATTTTTATTTTTTAATTTAATTTTTTAATTTTAGTTTATTCAGTACAGTTTCTATCCTGTATTCCCATTCCAGCCCACCCACCCATTCCTCCCCTCGTCCCTCCCCTTTCCAAGCCCCCTAGTTTTGTCCATGTGTCCTCTATATTTGTTCCTGTAAACC
>CM052547.1:40468043-40493645 GCA_028533065.1 Trachops cirrhosus | reverse complement strand
TGTGGTATCCATTGTAATCTCTCCTCTTTCATTTCCGATTGTGTTTATTTGGGTCTTCTCTCTTTTTTTCTTGATGAGTCTGCTTAAAGGCTTGTCAATTTTGTTTATCTTTTCAAAGAACCAGCTCCTGGATTCGTTGATCCTTAGACTTTCAATGTCATACAAAATAGACAAAAGACAGAAGCATTACATGAGTTAATCAATGTTACTTCATAATGTTAAAATAATTCTAAAGCTGTATGTTTCCAACAACAAAGACAGCAAACATATAAAGCAAAAAATAACAGAACTATAGGGGAAAATAAACCATTCCACCATGAAGATAGTCATTAAGATATCTAGCTTTTTAATCATTGAGTATCAGATTAGCTGAGGGTTTGTTATATATAGTCTTTATTATGTTGAGGTAGTTTCTTTTTATATCCATTTTATTGGGTGTTTTAATCAGAAATGGATGTTTTATCTTGTCAAATGCTTGTTTCTACATCTATTGATATGATTATTTGATTATTCTCCTTTATTTTATTAATGTGGTATATTACATTAATTGATTTGCATGTGTTGAATCACCCTGTGCCCTTGGAATAAACCCCTCTTAGATCAGGAACAAGACAAGGATATACACTCTAACTGCTGTTATTCAATGTAGCAGTGGAAGTCCTAGCCAGAGATTTCAGGCAACAGAAAAAATAAAAGGCATCTAAATTAAAAATGAAGACGTAGAAGTGTCACTTTATGCAGATAACATGATTCTTTATATAGAAACCATAAAGAATCCACCAAAAAACTTTTAGAAATAATAAGTAGATACAGTGAAGTTTCAAGATACAAAATCAGTGTATAAAAGTCCATTGCATTCCTATATACTAACAATAAAATTTCATAAAAAGAAATGGAAAAAACAATTCCTCTCACATCTGTAACAAAAAGAATAATATATGTAGGAATAAATGTAACAAAGAATGTGAAGGACCTATACACTGAAAACTACAAAGCATTATTGAAAGAGAGTGATGGGGATTTTGGTCAAGATTGTGGTATAGGTAAACGTAGTATCTGAATCCTTCCACAACCACATCAAAATTATAATTGAACTATAAAAGAACCATCATTTAGAACCACCTGAAATCTAGCTGAACAAAAGTCCTACAGCTAAGTATTAAAGAAGCCACATTGAGACTAATATGAGGGGTAGAGTCTCCTAACCAGCTGCTTCTATACCCATATGTGACACATAAAAATAGGGAAGGGTATCTCCAATACAGGGGTCTCCTCTGAGAAGCAAGGTATCCCAGTCTCACACCGACCAACCAGCCTAGGGTTCCAGTGTCAAGAAGAGGAGTCCCCATAACCTGTGGCTGTAAACCCCAGCTAGGATTGTGGGTAAGTTAGATAGAGGGCTTCTGGAGTCCTAGGCATTCCTTTTAAAGGGTCCATGCATGAACTTACTCAGACTCACTCACTCTGAGCTCCAGCACTCAGGCAGCAGCTCAAAGGCATCAGGGACACATGGAAAGAAATTGAGTTGTCTACCACTGGGGCAAGAGGTAGAGGGACAGCTTTCTCCAGGACTGAAGGGCTGGCAGAGGCCATTGTTCCTTTTCTGAGCCCTCTTCCCAAAATGCCAGCAGGCCCACACCATATTTGAGTGTTTATCAACCTGGCTTACATGGTTTACCTTGTCCTGGTGATTTCTTGAAACACCACTCCATTCAAATTTTAGGCCCACTCAAGCTGTTTCTAGTAACTTTTCCATACAAATGACCTGTTTGACTCATACTTTGGATATTCTTAAAATCTCTCAAACAAATAGCATCTGGCCTCAGCATGCTACATGCCTCTTGATAAGTGGCTCCAGGGCCAGCACTAGCAGCAATGAGCCTCTCCTGGGCACCTCCAAACCCAGTACAAGTAGCAGCCATTTGAAGATCACTTTGTAGATCATGCCAGGTGGTCCTGGGCCAGGCACAGGTGGTTGCTGACCTTGACCTGCACCTCCAAAGAGGCCCCAAAGTCAAAGCACCTGAGTGGGCAGCAACCTTCTCCATGAGGGACACAATCAAGGGCACACAATCAGTAGGTATGAGGTCCCTGCTGAAGTACATCCTGTTTCATGGGGCCAGCCTCTGCATAGCTGATCCATCCCAGTGATTGCTGCCAGTTCTCACAGGTCATAAGTCTGAGGGCAAATCCTTCCCAATGAGGTGCCAACAGCAATCATGGAGGATGTACACAGCCCATATGGAGGGGCTGGTACACTGTGAGTGCCCAGCTTGCGTAATCGATCCCTGGTGCACTGTTGGTGGGAATGCAGACTGGTGCAGCCACTGTGGAAAACAGTATTGAATTTCTTCAAAAAACTAAAATTAGAACTGCCTGTTGACCCAGCAATTCCACTGCTGGGATTATTCTCCAAGAATTCTGAAACATCAATTCAAGATAACCTATGCACCCCTATGTTCAAAGCAGCATTATTTACAATTGCTAAGTGCTGGAAACAGCCCATCAGTAAATGAGTGGATCAAAAAACTGGTACATCTACACAGTGGACAACCACACAGCAGATAGAAAGAAGTAACTCTTACCTTTTGCAACAGCATGGCTGGAACTGGAGAGTATTGTGGTAAGTGAAATAAGCCAGGCGATGGAAGACAAATACCATATGATCTCACCTATAACAGGAACCTAATGAACAAAACAAACAAGTAAAATGGAACCAGAGGCATGGAAACAAGAAATAAACTGACAGGGACCAGAGGGGAGCAGGAGTGAGACAAGGGAGAAAAAAGGGAAGTGCCTAGTTAAAGAGCAGGTGTAAATGATCTGTGGACATGGACAACATGGTGGGGGTTGACTGTTGGAGTGCAGGTGGGTGAGACAGGGGAGAGCAATGGGGGATTATTGGGATAACTGTAATAGAACAACAATAAAAAACAAAATAACAACAAAAAAACAGAAACAAAGAAACAGAGTATTTGCTGGCCAAAAGGGATTGGCATGAAATATTAAAATTGATGAAAAGCAAGGATCTACAACCAACATTACTCTACCCAGCAAAGCTATCATTTAGAATCAAAGGACAGATACAAATCTTCCCAGACAAGAAAAAGCTAAAGGAGTTCATCCCCACCAAACCAGTATTACAAGAAATGATAAAGGATCTCCTTTAAGAAAAAAGAAGAAAAAAAGTAAAAATATGAGTAATAAAATTGCAATAAGTAAATATTAGTAATTATATTAAAAGCAAATTAATTAAATGCACCAGTCAAAAGACATGTGGAGGGTGAGTGGATAACAAAAGGACCCTTACATGCTATCTATAAGAGACTTGCTTGAGGTAGAATGACACACACTTTAGATAGCCAAAAGAAATAGGTTGGAAAAGAATATTTCAGGAAAACAGAAACAAACAAATAAATAAAAAGCTGGGGTAGCAATACTTACACCAGACAAAATATATCTGTAAAACAAAATAAATGAACAAGCAGAACAGAAACAGATTGATTGACACAAAAAACATTTTGGTGGTTGCCAGGTGGTTTGGCGGTTTGGTGAATGGGTGAATAAGGTGAAGGCACTAAAGTACAAATTGGTAGTTACAGAATAGTCACTGGAATGTAAAGTACATCATTTGGAATATAGTAAACAATATTGTAATAATTGTGTATGGTTTTATATGGGTACTAGATTAGGGTGATCACTTAGTAAGTTATATAATGTCTAGTCACTGCATTATACACCTGAAATTAATATAATATTATATTTCAACTGTAATTAAAAGATAAAAAGTTTATTTAAAGTAGAAGAAAAAGATTGAAAAAGAGACAAAGAAATGGAAAAATATTCCATATTTATGGATTGGAAGAATTGACATAGTTAAAATGGACATATTACCCAAAGCAACATGTAGATTTAATGCAATACTTATCAATATCTCAATGGAATTTTCAAAGAAATAGAACAAAAAATCATCAAATTTGTATGAAACCAGAAAGACCCTTAATAGCCAAAGCAATTCTGAGGAAAAAAAGAATGAAGCGAGAATCACACTCCCTGACTTAAAATTATACTGCAAAATGACAATAATCAAAACAGCATGGTATCAGCAGAAAAACAGATGCACAGTCCAATGGAAGAGAGTTGATAGCCCAGAATAAATCCATATGTATATGGGCAAATAATTTTTGACAAAGGAGATAAAAATAAAGAAAATAAATGCTCTTCAATAAATGGTGCTGGAAAAATTGGAAAACCACATGCAAAAGAATGAAACTAGGCTACTCTGTATCCCCATATACAAAAATTAACTGAAAATGGATCAAAGACATCAATGTAAGCTCTGAAACAATAAATTACAAGAAGAAAACATAAGTACTAAATTTATGAACCTTGGTCTCAGAGAGGATTTTATAAATTTGACTCCAAAGGCAAGGGAAGTAAAGGCAAAAATAAATGAATAGGACCATATGAAGCTAAAGGGCTTCTGCACAGCAAAATAAACCACCAGCAAAGTGCAAAGGCAGCCAAACAAATGGGAGAAGTTATTTGCAAACAAAAACTCTGACAAGGAGTTAGTATAGAAAATGTATAAAGAACTCAAAGCTCAACACCAAACAAACAATCCAATTAAAAATGGGCAGAGGACCTGAACAGACACTTCTTCCAAGAAGACATACATAATGGCCAATAGATATATGAAGAGATGTTCATTTCTACTAGAGAGATGAAAATCAAAACTACAATGAGATACCACCTCGTACCTGTTACAATGGCTAATATCAACAAAACAAGAAACATCAAGTGTTGGAGAGGTTGTGGAGAAAAAGGAACCCTCATTCACTGGTTGTGGGAATGTAAACAGCCACTATGGAAAACAGTATGGCAGTAATGACAGCTCCTCAAAAAATTAATTATTATAATATTACTCAACAGGCCCTCTTCTGGATATCTATCTAGACCATTTGGAAACATTTATTTGCAAAGATATATGCACCCCTATATTCATTGTAGTATTATTTATGGTGGCCAAAACATGGAAACAACCAAAGTGTTCTTCAATAGATAATTGGATAGAGAAGATGTAGTGCATATATACTATGGAATACTACTCAGCCATAAGAAAGGGTGAAATACTGCACTTTCTGACAACATTAATGAATCTTGAGAATATCAGGCTAAACAAAGTAAGTCAGGCAGAAAAAGTCATGAAACATATGATTTACTCATATGTGAGGTATAAAACCAAAAACAACAAAAGAACAAACATGAAAAACAAACAAAAACTCATAGACACAGATACAGTATGGTGGTTACCAGAGATAAGAGGTGGGGGTAATAATAGGGGTCAAATATATGGAAAAAGATTTGACTTTGGTTTGGTAGGCACACAGTGCAATATGCAGATGATATATCATAGAACTGTACATTAGAAACTGTACAGTTTTATTAATGTCATCCAATGTCATCCAATACATTTAATTAAATGAAAAAAAATCTAGGTCAGGATGACAGAAAAACAGCTCCAAAAATGAGCAATGATACTTAGACTTATTAAAAACAAGTACACGAGTGTGATGTAATGAACACATTTGTTATCATGTTCAGCAGCTGCAGAATATACATTAATTTGGGGCATACACAAAAATTGACCAAATATTAGGCAATAAAGCAAGCCTTATTGCATCTCAAAGAATTAATATTATAAAACTCATATTATCTTAGTACTGTGTTATAAAATCAAAAATCTGTATCTAAAAGTAACTAAGAATATACAAAAATGTGTGGGTCAAAGATATCATAATAAATATTAGGGAATATTAACAACTAAATAATATATACATAGTATACATCACATTTAAAATATGAAATTTAGATAGAAATATGAAGGCTAAAATTTTGTATCTCTAAAGAAGAAAGGCTGAGCTAAGCATCTGTCCCACAGGTGGCAAACACAAGGCCCACAGACCAAATCTGGCCCTCCACCTTGTTTTTTCTGGCCCGGCACCTTGTTTCTACCTGGTAGCAGTGCCAAGCTCCTTGCCCTTAGTTAAGGAGTAGTTACATTTATACAGTTTTAAAATTACATTTGGCCCTTTGAAGGCAACCACGAGGCTGATGTGGCCCCCTGTGAAAATGAGTTTGACACCCCTGATCTACCCTAAACAGTTAGATAAAAGACAGCAATGTAACCAACCCTTAAGAAGAAAGAAATTGTCTGGCATTACAGAAATGCTTATTACAATTTCTAAATGCTTGAGTTTTTAGGATAATTGAGAAAAAAAGATAGAATAGTATAAAAAAGACAGAGTGAGAAGAATCTTAACAAGCAGTTCTGAAGCGAGAGGTAATAAAGATCCTCCAGCAAGTAAAAAAAACAGCAGGTGTCAGAGGCTTCATAGTAGTTTCCTATAATAGTAAACTCTTCAACAAGCTTAGCACTTCAGAGAAATTATTATTTTTTTCTTTTATTTATTTTTTTAATTTTTTATTTTAGTTTATTCATTACAGTTTCTATCCTTTATTCCTTCTATCCTTTATTCCCATTCCAGCCCACCCACCCATTCCTCCCCTCCTCCCTTCCCTTTCCAACCCCCCTAGTTTAGTCCATGTGTCCTCTATATTTGTTCCTGTAAACCATTCCCTTCTCCCCTGGAATTCCCTTCCCTCTCCCCTCTGGTCACTGAATACCTTATTTTTTATTTAGGTGAACTATAAGTTGCATAATATAAATGTCTTATCTACAATGGTTAAAATGTTAGGGAAAAGTAATGGAAGAATATTTCTGTTTTCTGAATCCATTCTCCTCACCAATACAGATTTGTTTGGCTTTTCCTACCCCCAGCTATCATGTATAACTCCTAACTAAATAAATCTGGTTTTATCTGATACTCGTTTTTGTAGGCTAAAACAATCACCCCCAGAGTTTTGAATTTTATAGCATAATATTCATATATATTTTTATGCTGAGGATGAATATGGCTATGCATATAAATAATGTTTCTAGAAAAGAAGATCATAATGTCATTAAAAGAGATATTTTAAAAAGATTTTATTTATTTATTTTTAGACAGAGGGGAAGGGAGGGAGAAAGAGAGGGAGAGAAATATCAATGTGTGGTTGCCTCTCACATGCCCCACACTGGAGAACCTGGCTCACAACCCAGGCATGTGCCCTGACTGGGAATTGAACCAGTGACCCTTTGGTTCACAGGCTGGTGCTCAATCCACTGAGCCACATCAGCCAGGGCCAAAGAGATATTTTAATTAGAAATACACCAAATGATTTCACTAATATGTACAATCTAAAGAACAAACAGAACTAACAAGGACAATGGGGACAGACTCATAGATAGAGAGCAGGCTGACAGCTGGGGAAGGAGCTGGGGAAGGAGGTGAGGGGGCAGAGGAATCCAGCAAAAGGGAACAAGGACCCATGGACATGGACAGCAGTGTGGTGACTGCTGGGGTGGGGAGTCTAAGGGGACTGAATAGTAATGGAAAAAAATACAACAAAGATTAAATTAAAAAAAAAGAAGTTCATCTTATAGTAAAAAATAAAAATAAAAATAAAGCTGCTATATTCATAAAAAAACAAAAAAGAAATATAGAGAAAGAAGAGTTATCACCCTAACTCTGCCAAGAAATGCTACCTTATATTTTTTCTGTAATTTGCCATTGCTCGCTGGTAATTTTATATGTACCAGTTGACAGAACAGCGTTTGAGAAAGACTGGGAAAGGGAGGTTAATGCCTACCTATTCATGTTTTAGTTACTCTAAGGGAATATCAACAAAAACTGGGAGACACCATTAGTTTCATAGAACTCATTTGTGACCTTCCACTGACAACTTCTAATCTCATAATCCTTTACCTACCGGAGCATTTGACAAAGTTAATCTTTTTGTTCTTGGTTGTTTCTTCACTTGGCTCCAGGATACCATGTTCTTACTCTCTGTGTTTATTTTCCCCTGGCCACTACTTACCTTGCTTTACTGACACCTTTTTTCTCCCCAATGTCTTAATTTTGGAGTGTCCTAAAGTATAGCTTTTGTACTCTCTCTTTATCTCTATCTCTATCTCTCTTTTTCATCTCTCCAAATGCTCACTGGGTGATTGATCTTTCCTAGTTCCATACCTATAAATACCAGCTATGTGCTGACAGTTCCTTAGTTTATATCTCCATTTCAGACTTATCTCCCAACTCCAGTCTTGATATCCAATTGTCTGTCTGACCTTTGCACTTGAATGTCCAACTTACCATGTCCATCGGTGACCTGCTGCTCTAAATTGTGTAGGAGAGGTCTCTGATTTCAATTTTAGCTGGTAGACAGTTTTATGTGAGCTCAAATTTACTTCTTAAACTTATTTTGAATTGACAGAGCCCATTTGATACAGGTGCCATTCTTGTTCCATTCACCCCAGTGCCTTTTCCAGCATGACAGGAACTTAATTTTGTGCTCTGGAGCATCCCAGAAGGGAGTGAGCCTAGAGAAAACCCTCAAGCAGCAGACTGGGAGCTGGAGGATAAGTATTTCTATATTTCAAACAAAGTTCTGGGAAACATTCTGTATGCTTCTGAGAGATCCCACTGGAATCAAGCCCCATTACCTATCTAACTCTACTCCGTCACTACTGCTTCCTGGGATCATCTGTCATGTAAACATCTCATCCTTGTCCCATGATCTGCTTTTGGGAGGCCCAAATAAAGACTTGTGTTGCCTGTAGCCTTCTTCATCTCAGTTGACAACTGCATCCTTTCCTGTGCTTAGACCACAATGCTTGGATTCTTTCTGAAATCTTTTCAAATTCAAAATCTAATCTCTCTTAGTACATACTTTTATCCTACTTTCAAAATATTTTTAAAAATTTGCCAATTCTATCCACTTCTACTGCTAATCATTAAGCTCAATTATGCCACATCCTGGAACACATCTCCTTGTTTCTATTTTTGTTCACCATGGTCTACTTTCAACAAAGCAATCACAATGATGTTTTAAAAACTTAAATCAGATAAAAACGTTTCCCTGGCTCCTCATTTCAGTCTGCCTCCCCCCTTATCTCTGACCATCTTTTCTGTATTATTTATAAATATTTCTATATTCTTGAAGCTCTAGATACCAAGTTCTTGATGACCAGGGAGAGACTGTACTTTTCAAGTCTAGCCAGCTCTTAGAGATAACAAACGACTGATCCATGAGCACATCTTTCATATACAAACTAGCCAACACAGAGCCCACACCCTAACCACCTACTCTCCATATGTCCTAACAACCTCAGGGCCATCTACCAGGCACATGTAAGTTGTAACCTACACCCCAGATCCCACTGAAATTATTGAAACTAGCCAATCCTAACCATGCCTACCCTGTCTCACCTTTTCTTTTTTGGAAACTTTAATAAAGGCTCTTGCCTATGCTTTTCTCTCACTCTGTCTACCTTCTAACTGTCCCTGGTGGTTACCATGTAGCCTCGCATAGTATAACATGCCCCCTCTTCTTGGGAACTGTGAGTAAAACACTATCTTTTCAGTGGTAGTCATCTTATGATCTGTTGGTCTCACCATTGTTGAACAATAATAAAATCTTCATTTTTTAAAAAAATATTTTATTTATTTTTAGACAGACGGGGAGGGAGGGAGAGAAACATCAATGTGTGGTTGCCTCTTGAACGCCACCTACTGGGGACCTGGCCTGCAACCCAGGCATATGCCCTGAGTGGGAATCAAACCAGCAACCTTTTGGTTTGCAGGCCTGCACTCAATTCACTGAGCCACACCAGCCAGGGCAAAAAATCTTCCTTTTAAAACATTCTTGTACAACTCTTACCTTGTGCCTTTCTAGCCACATTGGTCTCCTTATTGTTACTCAAATGTGTCATCACATTCTTACCATGAAGCTTCTAATGTGAAATTTTCTAATGATAGATGATGGTGAGCATCTCTTTTTTCTTTTTAATCACTTTTTATTAATTTTTTAAATACAGTTGTCTCCATTTTCCCACCACCACTTTCCCTTGCCCCTCTCATCTTCAATTCTACCCCCCTTTCACTTTGTCCATGGGTCCTTTACACTTGTTCATTGACAACCCTTTCCCTTCACTCCCCCATGATTCCCCTCCCTGCCCCCTGGTTACTGTCAGTTCTTAATTTCAATGTCTCTGATTATAGTTTGTTTGCTTGTTTGTTTGTTAATTAGGTTCCACTTATAGGTGAGATCATATGGTATTTGTCTTTCACTGCCTGACTTAATTCACTTAACATAATGCTCTCCAGTTCCATCCATGCTGTTGTGAAGGATAGGAGTTCCTTTGTCCTTTCTGCTGTATAGTATCCCATTGTATAAATGCACCACAGTGTTTTGATCCACTTGTTTACTGATGGGCACCTAGGTTGCTTCCAGCACTTGACTATTGTAAATTGTGCTGCTATGGACATTGGGGTGCATAGGTTCTTTTGATTTGGTGTTTCAGGGTATTAGTCTCAGCAGTGGAATTACCCGGTCAAAAGGCAATTCCATTCTTAGTTTTCTGAGGAAATTCCATACTGTTTTCCACAGTGGCTGCACCAGTCTGCATTCCCACCAACAGTGTACTAGGGTTTCCTTTTCTCCACAACCTCATCAGTACTTATTATTGATTGGGTTATGATGGCCATTCTGACCGGTGTGAAGTGGAATCTCATTATGGTTTTAATTTTCATCTCTCTGATGGCTAATGATGCTGAGCATCCTTTCATATTTCTTTGGGCCCTCTGTATGTCCTCCTTGGAGAAGTGTCTGTTCAGGTCCCTTGCCCATTTTTTAATAGGATTGTTTGTCTTTCTGGTGTAGAGTTGTGTGAGCTCTTTACATATTTTGGAGATGAAACCTTTGTTTGAGGTATCATTGGCAAATATAGTTTCCCATATGATTGGTTCACTTTTAATTTTGCTAATGTTTTCTTTAGCTATGCAGAAGGTTTTTATTTTGATGAAGTCCCATTGTTTGTTCATTCCTTTATAACATATGGGTGAAAGTATTGTTGCATGGAATATCTGAGGTTTTCCTGACTATGTTCTCCTCTAGGACTTTTATGGTATGATGACTTATGTTTAAGTCTTTTATCCATCATAAGTTTATTTTTGTGTATGGTGTAAGTTGGTGGTCGAGTTTCATTTTTTTGCATGTAGTTGTCCAGATCTCCCAACACCATTTGTTGAAGAGGCTATTTTTACTCCATTTTATGCTTCTGCACCTTTTGTTGAATATTAATTGACAATAGAGACTTGGGTTTATTTCTGGGCTCTCTATTCTGTTCCTTTGATCTATGTGTCTGTTCCAGACTATGCCAGTACCAGACTGTTTTGATTACCGTGGCCTTGTAATATGTTTTGATATCAGGTATTGTGATCCCTCCTACTTTGTTCTTCATTCTCAATAATTCTGTGGCTATTTGGTGTCATTTATGGTTCCATATAAATTTCTGAAATGTTTGTTCTATATCTGTGAAATGTGTCATTAATACTTTAATAGGGATTGCACTGAATCTATAAATTGCTTTGGGTAGTATGGACATTTTGATGATGGTAATTCTTCCAATCCATGAACATGGTATATGCTTCCATTTGTTTGTGTCTTCCTTAATTTCTTTCTTCAGTGTCATGTAGTTTTCTGAGTACAGGTCTTTTACCTCCTTGGTTAGATTTATTCCTAGGTACTTTATTTTTCTTGTTGTTATAGCAAATGGGATTTTTTTTTTCTGATTTCTGTTTCTGTGGTTTTGTTGGTGGTATAAAAAATGCCTTTGATTTCTGAGTATTGACTTTGTATCCCACTGTTTTGCCAAATTCACTTATTTGGTCAAGTAGTTTTTTGGTGGAGTCTATAGGATTTCCTATGTACACTATCATGTTATCTGCAAACAATGACAGTTTTGCTTCCTTCTTTCCAATTTGGATGCCTTTTATTTCTTTTTCTTGTTTGATTGCTGTGGCAAAGACTTCCAATACTATGTTAAATAGGAGTGGTGAAAGTGGGCATCCTTCTCTTGTTCCTGATCTTAGTGGGAAAGCTCTAACTTTTTTCCCATTGAGTATGATGTTGGCTGTCGGTCTCTCATATATGGCCTTTATTATGTTGAGGAATGCTCCCTTTATTCACTCTTTGCTAAGTGTTGTTATCATAAATGGGTGCTGTACCTTATCAAATGCTTTTTCCTCATCTATTGATATCTTTTTCTAGTTTTTTAAATGGTAAACTTAGATTGTTATTTTGAGATCTTCTTTAAAATACCTATATTTAAAGTTATGAATTTTGTCTGAAGACAAATCACAAATTTTTATTTGTCATGTTTTCTTTTATTTATGTTTAAATATCATCTATTTTTCTCACAGTTTCTTCCTTGATTCATTAATTATTTAGAAACATGTTAATTTTCCTAAGATATATTTTTCTGTTTATCATTTCTAGTTTAATTCTATTGTTAAAAGATTTACTTTGTAGTATCTTGTTTTTTTTTTTTTTTTTCTGATTGGATGTTTCTTTCTTTTTTCTGGTCCACTCCATTGATTTGAGACCCGGTTCCTTCCCATCACTATTGGTTCCCTGTGCATTTGCCTTTATTTCACTTAGTGTAGCCTTCATTTTTTCATCTAATTTGTGACCAAATTCAACCAATTCTGTGAGCATACTGATTACCAGTGTTTTGAACTGTGCATCTGATAAGCTGGCTACCTCTTCGTTGCTTAGTTGTATTTTTTTCTGGAGCTTTGATCTGTTCTTTCATTTGGGCCATTTTTTTTTTTGTCTTGACATGCCTGTTACATGTGAGAATTATGGGGCAGAGCCTTAGGTGTTCACCCGGACAGGGCAAACCACGTCGCTGTGTTGTGAGGCTGTATGTGGGGCAGGGGTCCAGGAGGGAACAGTGGTGCTTGCTCCACTCTCTGCCGGATTTCAGTCATGTCCCCCACTTCCTGCAAGCAAACTGGGCCCTTCTGGTATTGATTCCCAGGTGGGTGGGCTTGTGTACATTCTAGAACCCTGTGGGTCTCTTCAATGAACTCTCCTGTGAGGCTGGGAGTCTCTCCCGCTGCCTCAACCTGCACAGGTGTTTTCGGTCAGTTTTTTGAGGCCTTATTTCCCTGTGCTGGGACCCTGGGTTGCTAGGTCTGTCTCACTTCCCAGTTTTGCCTGGTTTATCTGCGTGCGAATGTGGGACTGCCTGGCCTGCCAGCTGCCATGTGCGCCACGCCCCTTCACAATCCGCCGCCTCGCTGGGTCCACCAGCTTCCCTGCTGCGACCCCTCTCTGCCTGGCCACCAGACTCCATCCCTCCTACTGGTCTGGATGAATATGTCTACTTTAACCCCTTGGTTTTCTGACTTCCGTACAGTTCAATTTGCTGTAAGTTCTGGTTGTTTTTTGTTTTTAAATTGTTGTTGTCCTTATCTTAGTTGTGCAAGGAGGCACAGTGTGTCTACCTACACCTCCATCTTGGCTGGAAGTCCAATTACACTTCTTTGTTTTACTTTTTACTTGCTTTTCTGGATTTTACAATATAAATTTTTAATTTATCAAAGTATTTTTTAAAAAAATAATATACCACTTCAAGTATACTGAACAAACTTTGAAACTATATGCTTCCCCATTTTACCTCCTGTCTTTTAATTTCATACATTTTACTTCTAATATATTATGAACTCTAAAATAGTTATATTCCTCCCTTAGACTGTTAATAATATTTTTTATGATTTTAATTTTGTTTTCATTTCTTGTTGGTGTATTTTATATTTTTCCCAAACTTTAAATAAATTAAAAATAAGAAATTTATTTTTATATTTATCCCAATTTTTACCTTTTTATTACTCTTCATTTCTTTTAATAGATTATAATTTGCATGTATATTATACTGTTTCTATCTGAAGAACTTTGTTTAACCTTTCTTATAGTGCAGGTTCCAATATTTGTGTCATCTCTTTCTCTAATTCTATTATTTATTTTATCTCTTGATTATAGTTTTAGTAAAAATTCTAGTGAAAAATACTAGAGACTGAGGCAAGTTATAACTTTTCCCAGAAATAGACATGCTGCTCTTTTATTGGCCATTAATGTGTGAATTATGGTAATGTAGTCAGTTGTTGAGCATGCTGTATGCTTTGCTCTTACTGTTGTTACCATTATTGCACCACAGGCTTCAAATTACTTCAATAATGGCCTGCCTCTGCCTTGTGATTATTGTGAAGCTTGTCATAAAATATAGTTCTCTTAATTCACCATCCTAATTTGCCATTTTAAACCTCCCTGAATCACTTATTTAACACTAAACATTCTTTCAATTGCACATGAACAGTCTTTGACAATGTACATACACTATGTGAATGGTGCCTTCTGGTGTTTTGTAAGGTAGCGGGCTTGCTAAGAGTACTGCCTGATACAGCATTTGACCAAACTGGGCTATTCATGATACCTCACTTTATTAGTAAAAAAATGTGGTTTCAGGAGGGGTATCTGATCCACACAGGACCAAAACCCTTGTTTTGCTGAATTTTTCCAAATGAGAGGTGCATAAATGGGCTCCCCTTCTCTGATGCTATGACTGTAAGAGAATGATTCTCAAGTGGGGACACATTTTCCTCCCAAGAGACTTTGGGCCATGTCAGATTTTGGTTGTCATAGTTAGAGAAAAAGGGCTACTTGAAATCAATGAGCAGAGGTCAGGAAGATTGCTAAATATCCTATATTGCACATAACAGTCCCTAGGACAAAGAATTATTCAACCTAAGATGTCAATAGTCCTGAGACTGAGGAACTCTTCTCTAAAGATATTGGCTTGGAACTGCCTAGGGTCATGATTTCAGCCATGAAGAAATCTAGATCAATATGGAAGAGAAGAAATAAGAGGTACATAAAGAAGAAAACATGAGTCCTAATATTCTGGAACCAGTCCTTCTAGAACCTGACTCCATCTATACCCTGTCCTTGGTTTCATCACTGAGCCCTTTTAAAATTATGGAATTTTGTGTTGAGTTCCTGTCACTTACAACTTAACCATTATATAAAACATATAGTTTTTGCAATAGGTGTTGGATTGGGCTAAAACCAGGAAGTGAAGCAGCTGCCATTCTTATCAACCCATTTAAATTGGTATGCATTTTTCTAATAGATATATGTTAGAAAAATTTTAAGAGAAAGGAATGGTTGAATATATATATATAATATATCAAAGTTTTGTAATGTGGGTGTTAACTTTCTAAGAGGAAGAAAAATTTACCTATTTCTGATTATTAGATCACTAAATTTGTTTTTAATTCATTCATACATTTGAAGCCATAGCTTTTTAAAAAATAATTTATTTATTTATTTGTTTTTAGAGGGGAAGGGAAGGAGAAAAAGAGGGAGAGAAACATCAATGTGTGGTTGCCTCTCATGTGTCCCTTACTGGGGACCTGGCTTGCAACCCAGGCATGTGCCCTGACTGGGAATTGAACCAGCCACCCTTTGGTTCACAGGCTCATTGCTCAATCCACTGAGCTATGCCAGCCAGGCCTGAAGTCATAGTTTTTATTAATATATTAATAAGTGATCTCTCAGAATGCCTTTACAGGGCATGACTCTTTTGTGGAAGAAAATATAAGACCCATATATAAAAATGTCAAAGTGGATTTATATTGGTGAATTTTCGTAAGCCTTTATTACCTTAAACTACCCCACCCCCTGCCCAAACTCTGTAACACACCCTTGATAGCTACTTGTTAAATCACTTGTTGGAACATTAAATTTGTTTTGATGTCTTGGTCTTCTTAACCTAAATCATCTTTTAAACTATACAGCACAAACTCTTTTATAGAGGATAAATTACCAGTTGCCAGGCCAGATTATCCTTGCACTCCAACTTTGTTCACTTTAACAAGGGCTTTCACATTGAAGTCCAAACTTCTTAGAAATTTGTTCAAGGTCTTTCTGGTATATTATCAAGCTAAATCTCAATAATTTCATATATGTGTATGTATATATGTACACATATGTGTATACATGTATATATCTTCTGCTAGGTACATACAGTCTTAGACTGAGATTGGATTGTCCACTATTTGCTCAATATTGCCTGTACTTTTAATCCTTCTCTCTCAGCCTAGAAGCCTGGATTATTCTCTATCCCCTTTTCATTTGCTGAAAGTACATCTGTCCCCAAGTTTGACTAAAAATATCTTTCTTTCACGAAGCCTGTTCTGATCCTTAATCTCAGGCTCAGTAATTGTTTCTCCATGTTCCCACACACATTGATTGTTACAATATTTATGTTTTATCCTCACTGGTGACATAGTTCATGCCTCTTTTCTCCTGGTGAGATGCTAAGTGTGGTCAGGCAGAAACTCAATCTCATTTCCTCACTCTCTCCTTCGGTCAACTTGAAAGTTTTCTGAAAATTAGATTCTTTGTTTTGGAGTGGAGAGACAAAGAGCACGAGGCCAAAGTTAACTTAACTTACAGTATAGAAAATTAATCTGTTGATTAGGTTCCACTTATAGCTGAGATCATATGGTATTTCTCTTTTACCGCCTGGCTTACTTCACTTACCATAATGATTTCCAGCTCCATCCATGCTGTCACAAAAGGTAGGAGCTCCTTCTTTCTTTCTGCTCCGTAGTATTCCATTGTGTAAATGTACCACAAACAAGCAAGCAAAATACAAGCAGAGGCATTGGAATAAAGAACAAACTGACAGTAACCAGAGAGGAGAGGAGAGAGTGATAATAGGGGATAATAAGGGAAGGGCCATCAAGGAACATGTATAAAGGACACATGGATAAAGTCAAAGGGGGTAGGTTTGAGGGTGGGAGGCAGGGATGGGTGGGGTGGGGGGCATGGGGGTTGAAGATGGAGACAACTGTACTTGAACAACAATAAAAAGGCTCAAATAAATAGAATTTTAGTAAA
This sequence comes from Trachops cirrhosus, assembly GCA_028533065.1. Taxonomy (NCBI): domain Eukaryota; kingdom Metazoa; phylum Chordata; class Mammalia; order Chiroptera; family Phyllostomidae; genus Trachops; species Trachops cirrhosus. Next base: position 40,476,734 of record CM052547.1, on the reverse strand, counting down.
CTGCAAAAAGTAGAAAATTAATCTGCATAAAATATCTGAGAATTTTTACTAGTGATTTCAAAGAGAGTTGTAATTAGTTCCTTGTCAAAAGTGAGGAATAATTTGTGTTGTGTAAGTGGCAAAGAAAACTCATTTTATTTATTTTTATTATTAACATACTGCTTAAGGGTCACGAGGATGACCGAGAACAAAACCTATGTCTGATAATTACATAGCTGGGGTTTTTATTTATGACTGACAATTATGTATTTATTCCTCTAGTTATTTAAAGCTTTACTTGTGAAATACAATGGCTAAGAATTATATACCTTATCAAAATTTAAAAAATATCCTCAGAAGACATTTCATATTTTCCCATATTGGAGTAGGAAACATCTCTGTAATATATCTTGATTTATAGAGTTTTTGGAGATGTGTATTACTAACTATTTTGGCCTGCCAACTCAGCAGCAGGTTCCCCAAACTATATACATGAGTTCTCTTAAATTGTATGTTTTAAAGCCTTACCCCCTAAGGACTGTAGATACTTCTTGGACATTGAATTTCAAAAAAGCAAACAACTCAATTTCTAATTATTTGAGTAACATTTATAATATACTCATTATATAATTTGCAGTCATTTTAAGGAATTTTCCCCCAGAATTACTAGGCTGGGCTATTGTCTCCATGTGCAAAAGAAACCAATCAAAAAAATTGGAAACATTAAACAAATCTCATGAGTAATGACTTATTTACGTTAGTATACGGAAAGGGTCAATTTTCCTAAATGGAAAGACAAGTCAAAAAACTGCTTGTGTAACAGAGTGAAATAGCAGTTTTCAGAACTCAAATTTCAGGCTACATAATTCACTGAACAGAAACAGAAAACCCAACCTCTGTTCATAGCCTTCTCTCAGGGTGTAAACTCCCACTTTTTTTTTCCTGCCTGTTGAATTTCTATTTAAACTTCAAGATCTGCCTCAAACATCACCTCTTTGGCAAGTCTTCCTAGAAACTTCCACAAGTAGTTATTCTCTCATCTATATTCCATTAAAATAAATTGATTTTCCTCCTTCACTATTTCACCAAACCATTTGTACCTTATCAGGATTAGCCCAGCCACAGATGAATTTATTCCCGCTACTGCAAAGAATACCTCTTTATAGACATGACCCAGGAATCCTAACATCATTCTAGGCAACTCATCTGTCCAAACCACCATAGCTGTTGTAGACTCAAAGTTCCCCGACTTTCTAAGTTGTACCTTCTACTAAGTTTTACTTTTGTGGCACTTCAGCTACCATCTCTGATGCTCCTCTCTGAAACAGTAAACCTTGTCTCTCTTGCTGACCAAAACTTCTCCTCTTTTTGCTCCTTCCCTCACTATTCTGCAGCATCTTTACAATTTATAGCCTTTGCCTACTTAGTTCATAACTCCTGTGTTGGCATCACTTTCTTAAGCAATAAAAATCCTTTGATGAATTATTATATCTCCTCTCTGGTCCCAACAACTTTTGTGTCTTGTCCTTGAGTTTACTCCTTGACCTTGCTTGCTGACAGTTATACCAAGGTTGCCAGCCAATAATGGAGAAAATTTTCTACAAATTAACTCAGCTCTAACCATGAGCCAGTAATCATAGCACATGTTCCTGGTTACTCCACTTCCTGTTGCCCACAGAGTTATTCCTGTCCTTTTTGACCTGTTTTCCTTTCACCCAGCATATATCTTTTTCTCTTCTCTAGAAAATTCATTTTCATGATATTGCAGAAGTGATATGAATGAAACATCTGATAAGTAATTTAATTAATAGTTTTTAATTGAAACATATGGGATAAAATATTAAATGACACAAATGCAGACTCTTGTCCACACCTGATAAACACTGCTCTTCCCCTAGGCAAAGTGTTAAGTTTCTTGCGATCCTCTCAAATATTTTTCCTGCAAATACAAGGATAAATATGTATATATTTCTTCTTTATCTAATGTCACTTACTCTACAACATCCTATACTCCAGACACGTGGAACTGTTTGCAGCTCTCCATGGCTTTGCATTTGATGTTCTCAGCGGACCATCCTGCCTTGTCATCTTCCCCACCCCATCTTCTCCTTTGGCAATATGTCTTTATTATAACAGCCTCACTGCTGAGCACATTACCTAGCATATAGGAAGCATTAGTAAATGTTAGGCTGATTTTTTAAATTATTTATAGAGGACTGGTATTTTCTATATTAAGTTCTTCATTAGTAAGTTAAGCATTTTTTTCTTCTGCAAGCAGCTGCTCATGAGGCTGCAGGGAATAATAGTAAAGAATTTCCCAGAAGGATTATATAATTATGGGAAAATGCTATGAGATTATTTTTCACAGTTTAGGTAAAAAAATGTATGATAAAAGAACAAAGGAGTAGAATTATTGGAAATGATGTACAACTCACCTGACTGATAAGTCTTAATGTAGGACATACTTCTGAACTCTGAGATGATCAGATTGGAACTCAGCTGTGTTTTGCTCCTGAATTTTCTGGTGAGATTTCAAAATTCATTATAGACAGGACCTTCCCCTCTTCTGTTTCTCTATATAATTGGCATGGTGTTATCCAATGAGAAGTTATACTCTGGGATAATAAATTAGCAATAGTACCTTTGGAATCACTACATAGGAGCCTGGGGGCAATTTGGTTGGAAACGAGGGCAACAAGTCTTACTCCAAGTTCCATTTAGGTAGAAAACATTGTTTCTGCTTCTTCCCAGTGGTTCCCAGATCTTTTAGGACCACCCTGTTGTTCAGAAATAAGTCACAAAATGTGTTGCTCAGATTAGTTCTGATGTTTCTTTTATTCTCTGTTAATATCTTAGTGGAATTTATTTACTAAAATAGTAATTAAGCTATGTACAACTGGAAGGAAAGTTCTGGGGGCATTGTAACCTTGGAAAGCAGTGGCCTTCACTTGCTCATATTACCTGGTTTAGAATACAGCTATGATACACCTCCTTCCTTCTTTTTCAAATTTTTGTCATTATAGCCAGGAGGAAAATATTTATCAACTAGGCTGAGAAAGTGTGCTTCTCTCCTCACATGCAAGTATACAGTCTGTAGGATTCAGGGTCTACAATTCATCTCTCCAAGATGAATCTGTGTTATGACTAATGGCTTTATTAATAATGAAAGTCATGGGTTGCTTTTGTTATAAAAAAATTAAAAAGTAGAACACCTTTGGGAACTTTGTCCCTGAATGTCAAAGTCAGAGGCAGCATCTGCTACAGTGAGATCTTTCCCCACATGATGGACATCTAGACACCTGATTGCCAGAAGTGCTTGGTAACTGCTTCTGACACTGCATGCAATATCTATAGGTTAAGGGCTCCTTATTTTAGTTCAATAAATATATTCACAAATGAAATATGATAGTAATTGAAGACATGACTGGCAACAAACAAACAAATTTCCCAACCCAAAGGGTAAAACATGGGAAACAAATAAAAATAGTGAAAACTGCTTGAAGTCCTTTTCTTTTATTTCCTGAAAAGTAGTTTTTGACATGTATGTTCAAATATACATTATTTGGATAGAAGGCTAAGCCTAGAAAAATCTAATCTTCAGCCATTTCTCATTTATTAAATTAAATGTGATTTTCATTTATAGTTGGAGTACTAGATTTTTCTAAGGGATCAGAATTTTGAGAGCTCTGATTCTCTTCCTCCCTTCCTCTTTCCCTCTTTCTTCCCAACCCCACACACTCACTACCATACCTACATTGTTAAATGTATATGCATATTTTTAAAGCCTTTTTAGTTATTGTTTCCATAGAAAATGCCAAAGCATGTAAATAACTTTAACTGCCAGAACATTTGCACTGGCTTCTCCCAGGGATGACCATTCAGGAGGTTTATAAAATGTTTGTGTGCCTCTGTAGAACCCCCAAATTTTTATTAATAATAAAAAAACACATGGAAATGCCTTTAGTAATACTAAATAAAGCTCTTTTTCTGTTGGAAGCAAATATTTTGGTTGTTAAATATAAGAATTTGTTTAGCTCATGTAATTTGCTATCTTGAATGTTGCCAATGTAGATGTAGGTGTATGACCATAAAAGGCACTTAACCTATAGGCTTTTGTGACCATTGCCATCAGCTGTGATTGAGACTCTCAAAGGGTAGCCTGTGTGATGCTGTGTAGTTTCCTTGACATTCCAACCCAAGCAGTTTTGACTTCAGACTTCAAGGCCTTAGCCACTGTTTTTGGATTTAACATCTGGGACTCATGGGATAAAGGCATGGAGTAAGCTGAGGAGAACTAATAGCTCTCTTTATTATTACATGTATTTTCCATTAAATATAATTGTTCCCGGAGGAGATTTCTGCCATGTGAGAATACAAATTTGTGTTGCCATATTTGGATATTTTATTTTTTGAAAAAAAAATCCTTTTATCAAAACTTCTCTCAACAGGATAAAATGCCCTGATTGAAAACTATTTGTTAATTAGCTTTTTAAAATTTAATCTTAATTGTATTTTTTTCCATTACCTTTTAGTCCCCTTATACCCCCCAACCCCCGGCTATCACCACTGTGTTGTCCATGTCCATGAGTCCTTTTTCCTTTTTGCTCAATCTCTCCACACCCTTACCTCCCCCGCCCCACCACTGGTCATCTGCTCTCCATCTCTGAGTCTGTTATTCACAGTCTGTAGCCTTCCCTTCTGTCTCCTTTACCCTGAGACTGAGCAACAGTTTCCATTTATTACCACACTATGCTGCCAATTTTATTAAAGGGAATTAAAAATGAGAAAAATAAATATAATTGTTAATATTAATTAGCAGTTGAACAATATATTTTTAAAAGACATAAGAGCAATAAGCTTTAATGTATTCAATCACTGTTTAATCTAGTTGTGGTTTAAATGCAGCCTGGGAAGGACTCAACTTGTGAAACCAAGGAAATAGACATACAGAATTTTGTGTACTACAAGAGCTTTAGAAATCTCCTCATCTGATAGTGAGACATGCCTCAAATTGTGCTTCAGAGTCCTAGTAGAAAACTAGTTGCCTTTCCAACCCTCACTCAACTAGAAAAATTCAACTTTTATCTATTTTACTGAGACTCTGAGTAAAATTTCACTTATACATAGTACTTTTTATAGCTGGAAAAAGTCTAGAGCCACTGCTAACACCTCCATTAATCTTATTTATTTAATACAGTGTATGGTAATCACCTTCATAACGACTTACAGTTCTTGCCATTTTTATAGATGAAGAAAGGGAAACACAAAGAGCTTAAATAATTGTCCTGAGGTTGCTCAGTAATTTGTGTCAGCGCTGGGATTCCTCCCGGGCTTTTGCCTTCAGATTTCACAGGTTTAGCCACCTTTTGGGGGCCCGTTGATGTCTTTCAAAAGTTTCATCAGTTACCAAGTAAGTACAACACCTTTATTTGTTTTTAAACTTTTTTGATACCATTTTATTGGCCCTAGGAAGAGAGTTCTCAGCCTATCTGCTATTTTCAGGAAAACTCTTAGGAGGCTTGTTTATGACTTTTTCCCTCCTACCTGTATCTGTGATCTGAGAGCTTAAAGATTCAATATACTTCTTATAAAGAGCAGAACAGCTTTCGCGCCCTACATTCTCCATGACTTCCCAAGGGTCTCCTGTTTCCAGCCAGGGGAATCCTTTTCCTCCATCTGACTGCCTCTCATCTAGCTCTTTGCCCTTCACAGCCTGGAGCCAGGATAGCTCTCCTTGCCATCCACTGCTGCCCCTCATTACATATACCCACAGCTTGGCTTAGAACAAAAACAGCCACTCTCAAAGGAATCTGAGTACTTTTTCTAAAATATAGCATTCTATTTTTTCATTAAAAACTTAATTTTAATTAACCATTTATTGAGTGGGTAATTCATTCACAGGGTTAAAATTTAATGGATGTGAGGAAGTGAAGTGTCTCCTTCCCACTCCTACCCCTCATTTCTCAGCTTACCATCCAGAGGCAGCCAAGTGTGTAAGCATAAAACATAGTTGGTATCCAGTTCCCTTTTGAAACTATAACGATCCATTTCACCTTCTCTCCATAACTTCTGATTGTGTGCATACCCATGCCAGGCCTTGCCTTTCTCTGACTTTTTCAAGATTTACTTCGTTCATTGGATGGAACAGTTCAAGTAATCAATGTGTTGTTTACAAAAGCAGAGTACTGTAATAATAAAAGACAACTGTAAAATATTTGGGAGCACTAGGTGTCAGAGGAAAGTTTTATTACTGCAAATGACAGGTGAAGTAGAAATAAAGTAGACAAATTGGAAAATCATTTTCAACTCTCTATGGGGAATATTGTCCTGCTCCCCATTCCAACTCATTGTTTCACTCCCCTTCCTAATCACCAGCCTGACTATAACAACTTTGATAGAGATGCAGAGCCAAAAAGATGGGCAGCTCTTTCTTGGCTTGGCATATCACTCTACTTCAGTTTTCATAGCTGGCTGGTAAAGAACCAGTTGTTATGGTCCTAATTAGGACACTGTGAGCATGTTTGCTCCTTAGCAGCCACACAGGTTTTGGGGCATACAATAGAGAATTTTGAATCAAAAACCTAAGTTCAAATTTATCTCTTCACATCTTAGTAATATGACTCTGATCAAGTTATTTTTATCTCTTGAAATGCCAGTTTACTTGTGCAAGAAGGATGATGGGATGGCTGAAGGAGACGATGAATGTGAAATGCCAGGCACATACCAGGTACCCAATACATGGTAGTTTACTCTTTATATGGCAATTTCAAATTGCCAGAATTTTATTAATGGTATTTTTTAGTAGCAGAACCATGAATATTTTTAAATTGAGATATAATTCATATAACATAAAATTCCCTTTAAAAGTGTATGACCCAAAGGTTTTAGTATATCACAAAGTTGTGTGACCAGTTAGTTGTGTGACAAACTAATCCAGGACATTCCATCATGCCCAAGGATCCCCCTATCCATTCAATAGTCACTTTCTGTTCCCCCATCCCCTGCACCAATCACCCCCTGGCAACCACTAATCTGCTCATCTCTGTGGATTTACTAAATCTATATTTTTTCATGTAAATGGTTATACAGTATGTAAGTATTTGTGTCTGGCTTATTTCACTTAACTGTGTGTTTGAGCTTCATCCATTTTATAGCAATCTGCACTTCATTTCTTTTTATGGCTGGATAATGGTCCATTGTATGGTTATACCATTTGGTTTATCCACTCATAAACTGATAGGTATTTGAGTCATTTCCATTTTTTATTATTATGGACAATGCTAAACTGAACATTCATAGAGCCCTGGATGGTATAGCTCAGCGGATTGAGCACTGGCCTGTGAACATTCATATACAAGTTTTTGTATGGACATATGTTTTCATTTCTTTGGGGTAAGTAGGAGTGGAATTTTTGAGACATATGTAACTCTATGATTAACTTTTTAATGCAGCACTGAACTGTTTTCCAGAGATGCTGCTATATTTTACATTCCCATCACTAACATATGAATATTCCAGTTTATCTACATCCTTACACACTAGTGATTTTTTTAAAAAAACATAGCCATCCTAGTGGATTTGCATTAGTATCTCATTGTGGTTGATTTGCATTTTTCAAATGGCTGATGATACTGAACATATCTTTATGTGCTTATTGATTATTTATATGTCTTCCTTTAAAAAGTCTATTCAAATCCCTTAGCCATTTTTAAAATTGGGTTATTTGTCTTTTCATTGTTGAGTTGTAAGATTCCTCTCCTGCAGAATGTTCTATGTGCATGTGAAAAGAATGTGCATTTTGCTGGTAAGTGTTCTATAGATGTCTTGTGATCTAGTTGGTTTATACTGTTGTTCAAATATTTTCACTCTCTGATCTGCTAGCCAGTTGTTTTATCCATCAGGAAAAGTAGAGTATTGAAGTCTTCAACCATTATTTTGAATTGTCTATTTCTTCTTCAATTCTGTTAAATTTTACTTCATGTATTTTGGGGCTCTGATATTGGGTGTATATATGTATGCTTGTGATTATCATTCTTAATAGATTGATACTCTTATTTTATCTTATTTTTACATAGCACATTTTTACTTATTTATTTTTTGATTTAATCTTTACTGTATTTTAAATGTTATTCTTTATCTCAGTAAACACTTTGGTTTTAAAGTCTATTGCTTTGTCTGATGTTAGTATAGTTACTAAAGCCCTCTTTTAGTTACTATTTACATGTATTTTTACTTTCTTTTTTCTTTTTTTAAATATATTTTATTGATTATGTTATTACAATTGTCCTATTATCCCCCCTTCATTCCTCTCCACCCTGAACACCCTCTCCCACCCATATTCCCCCCTTTAGTTCATGTCCATGTGTCATAAGTTCTTTAGCTTCAACATTTCCCCTACTATTCTTGCCCTCCCCCTATTTTCTATCTACCATCCATGCAACTTATTCTTCGTACCTTTCCCCCACTCTCCTCCTCCCACTCTCCTGTTGCTAACCCTCCATGTGATCTCCATTTCTATGGTTCCGTTCCTGTTCTAGTTGTTTGCTTAGTTTCTTCTTGTTTTTGTTTCAGGTGTGGTTGTTAATAATTGTGAGTTTGCTGTCATTTTACTACACATGCTTTTTATCTTCTTTTTCTTAGATAAGTCCCTTTAACATTTCATACAATAAGGGCTTGGTGATGATGAACTCCTTTAACTTGACCTTATCTGAG
>CM052547.1:40443286-40467543 GCA_028533065.1 Trachops cirrhosus | reverse complement strand
CCCCTTCTGGTACCCCTATAATTCAGATGTTGGAACATTTAAAGATGTCCTGGAGGTTCCCAAGCCTCTCCTCATTGTTTTGAATTCTTATTTCTTCATTCTTTTCTGGTTGTATATTTTTTTTCTTCCTTCTGGTCCACTCCAATGATGTGAGACCCATCTTCCATTCCATCACTATTGGTTCCCTGTGCATCCTTCTTCATTAAACTTATTGTAGCCTGCATTTTTTCATCTAATTTGTGACCTAAATCAACCAATTCTGTGAGTATCCTGATCACCAGTGCTCTGAACTGTGCATGTGATAGGTTGGCTATCTCTTGGTCGCTTAAAAGGATGGGTTCTGTGGCTTTAAATTCTTCTTCTGTTTGAGCCATCTTTTTGCTGGGTTGTTTTTTTTGTTTGGTCTTGTTGAGCTCCTGTAGTGAGGGGCGGGGCCTTAGGAGTTCACCAGGGCGGGGCACCCCAGTTGCTGGGTTGTGATGTTGTATGTGGGGGCGGGATATGAGGAGGAACAATGGCGCTTGCTCTGCTCTCAGTAGGACCCCAGACCCTTCCACCACTTTCCAAAAGCCAACTGGGCCCCTCTGGCACCAATTCTGGTGTGGGTGGGCCTGTGTACCCCGTGGGACCTTCCTTTTTAGTCAATGACCCAAAGCTCTATTTCCTGGTGCTGGGGCCCCTGAGCTGCATGCAGTGCCTTGCTTCACAATGGTGGCCTCGCTGGGTCTGCAGGTTGCCACCTGCTGGGTCTGCTGGTCGCCACCTCCTGGCCGCGGCCCACCAGCCACCACTGCCTGTCCACCCGGGGTCTGCCTGCTGCAGACTTGCGCGCCACCCCAGTTGCTCTGTGCTCTGCTCCGTGTCCCTCGCCCGGCCTACTCCACCCCTCCTACTGGTCTGGACGAACGTGTCTATTTTTAAATCCTTGGGTGTCCGACTTCCATAAACTTCAATTTTTTTTGTCGGTTCTGGTTGTTATTTTGTTTCTATATTGTTGTTGTCCCTATCTTGGTTGTGTGAGGAGGCACAGTGCGTCTACCTATGCCTCCATCTTGGCCGGCAGTCCTCTGTATTTTTACTTTCAACTTCTTTGTGCTTTGGATCTAAAGTGTATCTCTTGTAGACAGCCTGTACTTTTAAGAATTTCATCATTTGCATTTTGAGGAAGTGTTTAACCCAAATACATTTAATAATTACTAATAAGATAGGATTTTTGTCTGCCATTTGCTATTTGGTTTTCTTTTACATTTCATTTTTTGTTCCTCTGTTTTCTCATAATTGCCTTTCTTAAAAGAAATATTTTGTATTGAATCATTTAAATTCCTTTATTGTTTTCTCACTAAATTTTTGAAAGTTATTTTCTCAGTGGCCATGTTGGGCATTTCAATGAACTGTGTGACCACATAGTTCAGACTTTTACATATAACAACATACAAGTAGCTTTGGTCCCTCCCTCTCTTTTGTGCCATTATTGTTGTACACATTTCCCTTTTTGTATAACACAGGCCATCAACACAGTTTTATAATTATTGTTTCATGCAGTTGCCTTTTAAATCAGATAGAAGGGGCAAAGAAGTACAAATAAAAATACATTTATTCTGCCTTTTAGATCTACCTATATTACCATATTTTTAAATTTTATTTTTATTGTTTATGCTATTACAGTTGTTCCCACTTTTCCTCCCTATCCCCACCTCCACCCCATCCCACCCTCACCCCACCCCACCCTCACCCCTCCCTAAGTCAATGCCCATATTGTTGTCTGTGTCCATATGTTATGCATAAATGTTCCTTGGTTAATCCCTTCATCATCTTTCATTATGTTCTCCCACCTCCTCTTTGGCTTGTGTGATCTGTCCCATGAATCTATGCTTCTTTTTCTATTTTGTTTGTTAGTTTATTGTGTTCACTAAATTCCACGTATATGTGAGATCATGTGGTATTTGTCTTTCACTGACTAGCTTATTTCACTTAGCATAGTATTCTCCAGGCCTGTCCATGCTGTTGCAAAGTGTAAGAGTTTCTTCTTTTTTACTGCTGCATAGTATTACATTGTGTAAATGTAGAATAGCATTTTTATCCACTGACTTACTGAGGGACACTTAGGCTGTTTCCAGATCTTAGTAAATAGTGCTGCTATGACATATGAAAAAATGCTCAACATCACTAATCACAGAGAAATGCAAATTAAAACCACAATGAGATGTCACCTCACACCTGTCAGAATGGCTACCATCAATAAATCAACAAACAACAGGAACTGGTAAGGATGTGGAGAAAGGGGAACCCTTTTGCACTGTTGGTGGGAATGCAGTCTGGTACAGCCAGTGTGGAAAGCAGTATGGAGTTACCTCAGAAAATTAAAAATGGAACTCCCTTTCAGCCCAGTGATTCCACTTCTGAGAATATATCCTAAGGATCCTGCAACACCAATACAAAAAGATATATACACCCCTATGTTCATAGCAGAACTATATTATCACATTTACCAGGGCTTTTCATTTTCTCATGTGAATTTGAGTTACTAATTAGCATCCTTTTATTTTAGCCTTAAAGATGTCCTTCGTATATTTTATAGTATAGGCTTGCTAGTGACAAATTCTTTTTTCTCCCAAATCTAGGAGTGTCTTAAATTCTCTTTTGTGTTTTAAGGATAGTTTTGCTGGTGTAGAGTTCCTGTTTTACACTCTCTTTCTTTTAGCCCTGTGAGTGTATTATATCCTGCCTTCTGGTCTCCATGGTTTTTTATTTCAAATCACTTTTAACAATTTCTTGTGCATGACAAGTTACTTCTCTCACTAATTTCGATATTCTTTCTTTGTCTTTCAACAGTGCACTTAGGTGTAGATCTTTATGGGTTTATACTACTTGGTGTTGACCGAGCATTTTGGATGTGTAAATTAAGGTTTGTCATAAACTGTTGGGATTTGGGGGTCAGTATCTCTTCCAATATTATTTTTCTCCCTTATCTGTTACCTCTCCTACTGCAATACTCATTGTGCAGGTGTTGGTTTGCTTGATACCGTCCTACATGTCTTTCCGGGTCTGTTTGTTTGTTTTTCATTGTGTTTTCATCTCTTCCTCAGGCGAAATAATCATAATTGATACATTTTAAAGTTGGATAATTATTTATTCTGCTAGTGCTGCTCTTCTCATGTGAACATTTCATGTTTAATATCTCATAGACACTAATTTCTATTAGAGTCAAACATTACTTTAGTAGTTAAAGACAACAGTAAAAAACAAACTGCACAGATGGTTTGCAAATGTTGAGTTCCTTAGTGGAAATGTGCTCAAGCTAGTATGTAGGAACTAATATAATTTTATTGCAAGTGGTGTTGAGTGTACTTTTTAAAATATCTGATAGCAAATAGTGTTTGTTACTCATTTTGGAAATTTGGTTTTTACTCATATGCCATGTGTGGATTTAAAATATAAATGTCAAAAATTCTAATTCCAGAAGAAGCGCATGACATAAGATGATATGATTCCAATGGGTTCACAGTAAATACAGTAAAGGCAAAAAATATATATATTCTGCAGGCAGCAGCAGTGAAAGAAGCATCAGATTTTTCCTTTATTCAAAAATGCTGAATCTTTTCTATATCATTTTTCTAACTTGTTTGTGATTTCTCTATTCTATGGTTGTATCACTTTCTATATTGTTATTCCAGTATTTATCTTATCTTCAAAGATGGATTTGAAACTAATTGTGAGCTGGAGTTATCTATTATTTATCTTTGCATTTTAGCACTTAGAATAGGATCTGGTAGGTCAAATGAGGCATCAGAAGATGGTGAGTTTTATACAAAAAGGTCATTCTCAGGGTTGCTTTATATTTCTTGTTTGTGCTTTAATTCATGCTTATTCTCCTTTGGGGAAGAGAATATATGTTAAGGTAGAACAAATACCACTTCATTTAGAGTTCTTACAAATATTTATATTACAATAACAAAATCTCTGAAGTATGTTTACTGTTATTCTTTACTTGACTAAAGATAAGTCACTTTCTTTTTGTCAATCAGTTTAAATTTGCTTCTAAGAAACTTCTGTGTTCTTATAACCCATTAATTCCAATTCTCCCTTTATTTTTCAGCTTTTTAATAAATCATGAAATAGAGGTAAAATGATTGTCCTAAGCCACAATATTAGTATGCCTGCTGTTTTAACTAATATTTTATTAATGTTTCCTGGCAAGAAAACTACTTAGTAGAATGAACTGTGTCTTGTTTTCCTGTTGGCTAAGTTTTATGAAAAAATTCAGGAAACAGGAGAGATATTTTTCTCTTCATCATGCACAGACAGGAACCAGACTTAGTATCACTGGCCCCAAATTTGTCCTCTATTGCATCACAAGATTGAGCAGCACCAACTTAGTGGTCACACTGGAAAGCACAAGGACTTCTCAAGTTGGGGGATTGTTTCAGACCCTGGGGCACTTTTATAATAATAAAAGTGATGAGAGAATCTCTCCAGGAATCACTGAGGTTGAATATTTTTCCGTGTTTAATGACTGGAAACATTGGCCCAGATTTTACTTGATTTGGAAAAAGTTTTGTAAATTTTTTTTTAGCAAATGTATACATCCTGCAACTATAAATTATTTCCAGCCATATGACTGTGGTAGTTTCATTTCCCCCACATCCTAAGAGGGAATTAGTGACAGGTTGGCAAGCAGAGAAGAGCATCTTCAGTGTGAAAGAAGTAGAGGTATGGAGCATGATGAAATGTAATAATAATAAACTAAAGGATTTTTCCTGAGCCCAATTCAAAAACATTAAAAGGAAGAAATTGTGCAAATAATAAATTCTTTAGTTCATTAATTCAATATCTTCTGAATATTTATTACAGGTTAGGCATTCTGCTTTTCCAGGGGTGTGCAAATACTGGCTTCAGAGGGTGGCAGGAGTATAAATAAAGTGAGGATATAGTAGGTTTGCACGGGGTGTATAGGAGAAGCAAGGGATTGTCAGGAAAATTTCACATAGAAGTTTGCCCCTGGACTAAATCTTGAAAGCTAAGTATGTCTTTGTCAAGTAGAAAAGTTTTGAGTGCACATTCCAGAAAGAAGGAACAGCATGAGAATATTAAATATGTAGGTGAACTGCTACCACAAACAATCCCCAAAATTCAGTGAGTTAGGACAATGAAAGTTATTTTTCATTTGCATACCCGTTCTCCACAGTGTTCCTGGCTGAATGACTCTCCTGGTCAATTTTCCTCTAGAACCAATAACTCAGGGATCCAGGTTCCTTCCATTTCATGGCCTATCTTCTGCATTCTCCAGAATTCTTTCCATTCATCTTAAGGCATCATGCTGGGTGTTTTTATGGGACTAGGCCTGGGAGCCGACATGTATCACTTTGGCTTTCTATTGGTCAGATCTCAACCATGTAGCATTATGTATTGTAACTGCAAAGACGTTTGGGAAAGGTAGGCTAGCTGTATGTCCAGGAGAAAATAGAAAGAGGATTTGGTGAACACATTTTAGGGCCTCTGCTGAGCAAAGGAGGAGAATCTGAAAGCCAGTTGAACAGGCTAATTCAAGGAAGTCATGTGGCTGGCCCATAGCATGAATGAGATGGTAAGATGAGAGGTAGACTCAGGATGTGGAAGGACTCAACAGAAGGAGAATATGAATTGGAAGATAGGTAGACCCAAGTTCCTAAGTATTGCAATTAGAAGTGGAATGATTACATTTCACTTGGGATAAGTATAAACAAATATGATGGTTGTGTACCCTCTCCATGCCAGGCATGTAAGCTGGAAATAAAAAGTCCAGAGACATTTCCTACTTTTGGAGAGCTCAGACTCTATGACAAAGATTGATTAGCACATCAACAACTGTATCACAGCAGGAACAGGGCTGCCTTGGGTCAAGCCTAGAGATCAAAGACAGGATCTGATCCAATCATCCCAGGGTAAAGATAACACTGGGGGTGCGCAGGCTTCTCTTGACCATACAATTTTGACCTGGTCACTCCTTTCTCAAGGATTCAAGTTCTTTATTTACAGAGAGGATAGACTAAACAAATTCCACATTGTCTCCAAATCTAACTCTCTTAATCCATGGAAAAGAGACAAACTGAGGAATACATATCAGTAATGCCATTATCAGTAGTAAGTATTGCTGATACTTGCTTAACAATTTGAGTAGAAAGAATTGAGAAGGCAAAGCTTCACAGACTGACCATTCATCTCACCCTTTCTTTTCAAATTCAAGACAATATATATGGGAATTCAAATTTTCCCTAGACTTGGTTTTTTAAAATTTAGCATTCTGCTTTGAGTTCATTTTGCTTCACATATATTCTCATTTATCTTACTTTGTGCAAGGTACTTTCTATGGGTAAATTTTCCATGTATGTTTTTGGGTAGTATTGATTTCTCCCTTTTATAACCTGCCATTCTACTACTACTACCCCTATTTGCAAGAGACACCACCCAGCCTTCTGAGCAAAGAAGAAACTTAGTCTAGACTAGTGCTGGGAAAAGATCACTGGGTTTTCCTTTAGGTTGTTAAATCTGTTTCATGGCAATGGTGAAACTTCCAATTCAGTCACTTCATTCACTTAATAAACATTTATCTTGAGCAAAGTTAGACATTTTGCATGCCATATTTCTTTAGAAAGTAATAGGAAGTGACAAGATAATTCAATTCTTGTCTGAGACATATTACCAAATTCAGCTTACAGAGATTCTCTAGTGGGATATAGTTTACAGGCTAATGTATTGTCTTATGATTTCAAGACGAAAAGCTGAAAACTAGATCCCATTGAACTGATTTAGAAAACAATATTAAGGCAAATGTGAGCCCATATAGAGCTGAGGAGCAAAGTAATATTACATAACACATTTACATGAAAGGAACCATCCAACTTATATAAAATTATATAAAGGTAATTGATAATATTGAAATGTTTATTCCTCAAAATATTACTCTTGGACATTGAATGGACTTACTGGATCTCTAAAATCACTCAATAATTATTCCATGCTGCAGAACAGAAATTTCACTCCTAGGATTTTGACAGAATAAATGTTTAGGAAATTTCACTGAAAAGTGGTTTGGGGCATTTTTTACAGTGGGGAAAAAGAGAGAGAGAGAAATGAAACTGTCTGTTTTGTCAATTGGTTCCTTCACAAGCTTCCCAGGAACTTTGTGGGTGTATTCTGAAACTAATCCTGCATGCAGAGGGCAAGGAGAGATTGGACAAAAAGCCAAACCACCCCAGGTTGATAAGTGGCAGGATTAGTAAACAAGGAAACTTACTTATGAGGCTTGTCTTGGGAAGCTGCAAGATGAGTAGTAGTAGATTTCTACACCCACCTGCCAAGCCTTAAAAGTTTATATAAAGGCCTTAACTGGGGTCAGTCACACACAGGGGGCCTTAACAGGGCTCAAGCACATACCCAGTCCAGTTGGAAGGGGAGGAGCCTCCAATTGCCCGGGACCAGCTCTTGGGTCAAACTGGTGGTCTGTGTTGTCTTCTTAATGACCTTCCAACACAATTTAGAATTTGAAAGGAATAAAAGATTGACTAAATAAAAGTATAAGCAACCATGTTATTACACACATGTGGTTTTGTAAACAGCTTCAGGATCATGTGTGTGGTCGTTTTGTGTGCATATTTGTGTGTTTGTGTGTATGTGTGTACAAAGGAGGGCAGGGAAGGAGAAGACCATAGAGAGAGAAGAAAGGTAAGGTGATGACTTTGCTACTTTACTTTCTGAATAATCCTCTTTATCTTTGGAGAGTTTAAAAGAGACTGTCTGAAAGCTAACCCTGGCCTTGATGTGTGATCTGCCACTTACCCCCAACTCCTCCACCCTAGGCTTCCCCTACCCATGCTGTCTCAAACATGAAATGATTTATAATAGCTGAGTACCTTTAAGCCAGTACCAAGGTAAGTAGAAAGATCTGAGTCATTTCAGCCACTAATTTCTAGTTAGATTCTGGCTGACACTCTGAAACAGGAGTGTCACTGTTTGTGCTTTTGTGCTGTCCAACCTAATTAATGAACAGACTCTTTCATAAGGAGATTAATGAAAGTCATCTCAATACCCAGTTATTTCAGGCATGGCTATGTTGCACCTTATTAGAGAAACATCAGTGTAGTAGCTTTCAGTTAGAAGAAAAAAAACACATGTCAGTGTAGGCCTCATTATTTTTGGAAAAGTTTTTTTGTTTTTATCATGTTTCCAGAAAAGATTCTTAGCTTTCATCCCTCTACCAATGTTCTCATCCAGAATGGAAAAGCTTATAAATAAAATTGGTGCTGATTATCTACTGGGTTTGTAATCAGAAGATTTTGTACAGTACTATATCTGACACCTAATAAGGGTGTAATCTTAGTAAATTTACTTAAAAGTCTCTGAGCATCACTTTTTCATCTGCAAAACTATAAATAATATATTGATAACTTACCTACTTTATAGCATGGACAGAATGTAAACAAAAGTACTTAAGAATTCTTAGCATCCTTCTCTTCCTCGCATGCACATTCCATTTCTCCTTCTTTCAACTCCCTCTTTTCCATGGCACCACTCTATTTAGATTTTTCTTCCTGCTATGTGTTTTTTAAAAAATTTCAGTGTTTGAATCAATGGCCCATCCTTGACTTTCTCAACTGTAGTGAACAGCACCTACAACTTGGCTTCATGATCATGGCACCATCCTAATCTTATGACATCCTGTATAGACCTATGGTCATATCTAAAGTAAATTTCTTATTCCTGTGAACTTTTCCCATAAAAGCCATTACCCTTTGTTATTTCTTCTTCTGATAAGAACCTCCTGTTTCTTTTCTTTCTTAAATGTTTTTTAAAATGTTCATTGATTTTAGACAGAAAGGAAGGGAAAGAGTGTGGGGAGAGGGAGAAACAGAGAGAAACACTGATATGAGAAACATTAATTGGTTGCCTCCAATATGCACCCCAACTAGGGAGTGAACCCACAACTTAGGTACGTGCCCTGACTGGGAATCAAATTCCTAACCTTTTTTGGTATAGGGAGAACCCTCCAAGTAACTGAGCCACACCTGCCAGTGGGGGAGGAATGGGGAGTTACTAATCAATCGGGGTAAAGTTTCAGTTGAAAATATGAATAATCTCTGGATATCTCCTGTAACTATAGTCACCAATAATGCATTGTACACTTAAAATTTTGTTAAGATGGTAGATTTCATATTTAGTGTTCTGATCACAATAAAATAAAAATTTAAAAAGAAGCAGAAATTTTTTCCAGCTGGTGGCAATAGAGGAAGTCAGAATGATTCAAAGCACAGAAGGATTCAGTGTCTAGGCTTTAAGGTGGACAGGCCATGTGAGGAGAAATGTGAGTGATCTCTAGAAGCTCAAAGCAGCCCCCAGCTTACACCTAGCAGGGACCTCAGCCCCACAACCAAAAAGAAATGAATTCTGCCAACAAACAGTGAGCTTAAGTGGACCCTGAGGCCCAGATGAAAGCCACAGGTCTTATCAAAGTCTTGACCTAAGGCCATTGAGACCCTAAGCAGAGAATTTAGTCACAGCATGTCTGAACTTCTAAATTGTACAACTGTAAACTCATAAATAGGTGTTGTTTTAAGCCACCAAGTTTATAGGAATTGCACAACAGTAGAAAACCAATACAGGATTATAATGAAAAAAGCAACAATTTTTTGCCTTCACCAGCCCTTTTGTTCAAAGTGAACACATTGAGCTTTTCTGAGCATCAGTTCTCATACATTGACTCATGAAGGGCTTTATTTTATCCCGAGAACATAGTTACAGTACTATTTCTGAATTTATCTGATCTGGGCATTATCTTTTGACTTGGCTGTGCTTTCTTGGAATCAGCTCAGATAATCTTTACTTTCCTTCTCTCTTCTCTAAATAAGGCATATATCTATTTTTAGACTTTTGGGTGTTATATATGTAAAAATGAATGATGCACTGAAATCTCAGCTACTTATATCAACTAGAGACTCTATATATATTTTTAATTACATTTTATTGATTATGCTATTACAGTTGTCCTGATTTTTCCTCCTTTTCTTGCTCCACCCAGCACCCTTCACTCCCACAGGCAATCCCCTTAATGTATTAAAGAACCTAACCTATCCTTATCCACTTCTCAGAGTGTGAAGACTGTACTTTACTTTTATGTTGTCAGGCTGATACTGACATTCTGTGTTTTGATAACTATAATAAAAGTCTTTGTTGATTTTTTCATTTTATATTTTGAAGACCAACAAATGGTACTTTCTATTATATTACATTGCAAAGTACATAATATCTGGCTTTCTTGATTTTATTGATACTGATATTGGTTAAGATTATAGGCAGCTTGGCCTATCTGAAAGAATAATTATAATTTATGTAATTATTAAAAACAAAGTAATACATGATTTTTGTTTCTCATACTGTATAAATTATATTTCATTCATAAAATTTTATGTACTCTCAGTTACATGCATTTAATATAATACAGATGCCTTTTATTGATGTTAATATTTTTTTTAAATAGGAGGTTATTTTAAGCTCATGTTCAAGGTCATATCAATTCAGTGAAATGAAGATACAATAATATATTTAATGCATTTCAGTATTGTTCATTGTATGTATAGTGTAGTGTTTTTCTTAAAAGTGTTCAGTGCTCCACACTTTCAGTGCTTCATAATAAAAAAAAACTTATTGAAGTTGTTTAAATTGTTACATGATGTTGTATTTGCCATCAAGTAGACTGAAAGAATATATAAAACTATTATTAAATTTTCAAAGTAATATCTCAATGATGGTTTTTAATAGTCAAGGGAATTATTTTAAAATTATTGGTAGATTTAAATATTCTTGAGGTTTCTCTGACTTTTATCATTAAAGATACTTCTGGCTAGATTTTGTTGCCATAATATACCATGGATGTCCATCCTGTCAAGTCTATTTTAGGCCACACAAAATTGTCTTTGTTATTGTTTCCTACTTGAGAGTGGTATGCTGGTATTTTCACATTATTATTTTGTTTATGGAGGCAAGCAATGTACCAGATATAGAGTTCAAAACAATGTTTATCAGTATATCAAGGAACTAAGGGGAAGAATGGATGAAATCAATGAAAACTTAAACAATGATAATAAGCATAAAAATTATAGAAGGCATAATAAAATACCAGTCAGAAATAACAAATGCAATATCTAAAATGAAGGATATACTAGAATGAAAACACAGTAAGTTGGAAGAAGCAGAGGACTGGATTAGTGATTTGGAAGACAAGGGAGAAAAAACACCCAATCAGAGCAGGAAAAAAACAAATTCAAATTATAAATAGTTAAGGGACATTTGGGACAACATAAAGTGGACTAACATCTCCAGTATAGAGATATCAGAAGGAGAGGAGAGTGATGAATATATCAAGTACCTATTTAAAAAAATATTGACTGAAAACTTCCATGACTTGGTGATGAAAAAAAAGACACAATCCAGGATGCACAGAGTCCCAAGCAAGATGAACTCAAGGAAGCCCACAGCAAGATACCTCATAATTTAAATGCCAAAGGTTAAAGGCAAAGAGAGAACTTTAAAAGCAAAGAGAAGGACATTTAATTACCTACAAGGCTCCCATTAGTCTGTGACTTGATTTCTTAACAGAAACATTTCAGGACAGAAGGAAACAGCATGAAATATTCAAAGTGATGAAAACAATCATCTACCCCAAGACTACTTTACCCAGCAAGCCTATCATTTAAAATTTAAAAAGAAATAAACATCTTCCCAGACAAGAGAAAGCTAAAAGAATTTGTTACCACCAAACCAATATTATAACAAATGTTAAAGGGCCTGCTTGAAGAAGAGTAAGAAGAAGGAGAAGGAGAAGGAGAAGAAGAAGAAGAAGAAGAAGAAGAAGAAGAAGAAGAAGAAGAAGAAGAAGAAGAGGAGGAGGAGGAGGAGGGGGGAGAGAAATAAAAAGGAACATGATTTAAACAATATAACAAATATCTACCTATCAATAATCACTTTAAATGTAAATGGCTTAATTCTCCAATCAAAAATACATAGGGTACTAAATAGATTAAGAAAACCCATTAAGATGGGTCTCTGTAAGAGACACATCAGAGAACAAAAGAGACACAACAAAAAAGCTGGGATTTCAATACTTATTTCTGACAAAGTAGACTACAAAACAAAGGCTATAAAAATACAAAGGACATTCATAATAATAAAGGGATCAATCCAACAAGAGGATATGACCCTTGTTAACATTTATGCACCCAACATAGGAGCATCTAAATATATAAAGCAAATCCTGATGGATATAAAGGAGGAGATCAATATCAGTACAGTCATAGTAGTGTACATTAATACCCCACTGACATCAATAGATAGATCTTCCAGACAGAAAAGCAACAAGAAAAATGATTACCTTAAAGAGCACACTAGATCAAATTAATGTCATTGATAACTTCAGAGCATTTTACTCCAAAGCAGCAGAATATACATTAGTTCCAAATGCACATGGAATATTTTCTAGGATAGACCAAATGTTAGGACACAAAACAAGTCTCTATAAATTAAGATGATTAAAGTCACATCAAGCAGATCCTGGAACTGAAATGGTATAAAACTAGAAATCAATTATGAGCTCTTCTTATGAGGCCAGCATTACCCCAATTTCAAAATGAGATAAAGACACTATGAAGAAAGAAAGTTATAGGCCACTATCCCTTATGAATATAGATGAATAAAACCCTCAAAAAAATATTAGCAAACCCTATCCAGCAGTACATTAAAAAAATACACCATGGTCAGTGGGATATATTCTGGGTATGAAAGCTTGGTACAATATTTGCATATTAATAAACATGATATACCACATAAACAAAATGAATAAAACCACATGATCATGTCAATAGATGCAGAGAAAAGCATTTGATAAAATCCAACATCCAGAGTTCCGGCCAAGATGGAGGCATAGGTAGAAACCCTTTGCTTCCTTGCACAACCAAAAGGAGGAGAACAACCAATCTAAACTCAATAAACAACCAAAAGCACCAGAAAATCAAACTGCATGGAACTCTGCCAATCAAGGAATTAAAGAAAAAATCAATCAGAACAACCAGACTGGTAAGGCAGTGGACCATGCAGCCGGTCAGCTGGGATAAACCTCAGTGAATCAGTGGACCTTGGAAGTGGGGCTGACTTAAGGGGAAACACTCAGAATTGATACAGTGGTTGCTACATTGGGAGAAACTCCCAGTCTCACACAAGAGTCCACTGAAAGTGTGCTAGGGACAGGCAGGGGAGCTGAATTGTTCCCTCTCTGGCCCCTCCCCCACAGGCAGCACCGCAGCACAGCAGAGAAAGTTGCCCTGCCTGGGTGAATACCTAAGGCCCCAACCCCTTACAACTTACCAGCTGGCCAAGACAAAGAAATATGACCCAAATGAAACAACAGTACATAACCTCAGAAAGAGAACTAAATGATGAGGACATAGCCAACCTATCTGATGGAGAATTTAAAGCCCTGGTAATCAACATGCTCACAGATCTAATTGAGCTTGGTCAAAAAATGAAAAAACAAATGAAAGATACCCAAAATGAAATAAAGCAAAATATTCAGGGTACCAACAGTGACAGGAAGGAAACCAGAATCCAAAGCGATGATTTGGAACAAAAGGAAAAAATAAACACCCAATGGGAACAGAATGAAGAAACAAGAATTTGAAAAAGTGAAGAGAGTCTTACAAACCTCTGGGACAACTTGAAATGCTCCAATATCCAAATTATAGGGGTGCCAGAAGGAGAAGAACAATAACAAGAAATTGAAAACTTCTTTGAACAAATAATGAAGGAAAATTTCCCCAATCTGGCAAAGTCCAGGAAGCCCAGAGAGTCCCAAAGAAGTTGGACCCAAAGAGGAACACACCAAGGCACATCATCATTAAGTTACCCAAGATTAAATATGAAGAGGAAATCCAAAAAGAAGGAAGGGGAAAGGAGACAGTTACCTACAAAGGTGTTCCCATAAGACTATGAGCTGATTTCTCAAAAGAAACCTTGCAGGCAAGAAGGGGTTGGAAAGAAGTATTTGAAGTCATGAAAGGCAAGGTCCATTCATGAAAGGTCCATTTGTGGACCTACATCCAAGAATACTCTATCCAGCAAAGCTTTCATTTAGAATGGAAAGGCAGATAAAAGTGCTTCCCAGATTAGGTCAAATTGAAGGAGTTTATCATCACCAAGCCCTTATTATATGAAATGTTAAAGGGACTTATCTAAGAAAAAAGATGATAAAAAATATGAACACTAAAATGACAACAAACACACATCTATCAACAAATAAACCTAAAGGAAAAGAAAACAATGGAAACAAAAACTAAACAAAGAACTAGAAGAGGAACAGAATCAGAGAAATGGACATCACACGGAGGGATTTCAGTGGGGAGGGGGAAGGGAGGAATAGGGGGAAAAGGTACAGGGAAGAAGAAGCATAATTATAGGCATAAAATAGATGGGGAGAGATTAAAATGGTATAGGAAACAGAGGACTCAAAGAACCTATATGTACAACCCATGGACATGAAATAAGGGAGGGGAATGCTGGAGGGTTGGGTGAGGCAGGGTGGAGGGAGGATAAAGGAAGAAAAAAATTGGGAAAACTGTAATAGCATAATCAATAAAAATACTACAAAAATAAATAAAAATTAAAAATATTTTAATGTATGTAAAAAATCCAGCATCCTTTTATCATAAAAACTCTCAGCAAAGTGGTACTAGAGGAAACATACCTCAATGTAATAAAAATTATGTAAGACAAACCTATAGCCAACATTGTAGTCAATGGGCCAAAACTACAAGCATTTCCCTTAAGATCTAGAACAAGATGATGGTGTCTGTTTTCACCACTCTTATTCAACATAGTACTGGAAGTCAGCTACAGCAATCAGACATGATGAAAAATAAAAGGCAGCCAAATTGGAAAGGAAGAAGTAAATCTATCATATTTGCAGATGACATGATGCTATATGTAGAGAACCCTAAAGATTCCTCTGACAAACTACTGGAACTGACAAATGAATTAAGTAAATTAGCAGGTTACAAAATAACATTCAGAAATTGGTGGAATTTTTATACATAAAATATGAACTATCAGAAAGATAAACTAAGAAAATAATCCCGTTTGTAATTGCATCAAAAAATAAAATACCTAGACATACATTTAACCAAAGAGCTAAAAGATTTGTATGCAGAAAATTGTAGGATACAGAAAAAAGAAATTGATAAAGATACAAAAAAGTGGAAGCATATACCATGTTCATGGAAAGAAACAACATTATTAAAATGTTCACACTACCGAAAGTAATCTATAGATTCAGCACAATTTCTATAAATATATGAATGGTATATTTCACAGAAGTAGAACAAATATTCCAAAACTTTATATGGAACTATAAAAGATACTGAATAGCTATAGCAGTCTTAATAGAAAGCAGAGCTGGAAAAAAATCACTCTACCTGATATTAAACTGTACTACAAGGCCAGAATAATCGAAACAGCATGATACTGGCATAAAAACAGATATGTATATGTATGTGTATATATGTGTTATACACATATATGTATATGTGATATATATATATATATATATATATATATATATATATATATATCAACAGAACAGAATAGAGGACCCAGAGATAATCTCATGCTTTTATGGTCAATTAGCTTTTGACAAAAATGGCAAGAACATACAATGGGGTAAAGATAGTATATTCAATAAGGCAAAAAAATTATACAATCTGAATAGAAACCAGAGTATGACATTGTATTCAATAAATGATTTTGGGAATATTAAACAATTATGTGGAAAATATGAAACTAAGGCACTTTCTTATACCTTACACAAGAATAAACTAAAAATGGATTAAAGACTTAAACATTGGACTTGAAACCATAAAAACACTAGAAGAAACCATAGGCGATAAAATCTCATGCATTTCTTGCAACAATATTTTTTTGGATATATCTCCTTGGCCAGGGAAATAAATGAAAAACTTTTAAAAAGTACTACATCAAACTTAAAAGCTTTTGCCCAGCAAAAGAAACCAACAAAATGAAAAGACAACACACTGAATGGGAGAATGTATTTGCCAAAGATATATCTGATAAGGGGTTCATATCCACAGTTTATAAAGAAATTATGAAAATCAGCATCCCCAAATCCCCCCACAAAAACCACAATCCAGTTAAAAAATGGGCAAAAGACCCAAATAGACACTTCTCCAAAGAGGACATACAGATGGCCAATAGACATATATATAAAGATGCCCAATGTCACTCATTATCAGAGAAATGTAAGTTCAAACCACAATGAGACATCACTTAAATCCTGTCAGAATGACTGTCATAAATAAATCAACAAACAAGCATTGGAGAAGATGTGGAGAAAAGAGAACACTAGTGTACCCTTGTTAGTAATGCAGACTTGTGCAGCCACTGTAGAAAGAATTGTGGAGTTACCTCAAAAAATAGAAAATTGAACTGTCTTATGACCCAGTGATTCCACTTCTGGCAATATATCTAAAAAAAACCTGAAACAGTAATTTGAAAAAATATATGCACTCCTATGTTTATTGCAGTGTTATTTAGAATAGCCAAGGTTTGGAAGCAGTTCAAGTGCCCATAGGTAGATGGGTAGATGACTGGATAAAAGAAATCTGTGGTACATTTACTCAAAGGAATACTACTAGCCATTAAAAAAGAAGGAAATCTTACCTTTTGGTACAACATGGATATAGACTTGAAGAGCATTACGCTAAGTGAAATAAGGAAGTCATAAAAAGATAAATACTAAGATTTCACTTATATGTTGAATCTAATGAAGAAAATTAAACAAAATAGAAACAGACACATAGATACAGAGAACAAACTGACAACTGTCAGATGGACGGTATAGGGGAGCTGGTGAAAAAGGCAAATGAATTAAGTAAAAAAAAACCCTCATAGATAGATAACAGTATAATGATCACTAGAGGGAAAGGGTGGTGGGAGGAGAGGTTAAAATATGAATAAATGATAATGGAAGGAACCTTGATTTGGGGTGGTAAATACACAATACAATATACAGATGTGATGTATTATAGGATTGTACCCCTGAAACTTTTATAATTTTATTAACCAATGACACCACTATAAATTCAATTTAAAAAGTCACATCTTTCATACTTCTAAATTACATAAGTTAAAATGCTGAAATGCATGAGTAATAATAATTTAAATATATTAGCTTTATAGTTTATAAGAATATTTATATATTATTTTCTTATATTCTAATACTATATTATTATATTCATTCTATAAGTAATGTAGTATTTATTGATCTCTTGGCATACAAATAAAACTAAGATACAGAGTTGTCAAATATGATGCCCAAGGTCATAAGGCTCTAGTATGAGGCAGAACTGAGACAATTATTCAGATTTTCCTTTTCTTCTTCCACATATCAAGTTCATTGTGCATATCAAGTTTACAAGCCATAGTGATATACACTTAGGAACAAGAAAGCTCTATTAGAAAATATGTACACTAATATAAGAAAATTGGCATTTTATTTATATTTCTCCCACCTATTTGAAGAATGCCTTCATTAAGATAAACACACATAATATCAGTGTGAACTTAAGTTTTCTGAGTTTGCTTCTTTTATATGGTATATGAATATAATGAAAAAGATTTAAATTGTGATTTCACAAAAATGTATATGCTGTCAGTAATGACTATTATAAGTTCATGGAAAAGTATCCAAGAGTTCTCAATCCCTTCAGGAGTTGTTATATTTATTATAAATTACATTTTAGGCCTTTATGAGACTTTTCTGTTGCAATCATAGATTATCTGTTATGCAACACAAAATTCCATTTAATAAATTGTATTTACTTCCTACAAACTGGCTTTATCAACTAGAAAATGAACTAGTTCAGGAAGAATAGAATCAGAATTCAGCTATTTATGAAAGCTAAGCACTTTCCTCTCTTTTCTTTTAAATTTATAAACCTGTTCATGCAGAAGTATGACAATGGTTCAGGGCAAAAATTCTTTGCCATTTCTTAAATTTTTCTTTTTTTTAAATATCATATGATCTCACCTATAAGTGGGACCTAATCAACAAAACAAACAAGCAAACAAAATATATCCAGAGACATTGAAATTAAGAATAAACTGACAGTAACCAGAGGGGAGGTGGGAGGGGATAATGGGGGGAAAGGGGAAAGGTTTTCAGGAACAACTATAAAGGACAAATGGACAAAACCAATGAGGGGTAGGATGGGGAGTGGGGATGGCTGGGGTGGAGGGCAGTGGTGGGGGAAAATGGAGACAACTGTACTTGAACAGCAATTAGAAAAAAAAGAAGTACACATTCATTCAGTATATGAGGTCTTTCCCCCAAATATCCAGCCATTGTTAATATAATGAGAACGGTTTGTGCAATGTCGATGTAATCTGACAGCAAAAGAGAGTGGACTGAAAAGTGCATGCGT
This sequence comes from Trachops cirrhosus, assembly GCA_028533065.1. Lineage (NCBI taxonomy): Eukaryota > Metazoa > Chordata > Mammalia > Chiroptera > Phyllostomidae > Trachops > Trachops cirrhosus. Next base: position 40,449,028 of record CM052547.1, on the reverse strand, counting down.
GAACAATGACAACTTTACTGTACTAGCTAGTCAGTGGGGACAGTAGATGCTGTTGAGTGAGCATGTGTTCTTTGTGACCATCACATCCAAAATGACTGAGTGAATAGAACAACAAATCCACATCAAATTTCATGTTAAACTTGAACATTCCTTCACAGAAACTATTTGGGTAATTCAGAAGGCCACAGCTATGGGCAACTGGTGGTTGGCAGCTTCATCATGACAATATGCCTACTCATGTATCACATCTCATACAGAGTTTTTTGGTGAAACATCAAACCACCCAGGTGATTCAGCTCCTCTACAGCCCAGGTTTGGTGCCCTGTGACTTCTGGCTTTTCCCAAAACTAAAATCACCTTTGGAAAGGAAGAGATTTCAGACCATTTATGAGATTCAGGAAAATACAATGGGGCAGATGATGTCCCTTTGGAGAGCTGTGTGAGGTGCAAAGGTGCCTACTTTGAAGGGGACTGAGGCATCATTGTTCTATTTTCAATGTTTCTTATATCTTGCACCTTCTTCAATAAATGGCTGGATACCTTCTGGACAGACCCCTTCCATTCAAAACCTATCAAAAATTATTTGATAAAGACTTCATGACCGGCATACTTTAGGTGTGATGCAGATTAGGGGAACAGAGTTTCCTAAATATTCACAGAGTGTAAGTTATTCCTGAAGGATCATCTGAGTTTATTTAGAAAAAAACAGGCAATAATTAGAAAATAATAAATTACATTAGATGTTGGGCCACCATTTTAAATAATGAGCTAAGAAAGAGAGATCTGCCTTTCAAACAGTGAATCTTGAGGTATCTCTCCGAGGATGAGTAGTTTATGATGCCGTAGACGATGGTATAACATCCCATAAGGAGAGAACAGTGGATCACACTGTGGTTAGAGGAGTAGATATGAACCAGATCAAGTCAAGCACAATGGAGGGGCCAGGTCCTCTGTGGTGCAGTGAATTTGGCCAGATTAAATGAACTGAAAGAACACTTTGTTCTTAAATTATATTTAATTTTAAAATTTAAAAACTTATGCCAAAGTCTAGACCATATACTAAATTCTTTTTTCAAAAATTCCTTGCTTGAGGCAATTGTTTACTTCAAAGAAAGTCATTTTATTAATTTATACACAATAAGTGTTGAACACCTACTATGTGCTGGCACTGTTGTGGTCACTGATGCTGGGTGGGACGCAAGAAAGGATGAGATGGTTCCTTACACCAGGATGTGCTGTCTCATGGCAAAAAGAAGAGTGAACACAGGAATTACAGTACAATTTGATAGGTGTTATGAGAGTGGCATAAATAAAAGTGCTATGGGCATGCAGAAGACTGACAAAATGCTTAGGAGGTGGGTGTCAAGAAATGATTGGTTTAAAAATACGAATAGTATTTGTCATCAGAGAAGATGGGTAAGGATTTTGTGGGGAGAGAGAGGGAATATCCTACGCACAGGCATAGAGGCATGAGAAGGTCTGCCATCTGTGGGGAAGGATATATCCATAGCTTGGGTTGCAATGGCAGAGTGTTTACAAAGTAGGAGAACCACAATGCAGAGTCTGGCATGCCACACTAAATTAGGAGTTCATCCCATAGGCAATGGAAACTGAGGAAATCTGATCAGGAAACAAGTGACATTGTTCTGAGATTAGGGAAAAACAATGAGTTCTGCTAGAGGGTATAAAATGAATTGACAAGGGAAAATGTGGAGGCAAGTAATTTGAACAAAATTTATTTGAATCATTCAACCAAGATATGAAGAGCTTTGTCAAGGATATCCCAATAAAACTATTAAAAATTAAGTCGAAAATATAAAGTGGCTGATTTAAGAAGGAAAGACATTAGCAGTGGAGGAGGGGAAAAATTTCATAGAGATGTGATGACTAACTAGGCTTAGAAAATCAAAAATACCCACAGGCTATACTGAAATTTTGTCACAGACAGGGCAATTGACAGTATCTATTTTCACTTAAATTACTCTAATGGCCCAAATTTTTAATTTAATATTAGCAATAAAATAATTATTATGTTTCTACTAACCACCATAGAGGCTATTAACATGACTAAGATACAAAGTTAATTGAGGTCACACACATTTATTTTTAAATGGATGAAACCTACTTTAACTTTAGAGTAATATAAAAGTTGTTGAAGTCACACATAAAAGTTGATATCTATGGAAGTTCCATTATTCAGAAGTGGTTTGTAATTTCTACTCCTTTTAAATTTTCTTACTATTTATCAATACAAATGTAAAAGTTAATTAATTTATTTTCTTTGACATTATGCCACAATTTGGGGGAGGAAGATCCCACTATGTATCTTGCTATCAATTGGCAATTGTAAATCCTTTTTTAAAATTTGTATTTATTTATTTTTTATTGTTCAAGTACAGTTGTCTTACATTTCTCCCCACCACTCCCCACCGCCTCACCCATCCATTTATTTATTTTTAGACAGAGGGGAAGGCAGGGATAGAGAGAGGGAGAGAAACATCAATGTGTGGTGGCCTTTCGCACACCGCTTACTGGGAACCTGGCCTGCAACCCAGACATTTGCCCTGACTGGGAATCGAACCAGCGACCCTTTGGTTTTCAGACCAGTGCTCAATTCACTAAACCATACCAGCCAGGGCTGTAAATGTAAATTCTTATGAGGATTTTGCAAATAGTTTAATTTCTTGGGTTTTGGGGATGGTTATTTAGAGTTTTCACCCATGAAACACCTTGAAATATGAATCTCATTCACATGTATACTTCATAAAATTAGAGTTTATTTTTTCTTGATAGAGGTCCGATGTTACGGTTTCATAGATTTGCAATGATTTTATTGAAAACAGTAGGCAGAATTATAATCAGTGGAGGACCATTACTTATCTGACAGGTGCTAACACTATCCTACTGCTAGTGTAATCATGTGGTAGTGGGTCATGATTGGCCACAGAAAGCCTGTGGTATTTTATCACTGCAGAAATCAGATTTAACAAAAGATAATGAAGAAAGATACACAGGAAAAGTTGTAAATTTAATGAAGGGTTTCTCCTTGGTATTGAGTTTCTAAAAACTACATAGTATAGAGTATAAAAAAAATTAGTATCCTGCCCTGGCTGGCATAGCTCAGTGGATTGAGCACAGGCCTGCAAATCAGAGGGTTGCTGGTTCAATTCCCAGTCTAGGGCACATGCCTAGGTTGCAGGTCAGATCTCCAGTGAGGGGCACATGAGAGGCAACCACACATTGATGTTTCTATCCCTCTCTTTCTCCTTCCCTTCCTCTCTTTCTAAAAATAAATAAAATCTTAAAAAACCTCAGTATCCTTTGTGGTCAACATGAGAATTGCCATATTATCCATAAAAATTATATTTAACTGCAGAAAATTAGAATATGATTCAGTGTTACTCAATCAAGCCTACCTTTATCTTTCAAGATTTTTTCACATTGTGAATCAGTGGACATATCAGTCAGAATTCCCCAGAGAAACACTACAATAGGATATATATATAGAGAGAGAACTGGCTGACATTGTGGTGGGGGTTGGTGAGTCTGGAATATGTAGAGCAGATGAGCGGACACGCAGATTCAAAATCCAGGTGAGAGTTGATGTTTCATTCTTCAGGCCAAACCCACAGACTGGGCGCTCAGGTGGGATTTCCATTTGTAGTTTGGAGGTAGAATTGTTTCTCCTTTTTCCCCCCAGCTTTATTGAGCTATACCTGACATAAGATGACCACAATTTTAGTGATCACATTCATCACCTCATGTAATTACAATTTGTGTACATGTGTGGTGAGAACTTTTAAAAATCTACTCTCTTAGCAATTTTCAAATGTACAAGACAGTGTTAACTGTACTCACCATGCTGTGCATTACCTGCCCAGAACTTATGCATCTTATCACTGGAAGTTTGTACCCTTTGACCCCCTTCACCCATTCTCCCCAGCTCCTACACTTCACTGCTGGCAACACCCAATCTGTTGTCTTTCTATATATTTTTAAAAGATTTTACATTCCACTTTTAGAAATAAATTCTGAGGAAATGAAATAATTATCTCAAAGAGATATCTGTCTAAACACCTGTGCTCACTGCAGTATTATTTACATAACTATTTCTTTCTGAAACCTCAGTGTTTATTCTTCAGGACTTTAACCGACACCCACTCATACTATGGAGGGTCATCTGCTTTACTCAGCCTACTGACTTAAATGTTAGTCATGTCTAAAATATGCCTGCAAAGAAACATCTAAACTGGTAGTAGAACAAGTAACTGGGCAATATAGGCCCAATTAGGTTGAAACATCAAATGAACCATCACAGTAGATGTGATAAAAATGTTTAAAAATCTTATTTAATATAAGGATTTGTGAGTTTTAGTTTTTGTAGGAACACTGCTTTTGAATTCCATTTGAATATTTTGAATCATTCAAATCTGAGTTAAAAGAAACATTTAAAATTTATTTTCTAAATCAGAAGAAATAACATTGCTATAAATTTTTAAAATTTTTTTCTTATTTTAGTCATTAATCAGTACAGTTTCTATCCTTTATTCCCATTCCAGCCCATCCACCCATCCCTCACCTCCTCCCTTCCATATCCAACCCCCCTAGTTTTTGTCCATGTGTCCTTTATATTTGTTCCTATAAACCCTTCCCTTCTCCCCTGAAATTCCCTACCATCTCCCCTCTAGTCACTGTCAGCCTGTCCTCTACTTCAGTGTCTTTGGCTATATTTTGCTTGTTTCTTTGTTTTGTTGTTTAGGTTCCTGTTAAAGGCGAGATCATATGGTATTTGTCTTTCACCACCTGACTTATTTAAATTAGCATAATGCTTTTCAGCTCCATCCATGCTGCTGCAAAGGGCAGGAGCTCTTTTCTTTCTGCTGCACAGTTTCCATTGTGTAAATGTACCATAGTTTTTTGATCCATTCATTTACTGATGGGCACCTAGGTTGCTTCTAGCACTTAGCTATTGTAAATTGTGCTGCTATGAACATTTGGGTGCATAGGTTCTTTTGGATTGGTGTTTCAGGGTTCTTAGGATATAGTCCCAGCAGTGGAATTGCTGGATCAAAAGGCAGATCCATTTTTAGTTTTCTGAGGAAGTTCCATACTGTTTTCCATGGTGGTTGTACCAATCTGCAATCCCACCAACAGTGTACTAGGGTCCCTTTTTCTCCACGACCTCTCCAACACTTGTTGTCTGTTGTTTTACTTATGATGGCCATTCTGACAGGTGTGAAGTGGTATCTCATTGTGGTTTGAATTTGCATCTCTCTGATAGTTAGTGATATTGAGCATCTTTTCATGTGTTTCTGGATCCTCTGTGTGTCCTCCTTGGAGAGGTGTCTATTCAAGTCCTTTGCCCATTTTTTAATTGGGTTTCTTGTCTTCTTTGAGTGGAGTCGTGTAAGTTCTTTATATCTTTTGGAGATTAAACCCTTGTCTGAGGTATCATTGGCAAATATGTTTTCCCATACAGTTGGTTCTCTTTTTATTTTAATACTGTTTTCTTTAGCCATGCAGAAGCTTTTTATTTTGATGAGATCCCATTTGTTTATTCTTTCCTTTATGTCCCTTGCTCTAGGGGATGTGTCAGTAAAAATGTTTCTGTGCACAATATCTGAGATTTTCCTGCCTATGTTCTCCTCCAGGACTTTAATGGTGTCACAGTTTATATTTAAGTCTTTTATCCACCTTGAATTTATTTTTGTGTATGGTGTAAGTTGGTGTTAGAGTTTCATT
>CM052547.1:40420253-40442786 GCA_028533065.1 Trachops cirrhosus | reverse complement strand
TATGAAATGTTAAAGGGACTTATCTAAGAAAAAGAAGATAAAAAGCATGTGTAGTAAAATGACAGCAAACTCACAATTATTAACAACCACACCTGAAACAAAAACAAGAAGAAAGTAAGCAAACAACTAGAACAGGAACAGAACCACAGAAATGGAGATCACATGGAGGGTTAGCAACAGGGGAGTGGGAGGAGGAGAGTGGGGGAAAGGTATGAAGAATAAGTAACAATGAAGGTAGATAGAAAATAGACGGGGAGGGCAAGAATAGTATGGGAGATGTAGAAGCAAAGAACTTATGACACATGGACTGAAGTAAAGGGGGGGAATGTGGGTGGGAGAGGGTGTTCAGGGTGGATAATAGGACAACTGTAATAGCATAATCAATAAAATATATTTAAAAAAAACAACAAAAAAACAAAAATAAATCCCACTTGGTTGTGCCTGTATGATGCTTTTAGTAAGTTGATTGAGTTTTCTGATACTTTATTGAGTATTTTTAATCAATATTCATTAGGAATATTTCTTCACTATTATTATTATTTTCACTTGACATTCAGTATTATATTACATAAGTTTCAGGTATACAGCATAGTGGTTAGACAATTATATGATTTATTAGTGATCCCTTGGTAATTCTGGTACCCATCTGGTATCATACATAGTTATTACAATATTATTGACTATATTCCCTATGCTGTATTTTACATACCTGCGATTATTTTATAACTATCAATTTGTTCTTCTTATTTCCCTTACCTTTTTCACTCAGTTCCCCAACCCCCTCATTTGGAAACCTTGAGTTTGTTCTTTGTACCTATGAATCTGTTTCTGTTGTGTTTGTTCATTTATTTTCTTTGTTAGATTCTATATATAAGTAAAATAATATGGTATTTGTCTTTCTCTGTCTGATTTATTTCACTTAGCATAATACCCTCTAGATCCATCCATATTGTAGAAAATGGTAAGTTTTCATTATTTTTTTATGGCCAAGTAACATTCCATTGTATATATGTACCACATCTTTATTAACTCATTCATTAATGGGCACTTGGGCTGCTTCCACACCTTGCCTAGTCTAAATAATGCAGCAATAAACATAATGGTAATTATATCTTTTAGAATTAGTATTTTAAATTATTTTGGATATATACACTAATGTGGAATTATAAGGTCATAATATAGTTGTATTTTTAATTTTTTGAGGAATTGCTATGTTTTCCATACTGGTTGCACCAATTTGCAATACCACCAACAGTGCACAAGAATCCTCTTTTGTCCACATTCTTACCAACACTGGTTTTCTTGTTGATTTATGGATAATGGCCATTCTGACAGGTGTGAGCTGATATTTCATTGTGGTTTTAATTTTCATTTCTTTGATGATAGGTGCCACTGAAAATCTTTTCATATGTCCATTGGCCATCTGTATGCACTTTTGGGAGAGATGTTTATTTGGGTCCTCTGCCTGTTTTTTATTGGATTGTTTGCTTTTTTCAGTGCTGAGTTGTATGGGTTCTTTATAAATTTTGGATATTAACTTCTTATCAGATGTATCTTTGGCAAATATCTTCTTTCATTTGTTAAAATGTCTTTTTATTTTGTTGATGGTTTCTTTGCTATGAAAAATCATTTTAGTTTTCTGTTGTCCCATTTGTTATTTTTTCCCTTTATTCAAGGAGTTTTATTAGAAAAAAATTTACAAAGAGAAATATGAGAGTTTATTTCCTATGTTTCCTTCCAGGAGTTTTATGGATTTGAGTCTTACATTCATTTAATTCATTTTGAGTTTATTCTTGTGTATGGTATAAAAAGGTGGTCTAGTTTCATTTTTTGCATGTATCTGTCCAATTTTCCTAGCACCATTTTTTAATAAACTGTCATTATCACATGATATATTCTTGTTTCCTTGTCATGTATTGATTTACCATATAGGTGTGAGTTTATTTTGGGGCTCTCTATTCCATTGCTTTTATCTATGTCTGTTTTATGCCAGTACCATGTTATTTCGATTACTATTGCCTTGTAGCATCTTTTAATATCAGCTAACATTACCTCCAACTTTGTTTTTCTCTCTCAAAATTGCTGTGGCTATTTAAGGTCTTTTTCAGTGCCATACAAATATTAGGATTATTTGTTCTAGTTCTGTGAAAATTGCCATTGATATTTTAATAGGGATTGCATCAAATCTATACATTGCTTTGGGTAGTATGGACATTCTAACAATGTTAATTCTTTATATCCATGAGCATGGTATATGCCTCCATTTATTTGTATCTTCCTCAATTTTTTTTTTGATATCTTATATTTTTCTGAGTACAGGTCTTTTATGTCATGTGTTAATTTTATTCCAAGGTATTTTTTTGATGCAATTGTAAATAAAATTGTTTTCATAACTTCTCTTTTGGATAGTTTATTATTGATATATGAAAATGCAACTGATTTCCAAATATTAATTTGCAACCTGCTAGTTTACTGAATTCATTGATCACTTCTAGTATTTTTGGTGGAATTCTTAGGGTTCTCAATATATAGAATTAAGTTATCTGCATCCCATGAAAATATCTCACTTGATAATTCTGTATGACCTTTTTAATGTACTACTGAACTCAGTTTGCTAATATTTTGTAGAGGATTTTTGCATCTATGTTCATCATGGACATTGGCCTACAATTTTTTTGTAATTTCTTTGATTTTGGAATTAGCGTAATGTTCTAGTAAAATGTACTTGGGAGCCTTTCCTTCTTCTTGAAATTTTTGGAATAGCTTGAGAAGGAGAGATGTTAATTTTTCTTCAAATACTAGCTAAAATTCACCTGTGAAACTGTTACAGGGTGCAGCCAAGAGGGGGGCCCCAAGTAGGGATTTGGAATGGGGCCCAGAACTCAGGGTGTCCAGGAAATATTAGGATGTCCTCACCCTGCCCCCCACACAGGTGTGGGTTGGGGGAAGGGACAAATGGGGCAGGGCCATTGAGAGCTGTTTTGCATAGCAACAACTTTGCAGCTAACCTCTGGTGTGGTCATTTAACATATCTATAACCTTTAACTGGTTACATAGATATGTTAAATAGCTGTAGCCATGCTCTGAGTCAGGGGAATGGAAGTAACTTCCCCACCAAGATGTAACTGGGGGGCAGGTCCCCGGAGTTACAGCGCCTGCATGAGAGCTTGGAGATGACTGGCTCCAGGACATGGGGCCATGCCTGCCCAGACTCACAATGGCAGCCCAGTAAAGCTGGAAGGATATGAGAGTGCTGGCAGGTGTAGCCAATTGTGGGAGGAGTCGGAAATGGGGCTGTAGAGGAAGATTGGCATGGGGATTTAAATCGAGACACGGCAGCCATTGAACCACGGGGTTTTAGCAGAGGGGGGAGAGCACAGCCCTGTGAGAGGGAATCACCATGCGGCTTTAGCAGAAGACCACCGCTGGGCTTTGGCAGAGTGGGGAACCACTTCTGCAGCCATTGTGAAGGGAGGACCACACGGCTGTGGCAGAGCAGAGAGAGAACCACTTGGCTGTGGCACTGCAGAGAACCATGTGGCTGTGGCAGTGAAGGAGAGCTACATGGCTTTGCCAGAGTGGGGACCCCCACAGCTTTAGAATGGAGAACCACCACCCAGCCTTAGCTGGAGATCCCAGCAACACAGCTGATGGTGCCAGGAACCAAGGGAGGCCTACCAGCCAAGATGGATTACTGGGAAGAACTGGGGGCCTGAGCCACGGACTTCTATTTCTTTTCCTGAGATACGGTACCCCAGACCAGGCAAAGGGGTAAGGAAGGACTGTGTGTGTTTGTGGGTGTTTTTTTAGGGACTTTGGGAGTTTGATGAAGACATTAGGTCATTACTTTAAGTCTGTACAGCATTAAATAAACATTTCCTTTCCTTTTCACTAATCTCTGGCATTGAGAAATGTCTTTCCTACAGGTGGTGTACATAATGAACCTGGGGGGCTCCTTTTGGTCATAGTATATTCTCCTTGTCCCCTTGTGTTCTGTAACAAAACCATTCAGTTCAAGACTTTTGTTTGTTGGGAGCTTTTGATTACTGATTTGATTTTGTTGGCAGTAATCAGTCTGTTTAGATTATCTGTTTCTTTTTATTATGTCTTGGAACATTGTATGTTTCTAGAAATTTATCCATTTAGTCTAGATTGTTCAATTTGTTGGCGTATAATTTTTCATTGTACTTTCTTAGAATCCTTTGTAGTTTTATAAAGTTAATTGTCACCTCTCCTCTTCATTTCTGATTTTATTTGTTTTGGTCCTCACTCCTTTTTTTTTTAATTGATGAGTCTGGTAAAAAGTTTATCTATTTTGTTTATCTTTACAAAGAACCAGCTCTTGGTTTATTGATTTTTTTTTGTATTTTTTATTCTATTTCATTTATTTTTCCTCTCTTCTTTCTTATTTATTTTCTTCTACTCACTTTGGGCTTTGTTTATTGTTTTTGTCCTAATTTTTTTAGGTGTAAAGTTAGGTCTACTGGAGAGTTTTTTTGGTTTGTGATGTTTCTCATAGGTAGGTATTGCTACAAATTTCTCTCTTAAGACTGTTTTTACTATGTCCCATAGATTTTGGGTTTTCATTGGTCTCAAGTTACCTTAAGATTTTGTTGATTTCATTGTCAACCCTTTCATTGTTTAGTAATATGTTATTTAGTCTCCATGTGTTTGTGTGTTTTCCAGTTTTTTCCCCTCTTTGGAAGGCAGTCTCATACCTCTATTTTCAGAGAAGATGGTTATTATGATTTCAGTCTTTTTAAATTTATCAAGACTTAGTTTGTGGCCTAACATGTGGTCTATTCTAGAAAATGTTCCATGAGCACCTGAAAAGAATGTGTATTCTTCTGCCTTAGGCTGAAATTCTTTAAAAATATGAAATTCATCCAGTCTAATGTGTCATTTAAGCCTTCTGTTTTCTTGTTGATTTTTTGTCTGGAAGATCTATCCATTGATGTCAATGGGCTATTGAAATCCCCTACTGTGACTGTTACTGTTGATCTCTCCCTTTATTTTCACCAGTACGTGCTGGCTGGCTGTGAGGACTGGCCAAAAACACAGTATTAGAGTTGCTATGCAGGAGCTGACCCTATGGCATGGAATTTGCCTCAGCAGGGTCCATTGCTTGCTGAGACCTCTCTTTGGGTGTGTTTCTTGTGGAGCTAATCAGATGGGGCTATGTTGTGGTCTGAAGTGATTCATCAGGTATGTTTTAGGGGCCTTATTGGAGGAAATCCAGAGCAGGTCAATGTCAGACAATGCCTGTGACCAGCCCAAGGTTACTGGTGTGGATCTATAAAAAAATCTGTGGCTGGTAGCTGCCTGTACTTGGCCTGAATGCATGTGGGAAAAACCATAATGTGAATCAAGATTGGCTGTCATCAGGACCAGGTCCAGGGCAGATTAGTAAATGAATCAAGGTACCCCAATACCTACTTCCACTGGCCAGCTCTTCATAAGGTTCAACTGCTGGAAGAGCCTTGGGTATGTGCAATTGGGTAGGGCGGTGTCTCAGTGAGTCACCAGGGTCAAGCTATTGGAGTTCAACAGACTAATATAGAGTCAGATTTGGCTGTGTGATGAGGGAACCAACCCAGAAATGATGGCACCCATCAGCCATGGGAGAGGATGGTTCAACACAAGGACAATTGCAGATGTTCCTCCAGCTCTCTCCCTGAAGCCACACAACTCAGTTTGTCCCTGAATGGCTCTGGCACTCCTTGAGCTTGACCAGAACTCCTTGAAAGTTTTTAAAGAAACACTGCAATGTGGGCCCAGGCTGGGTAGTGCTGAGGTGACCTTAGGCCGTGCACAAGTTACATTGGGTGGGGTCTCAGGAAGTCATCAGGGTAGAGCTACCTGGAGTTCACCAGGCTAATGCAAGATCAGATTTGGCTGTATGGGAGGAGGGCTTAACACACACAAAAAATGTGTTTCTGTTCACTAGATGAGGTCTAAACACCGGGACACTGGAGGTCATCCTTCTTGCCTTTGCCTCAAAGCCACACATCTCATTTTCTCCCTGTATGTCTCTGGCAACCCCAACTGCTGTCCCTTCTCTGGAGCATAGGGTCAATGAATGCCTGCAAGTAAGGGTTTATGTGTTGGCACTTTAAGAAAATGCCAGGGTTTCTAGTAACCTTTTGTCTCACCCAGACTAACAGAATTCCCACTGACTTTCACAGCCAGATGTTTTGTGGGCTCCTTTTTTTTGGCACTGGTGTTCTGGGCTGGGGAACCCAGTATGGGGTTGAGACCCCTTGCTCCTCAGGGAGGACATCTGAAGATTATATATATGCTTCTGAATTCTCAACTTCCATTTCACATCTCCATCCCTCTTAACGACCTCAATATGGCTTCTTCTTTGTATTCGTAGTTATAAGACTTAAGTTCAGCTAGTCTTCAGGTAATTGTCTGAGTTGATTTTTCTATAATTTGCTTATAATTTTGTATGCAGTAATGGGAAGTGATGAATGCTGCATCTTCCAACTCATCATCTTGACTGGAACCTGTTATTATTATTTTTTTTAGCAATGTTGTCTGGTTTTGGTATCAATAAAATACTGGAATCATAGATTGGGTTAGTTTTCTTCTATTCAAGTTTTTTGGAAGAATTTGAGAAAGATTGGTGTTGTTTTCTTTAAACATTTAGTAAAATTCACCAGTGAAGCCCCCTGTCCCTTTATTTTAGCCTGTAAAAGTCTTTAAATTTTTTTTTAAACTACCCTCACCTAAGGATGTTTATTGATTTTAGAGAGAGAGTAAGTGAGGGAGGGGAGGAAGAGAGGAAACATTAATTTTTTTCTCCATTTATTTATGCATTCATTGGTTGATTCTTGTATGCACCCTGACCAGGCATTGAACTTGCAACTTTCACGTATTGGGACAATGCTCTAACCAAATGAGCTACCAGCCAGGGCCACTTAACATTTCTTGCAGTAAAGTTCTAGAACTCTCTCAGCTTTTGTTTATCTGGTTATGTCTTAATTTCTCTCTCAGTTTTGAAGGATAGTTTTGCTGGATATAAAATTGCTGGTTGACAGGTTGTTTTCTTTCAATAATTTAAATATTCCACATCCATTTAGCATCTGATTTTAATGGGAAATATGCTCATTATCTTATTGAGAATACCTTGTACTAAATGAGGTGCTTTTCCCCTTCTGCTTTCATAATTCTCTCTTTGTCTTTGTCTTTCAACAGTTTTATTATAATGTGTCTCTCTGTAGGTCTCTTCAGATTATCTTAACTGAAGTTTGTTGTGCTTCTCGTATTAATGGATCAAACATGTTTCTTTAAATTTGGGATATTCTCAAACATATTTTTCAAATAATCTTTCTACCTATTTCTTTCTTCTTCTGGGGCTCCATAATTTGTATGTTTGTTAACTTGATAGTGTTCCACATGTCTCTTAGACTCTTTCACTTTTCTTCCTATTTTTCTGCTCCTCAGACTCATTTTAGTTGTCCTATCTTAAATTTTGCTGATTGTTTATTTTGCCTGCTGAAGCTTCTGTTGAACCCTTCTAATGAATTTTTTCACTTATTTTATTTTTCAGGTCCAGAATTTCTGTTTGGTTCTCTTTAATAATTTCTCTTTGTTTATATTTTATTTTTTATATATTATTTTCCTAATTTTCTTTAGTTCCCTGCCCATGTTTTCCCTGAACTCTTTGTGTATATTAAACACAATTATTTTAAAGTCATTGCAGTATGTTTAATGTCTAGTATTTCTCAGGGATGTGTCTGTTTATTATTTTGTTCCTTTGAGTGAACTACATTTTTCTGCTTTTGTGTACCTTTTTTCTTCTTGTTGTCATTGTGGAAATTGGACCCCTTTTATAATGTAGTGATGTGGACATCAGATTATCTTTCTTACACTGGGTTTGCAATTTTTTGATTGTTGAAAGCTGCAGTAGTCCATTTCTTTTGAGACTTTTCTAAACTTTTTTTGCACATACTACTGCTTGCAATGTATAATCACTAATTGTTTAGCTTGTGCTCAGCTAAAACTTTGACAGAAATTTACTTGAATGCCAAGACCTGGAACAAACAAAATAACAAGCAAATAAACACCAAAAAGGAAAAAACAATCACTTCTCACAGTATTCACAGTTTGTCTCTCTGCTGGGGAACTCATTGATCAATTAGGTAGGCTTGTTCTGAGACCAGAGGTCAACCTGAGCTGAGTTTAAGGTCCTCTTAGAACTTTTCTGAGCATGCATATTCCCTAAGCATATATGTAGCTTTTCAAATTCTCTGTATACCCAGCTGTTTTTGAGTGTCCTGATTTTCAAAAAGTCTTACTTCAGCTTCCCCTCTGCATCTTACAATAGACCACTTATTGTATGTCTCTGCCTGTATTCTTTTGCTGTAGGCATCTGTAGATTTATAGTGTACCAGGTAGCTTTTATAAGTAGTTCCTAACAGCTTCCCTATCTATAGTTCTAGTTATGAATAATGAGTGCTTTGCATCAGTGTTTCATGTATACATCTGACAGGTTAGAAAAGATTCTCTTTCTTACACACAATAATTCACTAATAAGTTCTGCTTTGTGAGCTTTTGTTTTGTTTTGTTTTGTTTGTTTTTTGGATAGGGGTTGGGAATTGGGCTGATGCCTGCTCAGGCTGGTTCTCTCACTATGCTGGTGAAAGGGTGAGACAAAATTCACTAAGAGCACTATGACACTGTCCTTTCATTTTGAAGGTCGCTTTTCTTCTATTGGGCATTTTCTTGATTGTAGTAATGTTTGTCTTTCAGAAATTCTACAAAGATGGTTCAGACTGGTTTTTCTTTTAATGTTTCTTTGGGGACATGAATTTGGGTTTGTTAGTTCACCATTTTGTTAATATCACACCTTCAGTTTTTGTTGTTGTTTAGTGTTTGTAAGGTATCTTTTTCCATACCCTTTCTTTAATTACTTATATCTGAAGTTTCTTGTAGACATCATATAATTGGGTCATGTTTTTAAAATCTGTTATCACAATTCATATCTTTCATTTGGTATATGTAAATGTAACAAAATTATTAAGAAGTTTTGATTTAGATCTACCATTTTACTATTTGTTTTTTGTTTATATCATTTTTTTTATTTTGTTCCTTTGTTACACATTTCCTGTTTTCTTTGGGGTTATTTTTTAGTGCATTTTATTTTGATATATGTAGTAATTTTGACTATACTTCTGGTTGGTATGGTGGTTACTTTGGGATTACAATAATACTTAATTTTTCAGTCTACTTAGAATCAATAGTTTGCCGCTTAAGTGGAATTTAAAAACATCATCACACAGAGTTTCCTTTATCCTCTCACTTTTATGCTATAGTGTCATAATTTTCCTTATATATATTAAAAACTGTAATATACAGTGTCATTTTTTGTTTCAACTGTCAAACATATTTTAAAAAACTAAAGAGGAGAGGCCTCGTCTCTTATGTTTACCCAGATATTAATGACGTAGTCTTTTATCCCTGATATCTCAAGTTTACTTCCAATGTTACTTCACTTCTGTTTAAAGAAGTTCCTTTAGCAATTCTTTTAGAGCAGGTCTAGCAGTTAATTTCCTTAACTTTTCTTTTTCTGAGAATGTCTTTGTTATGGGTTGGTTTGTGGCCCCACCTCCAACAAAAAACATACTTTTACTTCTTCCTTCCTAATTTGGATGCATTTTATTTCTTTCCCTTGCCTTATTGCTCAGGCTAGGTCTCCCAGAAGCATGTTCAATAAGAGTGGTGAAGTGGGCATCCTTGTCTTGTTCCTGATTTTAGAGCAATAGCTTTCTGTTTCTTGCCATCGAATATGATATTGGCTGAGGGTTTGTCATATACGGCCTTTATTATGTAGAGGTACTTTCCTTCTATTCCTATTTTATTGTTTTAATCATAAGTGGTTATTGTATCTTATTAAATGCTTTTTCTGCATCAATTAATAAAATCATGATTTTTATTCTTTCTTTTATTAATGAACCATCCTTGTGCCCCATTTGATCATGATGTATTACTTTTTAAATATATTGTTGTATTTAATGTGCAAGCATCTTGTTTAGGATTTTTACATCTGTATACACAGAGATAGTTGTCTGTAGTTTGTGTGTGTGGGTATGTGTTTTCCTTGCCAAGTTTTGGTATCAGGGTTATATTGGCCTCATAAAATGTATTAGGAAGTATTGCCTCTTCCTCAATTTTTTTGGAAGAATTTGAGAAGACTAGATTTAAAATCTTCTTTGAATGTTTCAGAGAATTCACTTGTGAAGCTGTTTGGTCCTGGACTTCTTTTTGGGGAGGTTTTTGATGGTTGCTTCAATTTCTTCACTGATGATTGGTCTATTTAGATCTTCTAATTCTTCATGATTTAGTCTAGGAAGATTGTATATTTCTAGGAACTTATTAATTTCTTCTAGGTTATTGAATTTGGTGGCATACAGTCTTTCATAATATTCTAGTATGACTTCTTTTATCTCTCTGGTGTCTGTGATAACTTCTTTTACTTCTGATTTTGTTAATATGGGTCTTTTCCCCCCTAAGTCTAGTCAGGAGTTTTTTTAATCTTATTAATTTTTTTCAAAGAACCAGTTCTTTGTTATGTTGTTTGTATAGTCTTTCTGTTCTCTATTTCATTCATGCCAGCTCTAATTTTTATTATTTCCTTTCTTCTGTTGACTTTGGGTTGCTTTTGTTCTTCTTTTTCTAGATCTTTAAGATGATGGCCTGTCTCCTTTTTAGTTAGCATTTTTTGGCTCAATAAAGTCTTTCTTTAAAAAAGACCAGAAAAAACAATGGACAATGTTACTGAATAAACATTATTCCAAAGAATACATACAAATGATCAATGGATATATAAACAATTCCCAACATAACTAATCATAAAGGAAATGTGAATCAAAGTAATAAGGAGATATTAAAATTTATCTGCTAAGATAGCCAGTAAAAAAAATCATAATAAGTATTGGAGAGGATGTGGAGAATTTGAAACTTGTTTTTTAAGTACACAGAGAGAAAAAAATTATTTCAAATACAGAAAAATATAGCAATTTTGCTTCAGGAATTCTGATGACTTGGTTTCCTGACAGGTTTGCAGGCTCAGAGTAGTGGTCTGATCTACATGCTTGAGATAATTTATCATACCCTCTGGGGAGAATTAATTACAAGAATCTGTGTAGTGCCAACCTACTTCTCTAACAAAAAACACAAGAAAGTCTTGGGAACCGCCCTGCCTGGTTTCAGAAACTGTAACCCCTCATGGCTAAGGCTGAATAGAAAGACCCTGGGACCATAAACCACTTAGGAGACAAAGCTTATCTTCCTTGTAGAGGCACTGCCTCTGCCCCCTTTCACCTGACCCTACCTGGCCCCAGGCGGATGACTGGTTAGGCAATGACGGGTAAGATTCCTCATAGGAGGGATGACCTAAAACAAGCATGGTCATGAAGGGGCCCTCAGGGAAGGACTTGGGGGGCTGTAGAAAAAGGGGGTGATGGACCCTCCTCCCTCAGCATTGACATAGCCTGAGTCCTCATTCTGTCAGCAAGAAGTCTCCTAATCTCTTGGCTGCCTTACTTCCCCTGCCTGACTTAAGCCTAAAACAATGCCTTAAGCCTGAAACAATGCCAAAGTTGGGTGAGGCCCTGTGCTGGAAAGGGCAGATTTCCGGGGGTGATAAGGCCTAAGAAAGAACGCATAAAATCCTGTGAAACCCATTTTGCTAGTACCCTCAATTTAAATGATAAGGGTCCAAGCAAGAAATGAGTTTGTTCCCCAAAGTTTTATGGCCCTTTAGCTATCTGACCCTGCCTCAAAATAAGCCCTCAGAGTTCTTTGAATGTTATCTATTTGATCCTTACTGCTTTACAATGATTGGTGAACTTTCCATATATGCACTGTATTCCTATGTAAATTAAACCCAATAAAAGCCTGTCCAGGCAAGGGTCAGGCTGGCCCTCTCTTTCACTGAGAGAATGGCTATGTCATCCCTTTTTCTCCACAGGATTTCTGTAGTCCGTGTGAATTTGTCTTATCTCATCCATAATGCTGTGGACACTGTAGGCCGGTGTCCACATCAAAAAAGTTCAACTTACTGGCACTTTGATGAAACCTAAAATGAAACAAATTATGAACATATAATGTTTTGATTCTAACTTAGGAAAGACTTAACCCTAAAATTAAGACTCACCAACAATAGTAAGTAGCCACCATGTCCCTTTTCCTGACACTGTTTCTTCAGAATGCAAAATGGTGAATTCACTATGGAAAACAGTAGGGAGGTTCCTCACAATATTAAACATAGAACTACCATATGATCTAGCAATGTTCCTTCTGGGTACTTATCCAAAAGACTTGAAAGCAAAATCTTGAACAGTAATCTGCACTCCCTTGTTTATTGCAGCATTATTTATAGTTGTGACAATGTAGAAACAACCTAAATGTCCATTAATAGATGAATGCATATAGGTACATAAGAAAATGTATGTAAGAAAAATGTATATATGCATTCCAAAATATGCAATAATGTTACAGAACACAACAGGCCAAGGGGGGCTGAAGGACAATACACTATTAGTGAAAGGAACCCCCCAGGTTCGTCCACCTGCATTATAGGAAAGACATCTCTCAATGTCAGAGATTTGTGAAAAGGAAAGGAAATGTTTATTTAATGCTGTACAGACTTAAAGTAGTGACCTAATGTCTTCATAAAAATCCCAAAGTCCCTTAAAACACCCACCCACACACACACACAGAGTCCTTCCTTCCCCCTTTGCCTGGTCTGGGCTACAGTATCTCAGGAAAAGAAGTAGAAGCCAGGCAGCCTCCGGTTCTTCCCAGTAATCCGTCTCGGCTGGTAGGCCTCCCTTGGTTCCCGGCACCATCAGCTGTGTTGATGGGATCTCTGCTAAAACCAGGTGGTGGTTCCCCCTTCTAAAGCTGCGGGGGTCCCCACTCTGCCAAAGCCACGTGGTTCTCCCCTGCTAAAGTCACATGATGATTCTCTCTCATAGGTCTGTGGTCCTCTCTCTGCTAAAACCATGTGGTTCTCCCTCTAATGGCTGCCATATCTCAGTTTAAAACCCTGTGCCAAATCTTCCTCTGCAGCCCCATTTCTGACTCCTCCCATAATCGACTACACTTGCCAGCACTCTCATATCCTTCCACCTTTACTGGGCTGCCATCATGAGTCTGGGCAGGCATGGCCCCATGTCCTGGAGCCAGTCATCTCCAAGCTCTCATGCAGGCGCTGTATTCCCTGACTCAGAGCATGGCTACAGCTATTTAACATATTTATGTAACCAGTTAAAGGTTATAGATATGTTAAATGACCACACCAGAGGTTAGCTGCAAAGTTGTTGCTATGCAAAACAGCTCTCAATGGCCCTGCCCCATTTGTCCCTTCCCCTAACCCACACCTATGTGGGGGGCAGGGTGAGGACATCCTAATATTTCCTGGACACCCTGAGTTCTGGGCCCCATTCCAAATCCCTATTCAGCCCTCATCCCTTGGCTGCACCCTGTAATAATAACATGAATGAAACTGAAGGACATCATGCTAATTAAAATAAGCCAGTCACAAAAAGAAAAATACTGCATGATTTCATTGATCTGATGTAATGGTCAATTTTTTGTGTCAACTTGATTTGGTTTAGGGATGTGCAGATATCTGGTAAAACATTATTTCTGGGTGTATCTATGAAGGTGTTTCTGGAATAAATGAACATTTGAATTCAGTAAGCTGAGTAAGAGGTCTACCCTCACTAATGTGAGGGAGCATCATCCCTTAGCCCAATCATATTAATTTTTCTTACTACAACAACAACAAAAAGTGAATAACTGCTTTCCTCTCCAGAGAAAGCTAAAGTCTATGGTGGAAGTGCCGGAGGCCTGGAAGCTGGGTGATTAGGAACCAGACACATGGGCTCTTTCTGAAACTGCCAGTGCACATGGGACAAATTGGTTAGTGGTCTGGAAGCTCTAGAGAACCACCCTGCTCTTCCAAGTCATGGGACTGTCCTGGCCTGCCTAGGAATGGGTCAAAACCAGCTAGCAAAGAAGATTCACCAAACCAGAATCCAAAGCAATGGCAAAAATCAGGAATAACTTATTAAATACTTCAGGTTATGTTATAAACAGGAACTTGGCGAAATGCTCTGATTCAGGGCCTTCAATGCCATGTCTATAAAACTCAGGGCTTAAGTGTCTGTACTTCGCATCATGATAGATCTCTGTTTCAATCTGGGCACCTTCCCTTACAAGCTGTAAAACTTTGCACAAGTTGATTGAACTCTGTGAGCCTGAGATAAGGAATTCTTTTAAAACCATATCTAAAACAAAACAGAATCTAGAATATAGAAGATGATTAGTAAACCACAGCTATTTTTCACAGTCATCATTATTATTTATTTAATATTAATTGGGTTTGATAATTGCTGATGTTTTAAATATAGTAATTGGGTGTGATAATAGCTGATGTTTAAATATATCTGAGGTTTAGATGTCTGTTTTCTTATCTTAAATAAGAATTATATTGGCATTTATTTTTGACATTATGAATATTAAATGGGCTAATTTATGTAGTGTCAATACATTGCAATAAATGCTAAAATGATAATGTTGATTGTTACAGCAACATTACAATTACATAAGAGATTAAAAGTCATGGTTTGGGGTTTGCCCAGCCTTTCAGTTTGCAGGTCAGTTAAACATTTTGGCCACTAGCAGGTGGTCCCTGTTTCACTGAGACGTCTGGGGCTGTCAGCTCTTCTTATAGCCAAGCCATCTAAGTAAGCTCTTTGTAAACAACAAAATATTATGAAAATGTCTTTTACAGTGATACAGCATTTTTATTAGAGGGGGTTTATTATTATTATATAAAATTTGTGACAACAGTGCATTAAATCTGGACTAAAACATATAAGGAAAATCACATTTAACAAAGGATAATCTCACTACCTCAGTATAAGCACATTCTTTCTATAATGCTTCCAGGAATGGATTCTATTTATTTATTTATGTGAGTATGAGGAGATATGTATCTGAACTTATTTCCTAAGGCAATTATCATATCATGGTAATATTTTTATATTTTAAATATAATTTCCATTGCTTGCATAACAGGTACCATAATTTATTTCTTTTTTTGTTGTCATTTGTTTAATTTTCTTTTCTTTGTGCCTTACATTTTTTTTTTATTGAAAGCTAGGCAATTTGTAAAGAACAGCAGTGGAAATATGCACAGCTTTTCTTTCTTATTTTTTCTGTCCATCAAGAGAGCTGGGTTTGGGTTTTTCTGTTGTTATAGTTACCCTCAGTGCACCCCAGAATTCAAATTCCCCCATCTGGAAAATGGGCAAGTGTTTTTTTAAGCTTCTGCTCCACCCTCAGCTTTCAGTGGTCCTTGCACATCTGCACATCCAGGGAGATGTCTGTCCACACTCTTGTCCATCATCTAGAAGTAGCTTGTTATTCTGTGCTCAGCTCATGGTGGAGGCAGAGTTCTAGGTTTTTCTGGTCCAGCCCAATCTTAGGCAGGCCTGGTGCAGCTAAACATATGCGTATGTAGGTTTGTGTGTATGAGAGGGGCTTTCTGAGCATTCTTATCCCCTCAACTCCATCGCAACCAAGTTCTGCTTTGTATCTGTGGGATTCTTAGGTGGGAGACAATTCCCTGTACTTTTCCCTAAAACACCAACCCTTGCTTTCACGATGTGTGGGATCCTGAGAATGAGAAAGCTTTTTACTCTTTCCTCAGAGGCAGGAGTTCTTGCTTTCAACGTTCCCCTCAGAAGCAGTAGATCTTTGCCTGGGAATTGTGAAGGGGAACATTTCCTACCTCTCCTCCTGTGGCTTCAAGCTTTTGCTTACTACGAGTGAGAGGTCTGGGAAGTGGGCAAGATTTCATGTGCTCCACCAAGAAGACCTCTCTTTTTCTTCTGCTCCCCTTCCTTTGCCATAAGCACCCAGCATTGGCCGAGGCTACTTCATGTCAGATGCTCTCAGGTGTGTTGAACTGTCAGACTAGCCCACACTTGACCTTTAAGAATTAGTTTTTTTTCTGAAGAAACCCAAAACACTAATTTGAAAGAATATAAGCACCCCTGTGCTCTTTGTAGTGTTGTTTACAATCACCAAGATTTGGAACCAGCCCAAGTATCCATCAGTAGATGAGTGCATAAAACAGCTGTGGTACATTTACACAATGGAATACTACTCAGCCTTAAAAAGAAAGAAAATTTTACCCTTTGTGACAGCATGGAGGACCTGGAGAACATTATGCTAAGTGAAATAAGCCAGTCAGAGAAAGACAAATACCATATGATTTCACTCATATGTGGAATCTAATGAACAAACTGAACTAACAAGCAAAGCAGAGACAGACTCATAGATGAAGAGCAGGCTGCCAGCTCTGGGGTGGGGGGTTAAGGGGTGGAGGGATCAAGGATGAAAGAAAGAAACAAAAGAGAAAGAATCCATAGACATGGACAATAGTCTCAAAGAAAAACATTGTCATTTATAAAATAATATATTCTAATACACAGTAAAGTTCTATTGTGGTATAATAATAAAAATTAAAAAGAACAATTATTTCATTAAAGCATTATTTGCAAAATCACAATATATGCATTTAGGTTACATCAAACATAGGAAAACAAATTGACGGGGGAATCTTTTCTGGTTTGATTGTCTTTAAAAATAGGTACATTCCAGAAACTTTCAAACAAAAGTTAACTTATTTTTTAATACTATTTTGATAATATAATTCTTTCCTTCTAAATTAAGAACCATTTTACAAACATAACAGGTACTCAAGAATATAACACACTCCATGTGGGTGATTTCATATTTCTTTTGCTTTCTTTGCATAGAAATTATTAATGAAATGTTGAGGTAATCCTTTTACATTCAAATTCTTTAGAGGTTTATTTTTAAATCACAAGGTGGGAAGAACAGAATCTGTACATAGTTATCCACCTCTGCAGCAAGGCAGCAGTGTGAAACCACAGCTACGTAGCTATCAAGGGTACTTTTTTTTAAAACCTATTGTCAGTGGAATAATTATCTAACTCAAAATGTGATGGGACTCTCAAATTTCATGAAGGTCTCCTGTCCAAAACACTTGCATAATACAATGTTTAAAATGTCTCCTTAAGAACCTTATGTGATTATTGTTACCTATGACACAGTTGTGGGAACATAGCTAAACTTCAGTGTAAATGTCATTGCAAATGCAACAGTGTACGCATTTGAGTGTTAGAATTTATTATATCTTGTCAAGGGACTTCATCAAGAAAAGTGAGAAACTACTGACTGAGGGAAAAGTATTTCTCTAGGATGATTTTTCTAAAATATTTTATATCTAGAACATTTGACATAAGGTAAAATTATGTGAAGATTTCAGTTTTCATTCTTGTATTAAGAAATGTGACTAATCCATTGGGATCATAAATGAAAATGCTATAAATACCAGTTTTTACAGCTTGTTCCTTATACAAAGTGCAGTAAAGGTTATAACTTTTTACCATATTGCCATTTTTTATATTTTCACAAGAGTTGATTCAGAATTCTGCTCAAAACAAAAAAAGAAAAAGAAAAACTTCAGGGCTGAGATTAATTAAAGAAAAAAACCTTAATCAGGACATAGTTTTATTTTTGTCATAATTTCTCAGGACTAACGTGGATTTAAAGGGAGTTGATATCACTTTATCTATGATTTGCTTCAGGACAAAGAGCGCAATATTTTTGTTTTGAAATTATGAATATGGCTATTTCATTTGGAGGTTGTTTTCAATAAATTTGTATTCAATTCATTTTGTTCAGTTGAAGTTATCCTTGTTCTGAAGTACTGAGCATTCTGTAACTATGAAAACAGCAGTAGTTATTCACAGTGGGTAGCTAATTGCCAAGAATGCTTTTTGATAAGTAGCAAAAAGGACCTATGAGTTCCGGTCCCCCTTAACATTTTAACTTTTTGGATGATATAGAAATCTGGTATGTTAGACTGAGAAGAATTCATATGTTTTTTATGTTAACATATTTGCATTTATCATTACACGTTAGGGGATGAACTATGTCCCTCCAAATCCATCTGTTGAAGTCCCACCTCCCAGTACCTCATAATCTGACCATATTTGAAGCGATGGTCTCTCAGAGGTAATTAAGTTAATATGAGACCATTAAGGTGGGCTCTAATAATATGACTGGTGTCCTTACAAGAAGCGGAAGAGACTCCAGGGATAGGCACACACAGAGAAAAGGCTATGTGAGAACATAGCCAGAAGGCAGCTGTCAACAAGCCAAGGAGGGAGACCTCCTCAGAGAGAAACCAACCATGCTGGCACCTTGATCTTGGACTTCCAGCCTCCAGAACTATAAGAAAATAGATTTCTGTTATTTAAGTAACAAAGTCTACGACATTAAATTATGGCAACTCTAGTAAATTAACACACTGCATAATATAGTAGTCATGTATATTCCTGCTATCCTTTTAGCAAATGGGTATAAATGGGATCTCAGTTCAAAGGGGGGACTTGGAATCTGGTATTTTTTCATAAAGTCTATTTGATTTATTAAGGAGGATGCTGCATATCACCTATTCTAGAATAAGAAGGAAAATGTATCACTGTTTAATGTGAACAGCATCTCAAAAAAATTCCAAAGGACCAAGGATCCACAGGCTTTTTTTTTTCTCCCTTTTGGAAAATAGATACCAGCACATGGTTTGCCTCTTAGTTCTTGTTTTGATGTAAATAGAATGCATAGTATGGAAGATTGGTAACATTTAGCCTAGAATGAGGCAAATGCAAACATACCATGACTTCTATCCTTTCCTGAATTTTGATGCTGCACCCAATTTTCCTCAGTCCCTGTTGACATCCTAATAAGTTTTTTTCTCAGATCCTTCTGTGAAGGATCTCTTGTTTTCTGAAGGTAAAGGCTAATGTCATGATTCTATCTGAACTCCATTTATGGATGAGAAGAGCTATCATCTTTTTTAAGTTAAGCCTCTGGCATTTGGTTTGCCGATGTATGCCCCAACTCAGTAGCATGTGGAATGAGAGCTCTCCACATTGCAGTGGGAGGCTGTAGCCAAGCCTCCCATATCCCAGCCAGTGCCTTCCATTCTGTGCAGCTGACGGGACTGCTATTCTACCTGGATCCCCACTATTCTGCTCAGAGATATAATCACAAGAACCTTCCTAAAAACCTGAGCAGTCAGAGGCAAACACCAGACAAAAATGGAAAAGAACTGCTTTGTAAAGATTTGGTACATAGTGGTTCTTTCTTCCTGTTGCTTCAGGGGATCATTTGTCTGCCACATTTGTGGAAGCCTGGAGTAATGATGTAGAAGTACCCAGTTTCTCATTTTTTTAAATATTTATTGCAGTAGAGCTAGGGAAGGGAAAGGGAAAAGGGAGAAGCTTGAGAGAGGAAATTCTTATTTCCTCTTTGAGGCGCAGGTCATGGATTACCATGTCCCCAGATGGAAGTAATTATTTTCCTTTTCTGGTTTCCCATATCCCTCAAAATATTAAATTTCATATGGCTTTTACTACTGGATTTTGCATTACATCAACCTGTAGTGTTACTTAGAAAGCTGTTGTCTTTCACCAGCAAATCTATCATTCAACACTGTGTTTGGGGATACTGTATCTCTGTGAGCCACAGTGCTCCTTTGCCAGCTGCTCTCTCTAGGTTTTCAAAGAGAACCATAGCAGGAGATAGGAAGTCTAGAGGCAGGAGAAGAGATTGCTGTGTCCTCTTAGTTTTTTGTAGCCCTGAGCTACCAGTAGTTGATGCCCTGTCTCTTTACAGCAGGTGAATTCAGTTGGCAGTTTTCCCCAAATTTGCAGAACCAGACTTATGATGCCCACATGTAAGACACCAGGCAAGCAGCATTCTCTCCTCAGAAATCTGACTTCTGGTTTCACAGGCCTCCTCTTCCAAACTTCTAAATTTTAATAATTCCATCCTCTTCACTCTTTTTCACCACCCTGGTCCTGCTTTCTGCAGCTATTAATTCTGGAACACTCTGGTCTTCTCTTCTTGGCTTTCCTGTTCTTAAATATCTAGTTAATTGGTTTTTTCTCTTAAATTTTGGCAAACTTTCCCTGTTAAAATAGTGTGTGTGTGTGTGTGTGTGTGTGTGTGTGTAATGTTTGTGTCCATTGAGGATACTGAGTGAGCTACCCTTGTTCATATTTTCCCCCTAAATATCTGTGATCCCATCAAACATGCTGAATAATAATGCAAACACAAAATACTGACATTGTTTATTGAGCAATTATTATGTGCCTTGCTCCATGCTCATCTTTACAAGTGATCTTTTTTATTCTTCACAACTTTATGAAACACATTTTATCAGCCCATTTCACAGATGAGGAAACCAAGGCTCAGTTAAGAATGGAGTTAAGTTCCTGTTGGATACAAAACCACAATTTGACTTCAATGTCTAAGCTCTTAAGCATTCTATGAATTTGTCTACTTTATATTTATACACTAATTATTTGCTCCCTGCTCCTATTAGATAGCTCGTGTGCTACCTGTCTAGCATAGAACGGGAATGATTGCTAAATGATGAGTGTATTAACTAATTAAACTGGATAGGCTTATGATGCTTTCATCCAAGAAAATAAAGTTTTTTTTTTACCTCTTTGTACTAAATTAAATCTGTGGTCTAGAAGGTATATACCTTAAGCCAATAAGAAGCGTGTGATGCCACATTGACCATTAATTCATTCATCACCTTGAGCCTTGGTACCATAATCTGTATAAATAAGGTTTGTACTACAGAACCTTTAAGCCCTCTCTAGATGTGTTATTTTATTTTATTTTTCTGTCAGCTTGGGAGTGGAAATAAGAAGAATTCTATAAATTAAACTTTGTCAATATATGCAAACAATTTAAAATGGATCTAGTTTCAAATCATGGGTTAAAAATAGCCTATGAAACATGAAATTGGCTGGAGTGAAATGTCCATGTTCAGTTGGTTTGCTGTCTTCCCAAACTGTAATATGCACATAGATCACCAGAGGATCTTGTGAAACTGCAGGTTCTGATTCACAAATTCAGGGGCATGACCTAAGAGTCTGCCTCCCTGCAAAGCTCCACATTATGATTATTCCAATAGTAACAATGTCAACACCATTTATTGGTCTCCTACTATGTGACAATTATCTTTGATCCTTAGAAGGAACCCTTAAGTTTATTATTACTCTAATTTTTCAAATAAAGAAACCAAGACTGACTCAAAGATCAATAACAGTAAGTCTCATAGTTGGAAAGTCATAGGGTTCAAATTCAAACACATGTCTTCTGACTCTTAAATCTTTTGCTGTTTGCTCATTGATTGTGCAGCACTGAAATAATCAAAGTAGTTCAAAAATAAGGCTTGAGATTTAAATCTGTAAGACTAATACTGTAAGATATCAGAGCACTTACTTTTATTAAATGCTTTAACACTTCGAAGTTAACTGGTTTGAAGTGTTTTGTGGAGTTTATTATTTAAATTATAAAATTTTTATACCTTTTCTAAAAATATCACAACCATTTTAGTAGCATTACATAGTCTGGGTATTCATTATAACTGAGCGATTCATTAGAACAAAACTGTGATGTAGATAAAAGTAGATGCATTTCTCTGTCAAACTTAAAAAAAAAAGGGAAGCAGTTGGGAATTGAATGTGAGCATTTATGTGACATACTAACTAAAGGGTAAATTAGCACCAGTGACTTTTAACTGCTCCATCATTCATGGTTCACAGATTGAAGCAAGATTAGGAGGAAAAAAATCATTTCACCAGCAGCCCCTGAAGATTTCACCTATATATGTAGATAATGAGCATTGCCATGGATACAGTATAATTATATCACCTGAATAGAATCTAAGGGAATTAGAAAACTAGAGACAAAGAAATAAGCTTAATTATTCTCCCCCCCGCCCCCAGAAATCTCTACAGGCAATTTGACAGTAAAGTAGGGTGACAAAGGAACACATACATTTTATGCCCATATGCCACAGAAATAACTAATTAGGCACAATGTGCCAGTACTAATTATAGACGTGATCGCTGGGAGAAGGACAGCTGAGTATAGAGGAGCTGGCAACGTGATGGTCCCCCTGCTATGCAGAGTGTGCTGGATGTTGCCACAGGCTATCAGTTGTTATCTTTTTTTTTGCATGAGAATTAGATTGAGACTGGTTTATGCTGAGGCAACCACAGTGGGCTAAACCTTTGAGAATGAAGAGGAAAAAATAGTGTGATTTGGTAATTCTCACCCAGGATGACTAATCCTGTGAGTCTTTTTTGCTCAGATGTAAAAACCCTCATGCTTAGGAGTATAGGCTGGTGTGAATGAGGAGGTCAACCATTACTCATGCTTTAACATAAGTTCTATCTACCAATTTACTTACCTTCAAATCTATCCAAAACACTGCCTGAAATTGCATCAGGAAATCTTTTTTTTTTTACCCCCCCTTCATTCCCCTCCACCCAGAACACCCTCTCCCACCCACATTCCCCACCTTTAGTTCATGTCCATGTGTCATACTTATAA
>CM052547.1:40310644-40419753 GCA_028533065.1 Trachops cirrhosus | reverse complement strand
GAAGTTCCCCTTTATTATTTGTTCAAATATCTTTTCCACTTGTTGTTTTTCCTCTTCCCCTTCTGGTACCCCTATAATTCGGATGTTGGAATGTTTAAAGATGTCCCAGAGGTTTCTAAGCCTCTCCTCATTTTTTTTAATTCTTATTTCTTCATTCTTTTCTAGTTGTATGTTTTTTTCTTTCTTCTGGTTTACTCCATTGATGTGAGACCCAGCTTTCATTCCATCACTATTGGTTCCCTGTGCATCTTTCTTCATTAAACTTATTGTAGCCTTCATTTTTTCATCTAATTTGCGACCAAAATCAACCAATTCCGTGAGTATCCTGATCACCAGTGCTTTGAACTGTGCATCTAATAGATTGGCTATCTCTTGGTCACTTAAAAGGATGGGTTCTGGAGCTTTCAATTTTTCTTCTGTTTGAGCCATCTCTCTCTTTTTTTTTTTTGGTCTGGTCACGCCTGTTAGGTATGAGGGGCGGAGCCTTAGGTGTTCAAAGGGCAGGGCACCCCAGTGGCTGGGTTGTGATGCTGTATGTGGGGGCAGGGTCCGAGAAGGAACAATGGCACTTGCTCCATTCTCTGCCTGACCTCAGTCTCTTCCTAGCAAACTGGGCCCCTCTGGTGCCAATTCCCATGTGGGTGGGCTTGTGCACCTTGTGGGACTTTCCAACAACCTCTCCTGTGAGGCTGGGAGTCTTTCCCTGTGTCTCAGCCTCCACAGGTGTTTTCAATCAGTGCCCCAAGGCTCTATTTCCTAGTGCTGGGACCCTGGGTTGCACACAGTTCCTTGATTCACAATTGCTGCCTCACTGGGTTTGTCCGTTGCCACCCCTCATCTGGGGTCTGCCAGCTGCCACTTGTGCGCCCAGGGTCTGCCCACTGCAGTCTTGTGCGCCCCAGTTACCTTGTGCACCCCGGTTGCCTTACATGTCCAGTCCCAACACTCTCTGCTCTCTGCTCCGGGAATTGCACCCTGCTGCCCAACTCCGCCCTTCCTACAGGTCTGGATGAACATGTCTATTTTAACTCCTTGGTTGTCCAACTTCCATACAGTTTAATTTTCTGTTAGTTCTGGTTGTTATTCTGTGTCTAAATTGTTGTTCTCCCTATCTTGGTTGTGGGAGGAGGCACAGCATGTCTACCTATGCCTCCATCTTGGCCGGAAGTCCGAGGAAATCATTTTAAGTTAATGAGATGTATTTGAAGATCAATGTTATCAAGAGAAGCTATAGTATTCACACTTTAGTCTGGACTGAATTAAATTGTGTTTCCAAAACCTAGCTGAGAGAAAAGAAACTGTTGTATGTAGAAAGGGTGTGGTAGACAGAATTTTACGGTAATCAAGATTTCCCCGCTTCCCTGGTGTACACACCCTGCATAATCCCTTGCAATGTGAATATGATGGATTTTATTCCTGAGATTACATTAGTCAGTTGACCTTAAAGTAGGGAGATCATTCAGATGGGCCTGACCTAATCACAGGAGCACCTTAAATCAATGTCCAGTGGTGAGAGGTGAATGAAGTCAGAAATTTAAGGCACAAGAACTGTCTGATGCACTTTTGCTGGCCTGACAATGGAGGGGGCAAGGATTTAGGCCATCTTCAGGCAATGAGTGCTCCATGGCTGACAGGTAAGTAGTCCTATAACCACAAATGACTGGGTTCTGTCAACAGCAAGAATGAATTCGGAAGTGAAGGGTTTTTTTCAGTTTATTGTCACATTTTTTAAATTATTGTTCAAGTACAGTTGTCTCCATTCCCTCCTCCCACTCTCCACCACAGCAGCCATCCCCACTTCCCGCCCTTGATCCTACACCCCTTTGGCTTTGTCCATGTGTCCTTTATATATGTTCCTTGACGGCCTTTCCCTCTTTGCCCTCCATTCTCCCCTCCTACCTCCCCTCTGGTTACTGTCAGTTTCTTCCTAATTTCAGTATTTCTAGTTATATTTTGCTTGCTTGTTTGTTTTGCTGATTAGGTTCCACTTATAGTTGAGATCATATGGTATTTGT
Source organism: Trachops cirrhosus (assembly GCA_028533065.1). Taxonomy (NCBI): domain Eukaryota; kingdom Metazoa; phylum Chordata; class Mammalia; order Chiroptera; family Phyllostomidae; genus Trachops; species Trachops cirrhosus. The sequence continues at coordinate 40,417,738 of CM052547.1, read as the reverse complement.
CTTTCACCACCTGGCTTATATCACTTAGCATAATGCTCTCCAGATCTATCCATGCTGTCACAAAAGGTAGTAGCTCCTTCTTTCTTTCTGCTGCATAGTATTTACATCATGTAACTGTACCAGTTTTTTGATTCACTCATTTACTGATGGGCACCTGGGTTTCTTCCAGCACTTGGCTATTGTAAATTGTGCTGCTGTGAACATTGGAGTACATAGATTCTTTTGGATTGGTGTTTCAGGGTTCTTAGGGTATAGTCCCAGCAGTGGAATTGCCCAGTGAAAAGGCAATTCCATTTTTATTTTCTGAGGAAGTTCCATACTGTTTTCCACAGTGGCTGCACGAGTCTGAATTCCCACCAACAGTGCACTAGGGTTCCCTTTTCTACACAACCTTGCCAGTACTCGTTTGTTGATTTGTTTATGATGGCCATTCTGATCAGTGTGAGGTGGTATCTCATTGTGGTTTTAATTTGCCTCTCCCTGATGCCTGGTGATGCTAAACATCCTTGAAGTTTTTCTCAGAGCCTTCAGATACAGCTTAGCTGGGCTGACATCTGGAGTTTGGCCTCATGATGTCCTAAGCAAAGAACCCAGTCATAATTTGGTGGATTTACAAACTACAGAATTGTGAACAAAAAAAAGTGGGTGCTGTTTTAAGGCACTAAGTTTGTATCAATTTGTTATACTAAAATAGAAAACTGATACAGGACTGTGGATGGGGAGGAGCCAGAGGGACCTTTGAACGGCAGACTGAGATAGCACAGGTAGGTTGAGGTGGTGGGCAGGGGCTAGCCAGGGGACAGCACAAATGTCTGGTGGTGGAGGCAGGGCCCCTAGGCAAGCAGAGAGTGCCGGGAGGCAGGTGGAGGACTTACCTTGTCTGAGTCCCTTTGCACTTCTCCCTGTCTTTGCCTGTACTCAGTTAGTCTACAGGGCCAATCACTTACCTGTCACAGGGCTTCTTCCGTTTGTTTTCTCACTTGAAGATTTTTAAGCCCTTGCTGTGTCCTTTTTTGAAATAGAACCAAAAGTTAGGTTCTAGTTCTGATCTAACATTATTAGTTCATTGAACTTGGATGAATCACTGTACTCATCTAGGCCTTAGCTTTTTTAATTTGTAAAATAAACAGATGGACTAGTAGGTTCTCTGGAATCCTTTCCAACAGTAACTGGTTTTAATCAGAAACTATCATCACTGCCCTAGATTGACCTTCCTGCCTCTAGACTCTCTTTCAATTTATCTTGCATATCTAATCACATAATTCTTTTCTGAAGAAATTTCAGGTTTAAAGTCCTTAGAATGCTATTCAAAAATCCTTCGTGGGCTGACATCAAAGTGACATTTTAGTGTCCGAGACCACTACTCACCCTCAAAGTACTCCAAGCTCCAGGTGATCTGGATATTTCACTATCCCATACATAATTCCTGGTTTCCTACCTTCATGCTTCACTCATAGATCTTCTGGGATGGCATACTCATTTGTCTGAGTCTGGTGGTCAGGATGAACTAGTCCATTAAAATGCAGCTCATGCTGTGGCTGGTGTGACTCACTGGTTGATTGCCGGCCTGCATATCAAAGGGTTGCTGGTTCAGTTTCCAGTCTAGGGCACAGGTCTGGGTTGTGGGCCAGGTCTCCAGTGGGGGGCATGCGAGAGGCAACCACACATTGATGTTTCTCTCCCTCTCTTTCTTCTTCCCTTCCCTTCTCTAACAAATAAATAAATAAAACATATTTTTAAAAAATGCAGCTCAGAAAAAACCTCTTCCAAGAAGCCTTTTCTAATCCAACTGGGGATAATGGCCACCTTCTTTGAACAATAATTATAATGATTCTCTGATTCATTTGAATTGGTTTGTAACCTTTTTTGTAACATTCATTCTTTATAATAGTATTTAATAGTAAATATATGTATATGTGTATGTATTTACATAAAATGTATATGTGTGTCTTTATAATTGATCATCTTTAATTGATTACAAACTTCTTGAGGGTTGGAAATTTACTTATTTACCTAATCTCTGCTTTTCACAGTACTTGACAATAAGGCCTTGCTCAACAAATGGTTGAATCGATAATAAATACTAATCGTTTGTACCTGTGTTACATCTGGTTTGATATTCTGCCTGTTACAGTGAACTTTAAGGGCATTTTGTGAAATAGCTTTCTGATCTTCCCCCTTTTTTTTTAAAGATTTTATTTATTCATTTTTAGAGGGATGGGAAGAGAAGGAGAAAGAAAAGGAGAGAAATATCAATGTGTGGTTGCCCCTCGTGCCCCCCTTACTGGGGACCTGGACCACAACCCAGGCATGTGCCCTGACTGGGAATTGAACTGGTGACCTTTTGGTTTGCAGCCTGCACTCAGTCCCCTGAGCTACACCAGCCAGGGCCAGATCTGCTTGATGTTGACCTTGGAGATTAGAGGTTTACCCAAATAGCTTAGATTTCTATAATTACATATATTTCTCTTCTCTAAATATACATAATTATGTATGTATGTGTATATATATACACACACATGTATAATATGCCAACGTACACATACACATTAATACATATATATGTCATTTAGAATTCAGCTTCTATTTGCTTTGGATATTTTAGATAATAAAAATATTAAGTTTATTGCCATTGTTTAAAGATAGACTTCATTTTGTTCTTTCTTTGTTATTCTTTATTTATTCTTCTTTCCCATCTTAAATGCACCATTCTCCTTTTATCACAAATTTCACAATAATAGAAACTTAAATCACTTCCCTCTGCCCATATCACTGCACCCTTGTGTGCAGAGCTCCTCAGTCTGTACTCACAGGATGATCCTTCTTTTCATTTGACCATTTCCTTTTCCTATTTCTGATCCATTTTTAGTTCCAGTGATAGCTGGCTTGAGAGTTTACACCAGTGTGGTTTTGTTCTTGATCCCTTTTCATAATTATGAAACTGCCCTGTTGTCAGGGGTCAGTAGAGTTATTGAATAAATGCTTGTCGAACATCCTGTAAGAATGATGAGATATTGAATAAACATTTCAAAGAGAAACAAAAATGTCCAAATTCAGGAGATCCATTCAGTCCATCAATAACTTCTCCATGTGACGCACCAATAAACAGCTTGAAAGCTGGCAACACAGCTGTCTGCGATGGATGCCAAAGAAACAGATGGTGGTAATGCAGAAAGAATGCTTTCCATCACTTGGCATTAGGCTCTTTTGATTGTACACCAGAAATGGAGGAGGAATTGACCAGCACCAGAATGACTATCACAGGCTTTATTGCCACCACTTGTCAGCTGGAATATTTTAAACATACATTGATGAAGAAGCCTTTGGGCTTACTCTACTTTCTCCTAGGTTTTCAAATGAATATCCTAGAAAATAAAATTGCCCTAGTGACAGATGACAAAACTAAGGTCTTGAAGGAAATATAGCTAAAGATTACTAGCTCTAAATCCAATACTGAATCATTTCCAAGATCAGACTTCTAGAAGCTTAACTTTCAGTGTCCTTCTTCTATTCGAAAGCTTTTAGAGATAGCCATGTGGCTGACACAAAAAACAATCTGTATTCCCTCCTGTACCTGTTCCAGCAATGCTCCTTGTTTTATTTATTTACTTTTAAAGAAAGAAACTGTACAGAAGAATGAAGAAGTAAGCAGGGTGTCCAATATTTTGGCATCTCTGGGTCACAATGGAAGAGGAAGGGTTGTCTTGGGCCACATATTAAATACGTGAATACTGATAAAAAAAAAAAAGTCTTGTAATGTTTTAAGTAAATTTACAATTTTGTGTTGGGTCGCATTCATAGCCATCCTGAGCCGCATGCGGCCCATGGTCCTCAGGTTTCACATCACTGGTAATAGAGGTAGCAGCTGTTAAGAGAGGGAGGCATGTTCTTTAAGGTGGAAACGTCAGGCTGTGATTGCTTCCCAACTATTTTAGTGCATCTGAGCCAGTCACCTTATCAACTAGCTGAGCTGCATGTGCTATAATTATGAGGAAGAGAATCCATATTGAAATGCTTGCAGCACCAAAGTTTTCTGCACCTTAATACCTTTTATCTGGGATATAGTGTGTGTCTAAAATTGACATTTAACCTTATAAGTGGTGAATTGAGATCAAAATGAACTTTCAGTTTGTTTGGCTTTATATCCTAAGGTTCATAATCCATCATGACTCCATAATGATAAGGAAAACAACATGGCTAAATAATTGTTATTTATTCTGGAACAATTTTAAGTAAAGAAGGAATAGTGGGTATACTGGTTTCTATTTGTTATCTCTCAGTACCAAAACTCAGCCCTGTCTTCCCTTCTCTGTGCTGCTGGGGCTGGGCCTCTGCAAACCATATTTCCCAGACACCTCAGCTAGCTGACTTTGGGTTAAGTTCTGCCAATGAAGGTACTAGAGGGAAACTGGCAGATGGAAGGAGTGGAGAATGGGCTTCCTTCCTGATTTTTCCTGTTCCTATCAGCACCAATCTTTCCATGGTAGATGGTTCTAGCAGTCATTTGGTTTCAGCACTACCAGAATCAGGCTCAGCCCTCCCCTTTGAAAGTGCTGATACAACTTATGAACTGAACAAGAGCAACATGGAGCTCCTTCTGTGGCTCTGAAGTTCTTAAAACCCCACTACACTTCTTGGTTCTTCTCAACACCCATGTTACCATTTCATTACATGAAATAGCTGCACCCTGCATGAACCCTGACTGTGAGAGTGGCTAAAGGGCAAACTTACTTGGAACAGGATTTCACAAGCAAGTTCACAGGCCAAGGTGGGCTCAAAATAAGAGGGTGCTGACTTTCTAATTGGGGCAGTTGTCCCTCAGTGGATGGAAAGAGCTCTCTGTGGCTGGAAGCGTTTAGCAGGAACTTCATGACTTCTGTTAGGAATGCTACAGCAAAAACAATTAGAGATATTTTACCTATATGACTGGCATTGGTTTAAAATATTGGTGATTACATATTTATGTGTATATATAATTTTTTGGAGAGGTTGATACACAGCGGGAGCATAGGTGGGTATAGCTCTCTTGAAGGGGAATTTGACAACATATGTTCAATTACCATTTCAGTCTAGAAAGGGGTGCAGAAAATAAACATAATATGAATATATCTTATGTCAGGGATATTAGTGATACTTATTAGTAAGAAAAACAAGCAAAGACAGGGAATGGAGTGTGGAGGTTGCCAGTTTGGGTGTGGTGGGTGAGAAGGCTGTGCTGGAGCAGCTACATGTAAGCCGAGATGTAAATAGCAAGTCACGTGGGATTCTGAGGGAGAAAAGTTCCAGCGGAGAAAAGTGTAAGAGCTCTGGGGAGGAAAGGGCTTTACTCAAGGAAGGTCAGGAAATGAAGGAGGAATGGAAGAAGTCGCAGAGGTGCCAGCGACCAGGTTATGTGGGGATCATGGTCAAGGATGAGAGCATTCCATTTCTGAGTAATATCAGAAGCCATCGGACCATTTTTTTTTTAATGAAAGGAAAGTCATAACATGAAATGAGGGGCCTATGAAAATCTTTAAAATATGTTCAGTCTTTGATCTACAACTCTACTTTTAAATATCTGCTTTAAGAAAATTGTCAGACAATACATCTATAGAATTACATATGCATATAACAAAGTGTGGATACTGATATTTCTTCCTTATATTCCCAGCATTCCCCTTTTTATCTGGGAACAGCTTGAGGCTTCCCATCGCTGACTTTGCCCTGCAGCTCTTAGTGCGGGTGGGTTCGAGGAAAAACACCCAGCAGCGGCACCAGATCCACTAAGTCCAGCGGTGGGCTGTGACTCTGGTAAGCACTTCTCTAGGACTATCAATCTCCTTGTCTTTTGGCCTGAGTTGATTCATCTAGAGAAAAGCATCTGGTCCACACTAGCCAAATCAAACTCTCTGTCCCAGAAACTGAAGCTAAAAGTCAACCCACAACCTGGCAGTTTTTGGAGTGGAGTCAGCTTCATGATAGGCCATAGAGATTCAATATTCTCGCACTGCTCATACAGACCTGTGTGGATGCCCTCTTCCCTTAAGTCCAGCGGCTGAGCATTTCCTTTGATTTTCTGAATGACTCCAGCATCTGTCTATTGAGTCCTGGGTTGTGTTTACATAAGCAAGAATTGTTTCTGCTGCTCACAAACCAAAGACCTTTATCTAATATTGTCTAGAAGAATGCATATCAAAATGTTAATAGTGAGTGAATATTGCTTGACTTTTGTCTTCTTTACAAATGATGAATACTGAAATGTCAGAGGAAGAATGCCTGAATTGGTCTCGCTGCCTATTTAATATTCAAAGTGGACACTGAGCTCCCTGAGGTCTACTTGTAGCCAAAGTGTCCAGAGCACTCACAGTCAGATTTCAGAGACAAAGAGGTTAGAGCAGATATAATGAAAAGACATGAACTATGATGAAATATGAGTCATAGAAATGTCTGACAGTTGAGATGGAAACTTGGCAAGTTTCAGACCAGAAGGTGGCACCGAGAGCGGAGGGCGGAGGTGGATGTGGGCAGGGGACTCATGACAGATCATATTTTCAAATCCTGGCTTTGCCATTTGAGTTATGACTACTGTAATCAGCACTCAAGGAACTTTGTGATTTAATTACCTAAAACACATTATTAAAACCAATTAGCTTTCATGATTTGTATTGTTAGAGACACAGTGAGTTTGCAGTACTTTGCCCATGTTGGAACAACATTGTTATCTAGGACGCCCATATTTTAAAGGGTTTGCGTACCAATGGAACCTATAATGTAAATGGGTTACGAATAAAAGAAGTGTTAGCTTATAGAAATCAAGGAGCAAAAATGTATATTTCAGTCACTTCTAGGCAATGGCCTATTACAATGAGCTGCATGTTTAGTTAGACATTCAGCAAAATTCTAAACCCCATTCATAGCCTTCATTCCTGCTAAGTCTCCCCAGGCCCTTCTGAATCAATTTCACAAACAATTGCTGAGTGCTCACCCTGTATCAGGCATAGCACCAAGTAGAGGAAACACAGAGCCATCTAAACACTCGCTCTCTGCCCCAGAATGTTCATGTCAGGAGAGGAGAGAAAAGGCCCTGTGCCTACTGCTTGACATCTTCACGGTGCTCTCTTATAGCAGGTGCTATTATTAAATCTTCATTCTACTGATAAGGAAGTTGTACTCAGAGAGTTAAATAACTTGCCGAAGTTACTCAAACGTGATGCAATCAGGATTACACCCAAGCGTGCACACACGCACGCCCACGTGTGCACACACATGATGTCATGCACCTCCAGAGCTGTAGCTTTTAACCACTGCTACCCTATACCTCAGTGAGGGGAGATTAGCTCTTTCTAAAGGGATAGGAAGCTGGTATCTGTCATGGACTGGATGCTCCTTCCACCCCTCCCCCACAATTCATACGTTGAAGGTCTAACCCCAATGTTGCAGTATTTGGCAATGGGGACTTTGCTAGGTAATTAGGTTTAAATGAAATCATGAAAATGGAGCCCTCTTGATAAAATTAATGCCCTTGTAAGGAGAGACATTACAGAGCTTGCTTCCTCCCTCTACATGCATTCACCTAGGAAAAGCCATATGAGGTCAGAATAAGAAGGAGGCCATCTGGCAAGTCAGGAAGAGAGCTCTTGCCAGGAACTGACCAGATTGCCACCCTGATCTCTGGCTTCCAGCCTCTAGAATGGGGAGAAATAAATGCTTCTTGTTTAATCACCCAGTGTATGGTACATTGTTATACCAACCTGAGCTGACTAAGACAGGATCACTTTGTATAAGAGATGGTAGAGCACCGAAGAACTCTTCTGGGCATGGAGGCTTTATCTCCAGAAACCAATCAGTTCTCTAGGATTCAGGAAGTTTACTGGGTGGTGTCTTGACCTTGACATGTATAGGTGAGCATGGAAGCAGGACTGGGTAGAGGAAGGGGCTACATTGAGATGTGGTTGCTCCAAAGGCCTCAGCTGATCCTCTGCAGAGCCTGGAGCTGGGATGGTGAGGGACAGGACCTCCACACTCCTGCACAGACCAGTTCTAGGTAGCTGCCCATGGGAGAGGCTATGGCCTACAGGGAAGCAGTTTTCTTGGGCCTGGTGGAAATCACAAAGGATGTCAGATGGGTGCTATGTCTGTCAACACTGCCAGAGGCTGGAGGAGTGAGGGTTCTTATTCTGGAGGGAGTCTGGGTGGGAGACCACAGCAGTCCAATATAACTCTTTCTTCCATATCTTAGGTACCCTAATTTCTCATGTCTTAAAGCCCAAATATAATCTAAAATGTTAGTTGTGTGTACTTTCATGTGTTATAGGAACACCTGAGTTTTAGAGTAAAATCTAAAGTAACCTCACGAAGTATTTAAAGATGCACAGAAACTACTCCCAATTTCAGTCCCAGGTTGTCACTGCTGCCCTCTCAACTTCACCTTTTAGGAGGAAAAATAAAACTGAATTCCTTGCATGCTTTCATATCACCACACTGCCTCTATCATAGTAAGAACAATCTGGGACTTCCAAAAGTCTGGTAAGGCTAATGCCCATAAACTCAAGGAAGGATTTTCAGGACTAATATAATAAATGGTGCCAATCTTCATTCAGTTACACTGCTGTACAAATTAGGTCTTTGTCTTTTTGCTTTTCTAATATTGTGATGTGTCTTCCTGACATTTAGCATTCTTCTGCCAACTTTTCTATCATTGGAATTCACATTGTTGGGAATTGAAGAGGGTGTTTTTCCCAACCTATCTCCCTTTTTGTTGGACTTGAATCATTCAAAAAACATCTATAGCACTTATAAATGTGGCATGCTTATTTGAGATGCTGAATTGGGATTTAAATTCTAGATCTTATTGTCAAGATAAATGAATTTGAAAAAAAATGCCAAATAACAATACAAAATCAAAGGCCAATAAAATTTTTGATAACCCCACAGGAATGCTGAAGTTTTAAGCAGACGTCTCATGCATACAGACCTGCAGAATATTCAGGGAGGTCCTTTCAGAGAGGCACCTGTGTAGGATCATCACAGGGTCCCAGGAGAGGCAGCCTGTGTACATTACCTGGCTGAACAATGAGGAAGTGGCCTTGAACTCACCTACATTGCATATCAATGCAAATCTTCTGCTGAGACTTTAGTGAGTCTTCTCTTGGTACAGGCAGAAAAAAATTTCACCAGGGTTCAAGCACACACACACTTACTAGTCCTGGTCATCATGGTTTAGGGTCTGAAAATTGGGACTTTCAGACTTGTTTCTGTTGTCAGTTTGCCAGATTCACTGTATCAAAACACACAGAGTCCAGGACAGAAATAAGCATCCTGACCTATTAATTTAAAATGAGAAACAAAATTGCCACATAGAGTAGGAAGTCAGGGTGACTTATCCCAGCATGTTTCCCTTTAAAGGAGAATATATAATTATAACCTAACATTGTTCTAAATAGTAAGCTGATGATAATACAGCCCCGTACCTGTCACTTCCTTAATTTATAACCCACAAAGAGACTCCGTGTCCATGTGAGCCAGTCAGTGTTGGCCGTGTCAAGGCACAAAGACAGAGTCTTACCATTTGACTCATCTTCTGTAGTCTCCATCCAAAATGTCTTTCTTTCTCCCCCCCCCCAAACATTATGGAAAATAAATTAGAAGACAATAGATATGGCTATTGCCTCTCTTCACTTTTCAAAATGTTCTAAAACTATACCAAAAACAAATGTCAACAATAGAGTCCTAATTTCACATGTACATTCCTCAGTATAATAGACTATGTTTAACTATTGTTTGTTTGGGTTTTTTGCCAGAAGAATAATAAATGATGTGACCTTGGAGCATTAGCTGTGGGAAGAAATTTATTTGCTTGATATCTCTTTATAATGTAAAATGAAATTGTGGCCAAGGAATCTAAAATATTTATTTGGACCTTTGTAAACCATAAAAGAAACCGTGAGATAGTATCATTATACAATAACTTAACACTGTTAATCATGGTAATTAGTAGAAAGTTTTCCTAAAACAGGGTAAGTAAAGCCAACTTACAGTTGCAGGGAGACTCATGGAATGATTTTAGATGATGGCTGTTACATGATGCCTAGCCATGTGGCATGCTCCCATTAAGTACTCATTAAATGCCCTAATGAATGACTACATGGATAAATTGAAGAACATATTGCTCAAGGCCACAGACCAGTCCTACTGGAATCTTAGTCCTGGATGGAAATACCTTAGCTCACACTGTCCCCTGGGGGTTGAAGTTTTCTCTTGGATCTTAATCTTTGCTTGTATCCAGAACTGTGTTGGAGGCTTAGAGCATCTGGGAAGGTAGACATGGTGAGCCACCTTGTGTATGAGGGATGCTGACTAAAGTGCTGATCTGGCACACATCTCCCGCCCAAGTGATGCCAGAAATATCACAAGAACAGAAGAGCAAGTACTGCCTGTTGCCAAGTTTATGTTGTATTTTCTGCATGTTAAAAATGTAAACCCACGCAACCAAGAACATTCATTTTCTTTGACAGGAAGTGATTAGGAAGGAAGGGGTTTGTGTCTTAGAACATTTTTTTTTTTTAATTCTAAGACAGGTCAGAAAATAAGCAAATTTTAACATCATCTTCAGACCTGGCACAAGAAGCACCTGACTTATATCCTGGATTTAAGGAACCTCACTCTGGCTCATCACCAAGTACAATCCTCTCCATGGCATAAGGACTCTGTAGTGCCAAGGGTGATTCCACTAGTAGTATCATTCCCTCCATTCTAGACTACACCATGGATAGCTGGGAACCTGGTGTTTCCTGCCCAGAGAGTGCCAATCTCGCTTCCAGAACTTGCTTATATCTCTCCTGATGCCACTGTCTTAGGGATTTGATGCACTGGTGTGTAGCCCAGGTTTGAGGGGTTGGGCAAGAGTGTCCTTTTGCAGTGGTACGAACTGAGAGTGGATGTGCCAGCTGGGTGTCCATGTCTGCCTGCAAGAGTCCCTTGTCCTGTAGGAGAACACATGTAGTGTAGTAAGTGTAGCATAACATCAAGAGGGGAAGAGAAGCTTGATTATCTGTTGGCTGACTCTCCTAACACTGCCATATTCCCAGTGGGACCTCATGAAGTCTTAGGATTTAGGACACGGCCTTCAAGGTTATTGCAAAGGCATTATTTTTGCATGGTAAGGGCATAGAACATATTTTATTTAACAGTTTGATGACTTGATTTATAACTTTTAAATATTTATATATCTGGGATGAAGGCAGCCATATACTTCTTCCCAAGACTCCAAAAACATTAGTGCTGGGACTGGAAATATATACCTGAACTATTTATGAATTTGAAGATATTTTTACCCTTTTTTTCACTTATCCTTTTAGGAAAGATGCTTGGGTCATAGGAGAATATACATTAGGAGATGGTGTTCCTTATTTGTTTTAGAAAGCAGAGTGAAGCATTTGACAAAATAAGTTTATAATTTCAAAAAAGAGCAAACAAATTGTAAAGGCTGGTTTACACCATTATATCTACCATCCAATGACTTTTCATGATCAGAATTTTCTCAGGTGAACCTCAGAGGCTCCACCCCTAAGTAGACCCGGTGCAAAGAGAGACACTCTTGAATCAGCTCTCATCAGTTACACAGACCACCAGGTCCCAAACTTTCTCTATTGACAGCATGTTCCATCATTTTTCTGAGTCCCCTAGACTAAAGGAAATATACAACCAATCCACTTACTAAGCAGTTAAGCCCAATAAATTAATACTTAATTCATTTGAAAAAATGTGAAAGAAAAAATATATTTTAAATCATCCTTAAATGACTACAATCATGAATGGGATATTGGCCACCTATTGGGCACGGCTCAATTTCTGAAGCCTTGGATCAGATAGGATACTTTCCCTTCCACATTGATTCGTGTATAGTACCGGCTTTCTCTCACAGCAGTTGCCAACAACCCAGTTTGGCAAGGATGGATGCTATCAGAAGGCATGTAGTGCAATCTCATATTGAAACTGTGAACTACCTTGAACTAGTAGTTTGCATGGGGTCCAACGGTTGTTGAGCATTGCTGGGTCCCCTCAAAAAATATAAAATATCCTACAGCACCCTGTGAGTTCATGATAACACCCTGGGTGGCTTGGTATACTTTGGGAACTACAAATGTAGACACCTGCAGAGCAAAGAGTACAGAAAAGCTTGAGAATGATGGGTGATCATTTTTCATGTCCACTGCAGCACCCATGCCCAAACTATTTACTCTTTATTACCAGTTTCAGTAAATATTAATTATTATAAGAAAACATATGAAGTTATTTATTTTACTGATGGCACAGTTTTGGAAAATACTTTAAAATTCATATATAATTATTATATTATATACTATAAAATTAATATATAATAATTATGAATGATACACAGTGCATGAAGTTTCCAAAGCCTCTTGCTATATTTTGTTGTGTTGTAGTAAGGAGAATAATGCTAGGGAAAGAATTTGTCCTCCTCAGAGTGTCTTGCAAGCGCACACACCCATCCAGACCTGCTTCAAATGCTGCCGTGAGCTTTCCCTTATATACACTTGATTGTGCTCTCTCTCTCTCTACATTATCTACCCTTGTTGCTTGTAACTTCCCTGAGAAACTTTCCATGCGCTCTGCATTGAGTTTCAGCAAGCTTTGTTACTTTTATTTTATTACTCCTTGGGTTATAAGTGCTTTGTCACCAGTCATGTCTAATTCTTTTCAGTTTCCTCAAAAGCTCCTTGATCTAAGAGCATCATTCACTCAAAAAAGCTGTTTGTTGAGGGAGTGAATGAACAGCTAAACATTGAATTGCTCTAGGCCTTTCATCAAAAGGGCAGGTATTTGCACTAATCTGGACTGAAATGAAGAATTATTTAATCACTTTTAGATCTGTGTTCCAAGGGCTACTTAGCCTATTTTAGAAGAAATAAAAGAAGAGAAAAATACTAGGAACAAACAGACTTATTTCAGTAAAAATAAACTTGCGGTTTTCTCAAGGCCTCAAAACCACCAGGAGTACTTTTAAGTCACTGGGAGAAGGAGGGTTGCTGGGAAAGTATATTCTCATCCTTGTAAACTTCAAGTGGAGAACTGGCTCCCTTTCCCCTAAGCACTCAAAAGGTTTCTTGGCTATTTTGGAAACAATAAGGTATCAATGTGTAAACTTTTATAGATTAGGAAGCTAAGACACCGAGAGACTAAACTTTTGGCCCTAATCACAGTTATTTTCAACTTCAAGAATCAAAATCAGGTTTCCCATCTTTTAGTGCAATTCATAGACCACTGTGAATAACATAAAACAAACATTGTTTTCAAATTTCTATTAACATAGTCCAGCAGAGTGTAATATCTAAAGTAGCCAAAATCCAATGTTTTGTGTCTATTCTTACACCATAATACAATCAATTGTCTAGTGAGAAGCCTTTTAAATAAAAACATTTAATTATTGCCCTCAACCAAAGAATGTATCACTCTCAAAGGTAAATCTCTGCTAATACTTTGTATTAGTCTGAAAGATGGATTGCTGGGAGTTTGGATTGAGGAACAGGAATGAATATTAAACAGGCAATTAAGTGGAACATTTTTCTTTTTAGCTGTTACTGAATTAGTAGAAGCTTATTGTTTGGATTGTTTGGTATGGATTTCTTAACCATTGGACAAATCAATATAAAAATACATTTTAAAATATATTTCAAAGTCAAATATAAATGACTTGATTTTTTTTTAAATTTTAGTGTATTCAGTACAGTTTCTATCCTTTATTCCCATTCCAGCCCACCCACCGATCCTTCCTCTCCTCCCTCCCATTTCCAACCCCCCTAGTTTTGTCCATGTGTCCTCTATAGTTGTTCCTGTAAACCCTTCCCTTCTCCCCTGAAATTCCCTCCCCTCTCCCCTCTGGTCACTAACTACCTGTCCTCTATTTCAGTGTCTCTTGTTATATTTTACTTGTTTCTTTGTTTAGGTTCCTGTTAAAGGCGAGATCATATGGTATTTGTCTTAATTTTTTTTTCTTAGAGCACCAATTTATTATTTGTTTCTCCCAGTGCTAGGGTTGGTAGATGATCTTTCTGGTCTTCATCAGCTTGACTGGTACTGGATGGCCTAGGATGGCTTCACTCACATGTCTGAGGACTAAAATGAGGTGGCAGGGAAGAAAAGGATGACTGGAGCTTCTTGTCACGGTCTCATCCTCTGGAAAGCTGTCCCAGGCACCTTTACCTGCTAGAATAAGGGTTACCAGTGACAAGAAAAGGCAAGCCCCAACCTGCACGTATATTTCAGGTCTCTGCTTTTATCTTCTTTTTGTTTTTGATTCATACTTGAATGTGTTGTAAAATGATAGCCACAGTAAGTCTGGTTGACATTCATCACCTCACAGTTACAATTTTTTTTTTTTGGTGAGAATTTTAAAGATTTGTCCTCAGCAACTTTCAAAATAAACAATACAGTATCAATAACTATTGCCCCATGCTGTGCATTGCATCGCCAGGACTTATTTATTTTATAATTGCACATTTGTACCTTTAGATCCTCTTCATGCTTTTCAGCTACCTCCTACCTTTTACCTCTGGCAACCACTATTCTGCTGTCTGAATCTATAAGCTCAGGTTTCTGGTTTTGTTCTTGTTTTTATATTCCACACATAAAAGTGAGATCACACAGTATTTGTGTTTGTTTGTCTGGCTTATTTCACTTAGTATAACACCCTCAAGGTCCATCCACATTTGTGGCAAATGACAAGATTTCATTCTTTTTTATGACTGAAGGGTATTCCAAATAGTATTTTATATCTTCAGTTCATATATATATATATATATATATATATATATATATACACACACACACACACTGAGGTTCAGTTGTAATTCTTTTTGTGGTTATGTGAGGAGGCAAAACATGCCTACCTATGCTTCCATCTTGACCAGAAGTCTATTTTTGTTTTCTTGGAATAAATATTCAGAAGTGATGTTGTTGGGTCATATGGTAGTTCTATTTTTAATTTTTGAAGGAAACTTCATACTATTTTCCATAGTGGCCACATCAATTTACACACACACCAGCAGTGCACAGGGGTTCCCTTTTCTACACACACTCACCACACTTGTTATTTCTTGTCTTTTTGATAATGATGTGAGGTGATATACCATGTTTTTGATCTGCATTTCTCTGATAATTAATGATGTTGAGCATCTATTCACGTAACTGTTAGCATATGTGTCTCTTTTTTTAAAAAAAACTTTTTTGTTCTTCTGACCATTTTTAAATCAGATTGCTTGATATTTGATGTTGAGTTGTTACTAGTTCTTTAGATAATCTAGATATTAAATTCTTAACTGATTTTTGACTCTCAAGAAAGTAGGTTGTGTTTTCACTTTGTTCATGATTCCATTTGCTGTGCAAAAGATTTTTGGTCTGATGTAGTCTGACTTGTTTATTTTTGCTTTTGTTGTCTTTGTCACCTTTGCCTTTGGTGTTAAATTAAAAAAACTATCACCAGGACTGATGTCAGGGGCCTTATTGTCTATATTTTCTTTAGGAGTTTTTGGTTTGGGATTTTACATTCAAGTCTTCTGTGAATGATATCAGGTGGTCTAGTTTCATTTTCTTGCATATGCTTATCTGCTCTAATATGCCATTTAAGGCCAATGTTTCCTTGTTGATTTTCTGTCTAGATGTTCTTGTTCTACTTATTGATGTAAATGATGACATATTTTTGGCTTCTCAAAAATCTCAGCAGGAAATAGCATTTACCCCAGATGTTTCAACAAAAAAATCTGTAATGAAAGAACTGCTTTCAGAGTTGTAAAAGGGTGAAAAGATGATGAAGTACTTAGGAACTAGACAGATCAAGAAGCCATTACCCTCCCCAACAAGAACTAGAACTGGATATAGGGGGTGCTTGGTGGAAGAGAGGAAGGCATTTTCTGGCAAATATGAAGCATCAAACAGGGTGAGAAATAGGGGGAAAATCTATTATCTCTCTCTAGGACTTCCTCTTTGTACTGCAGCCTCTCATTGGCCTATTCTAACTGAAGGCTGGCTAAAAAGGGAACTGTGAAGATGTGATTTACAGAAATTTACCTCCAGACACAGAGAGAAGTATCCAATGGGAGAGAGAATTCTCATAATCTTTTATTCTTTTCACAAGTCACCAGCATACTAAATTTAAAATCATGGAGTAATAGAGCTTAAAGTTTATTCAAGGTCACCAAGTTCTTCATCAGTTTTTAAATAGATGAAGAAACTAAGATCAAGAATTTTGAAACGATTTTCTCTTACAAACAGTATTACATTTTACCTTTACTGATATTTCTTATCAGTGACATAAGAAAATAAACACAAGCAGAGGTTTATGAAAGTAATCTCAATGAATATATTCATAAGTGTGCTCATGCGAGAGTGTGTAAACCTTCTGTTTGTCTTTGAAAAACATTACATAATTTTCTTAAGAGCCATTTTCAGGTCATAAAAGTTGAGAGACATGGAGCTGTATGTGTCCTGGAGAGTTCATTGACTTTACAACACGTTAAAGTCAGAACCCGGGATCCTTTCCAACATGTCTTTGAAGATGAAAGTTTTCTCTCCCTCTTTGTATATCCCTTCCTGTATATAAATAAGGAAAAGAAATCACACTCCACCCCTCATGTACAAGGTATAACTTGTCACTTAAATAAAAAAAATTCCATTGTTTCTTAACACATTCTCTTGATTCTAGGTGTGGGAACTAATATTATCCAGGCTAATATTCCACTTGTGAATATCACAAATATGACATTATATGTACTACTTAATTTTTCATTTACCCATCTATTTATCTTCCTCCTATTCCTTCTTCTCTATCTACTGCACAAAACTGTGCAAGTGAAATAACATCTCAGGCACTTCACAGTTCTTAAAAACCTCATATAAACATGCACTATTTTATAAAGGTATGCTTTTTGATGAATTTTGGCAATTTTATGCATGTATCTATGCCACCACAACATTATATACATGAAGCCTGTCCAGAAGGTATGTAATAGGAAAAATAGAGATATTTATTGAAGGAGATACAAGATACAAGAAATGTTGTACATAGGACAATGACACCTTAGTCCCCTTCAGAGTAGGCACCTTGGGACCTCACACAGTTTTGCCAATTGCCATCAGCTGTTCCAATGTATTTTCCTGAATCTCATCAATGGTCTGAAATCTCTTCCCTTTCAAAGGTGATTTTAGTTTTGGGAAAAGCCAGAAGTCACAGGGCATCAAATCTAGGCTGTAGCAGGGCAGAGTGACCTAGGTGATTTGATGCTCACCAAAAAGCTCTGCATGAGGCGTGATATATGAGCAGGAGCATTCTCGTGATGAAGCTGCCGATCACCAGTTGCCCATAGCTGTGGCCTTCTGAACCATCTGAATAGTTTCTGTGGAGGAATGTTCAAGCTTAACACAAACTTTGATGCAGATTCTTTGCTCTACTTGCTCAGTCATTTTGAATGTGACAGCCACACAGTACACATGCTCCCTCAACAGCATCTATTGCCCCCACTGACTAGCACAGTAAAGTCATCATTGTTCATACATGTGCATTCCAGTCCACTCCCCTTGGCTTCCAGGTTACATCCATGTCAACCATTCTTGTTATATTAATAATGGCTGGATTTTTCCAGACAGACCTCATGTATGTGTATATATACATATATATTTTTTTCCATCACCTGAAAATATTTCTTTATACACCATTACAATGAATCCCCTTTCCCACATTGCAGGCAATCACAGCTCAGGATTCTGTTACCATAGATTAATTTTGCTGTTCTGTACATTTAATCACACAGTATATACTCTTTGTGTCTGGCTTTCTGTCTTTGCTTAGCATAATGTTTTAGAGACTCATCCATATTATTGTTTATATCAGTAGTTATTGCTTTTAGTTGCTAAGTAGTAGTTCATTGTACATATATACCAGCATTTGTCTATCCATTTATCTGTGGTTGAATATATGGGTCCTTCCTAAGTTTTAGCTACTATGCAAAAAAGTTCTTATGAACTTTTTATAAAATTTTTATGTGGAAATAGACTTCTATTTCTCTTAGTAAACACTTAGAATTAGAATTATTGAGTTATATAGTAAGTGTATATTTAAATTTAACTTTATAAGAGGCTGACAAACACTCCTTCAAAGTGGTTTTTAACAGCTTATACCCCAGTTAGCAATGAATCAGAGTTCCAGTTGCTCCACATCCTTACATTTGGAGAGGTTAGCCTTTTTTAGTTTAAGATTCTCTAATCAATATGCCATTGTGGTATTAATTTAAAATTCCTTAACAATTATGAAGAGAATTTATTCTATTGCTTATTGGAGGTTCATAGATCTTTTCTTGAGATTTGTTCAAGTTTTTTGCCATTTTTAGTTGAGTTGTTTGCATTTTAATGATTAAATTGTAAGTGTTCTTTAAATATTTTGGATAAGATTCTTTGTTGGGGAGATCTGCTGAAAATATTTTCCCTCATTATGTGGCTTCCCTTTTCACTTAATAGTGTCACTTGAAAAGTTAAAGCTTTTAATTTTGATGAAGCCAAATTTATCAGATTTCCTTTCTTTTATTTTTTATATTTTTTAAAGATTTTATATATTTATTTTTAGAGAAGGGGAAGGGAGGGAGAAAGAAAGGGAGAAAGAAAGGGAGAAAAATATTGATGTGTGAGAGAATCATTGATCAGCTGTCTCTTGTACATGTTCTAACCAGGGATCGAACCTGCAGCCCAGGCATGTGCCCTGACCAGGAATCAAACCAGCAACTTTTCACTTTTCAGAACAATGCTCAACTAACTGAGCCACACCAGCCAGTCTCTTTTGTATTGAAGGTCTGTAGTGTTCTCTTAAAAAATTCATTGTGTAATTCAAGTTCATGAAGTTTTATTTTATATTTTCTTCTAGAAATTTTATATTTTACCTATTATGAATAGGTTATGATTCATCTTGAGTTAATTTTTATGCATGAGGTGATGGTAATGATTGATATTTGTACATGACATTCAGAAAACCAGTTATTCTAGCATATTTCATTAAAAAGTCAACTCTTTTCCCATTGATTCACCTCAAAAACTTTGTTGAAGAAATTGACTCTAGTCTCTTTCTTGATTTGTATGACTAATTTTATACAATTACTATCTTGTGTAAGTTATTGTAATTGCACTGAGATCATGTAGTGAATGGGTCTTCCGATTTGTTCTGGCTACCCTAGGAACTTTGAATTTTGAAAAGCTTTGGAATCTTCTTGCCAATTTCCACATAGAAAAGGCATATTGAGATTTTGACTAAAATTACTTTGAATCCTTAGAGTAATTTGGGGAGAACTGGTAACTTAGCAATATTGGCTCTTCCAATCCATGAACATTATATATTTCCTTTTATTCAGATTTTATTTTATATATGTTTTGCAGGTGTCACTTAACAAATCATAAAATATTTTATTAAATTTATTTCCAAGACTTTTATGATATTGCTGCAATCATAGTAATAATTTTATTTTATTTTTCAATTGATGCTATAATTTATAAGCACAATTTATTTTTGTAAGTTGACTATATATTTTGACCTTTCTAAATTCACTTATGAGCTTTACTACTAGTTTTAGTATAGATTTCTCAGAATTTACCTTTGTGCTTGATCATGTTATTTAAGAATAAAAATAGTTTTACATTTGTTTTCTCATCTGTGTACCTCTTCTCTTTTTCTTGCCTTACTGTGTTGACTTCAGTACAATGTTTTGTATGTGACACTAGTGGACCTCCTGTCGTTCTCAGTCCTAGAAAGTATTCAGCCTTTTTGATTGTATATGATCTTTACTGTAGGGTTTTTAATAGACACGTTAAAAGAATATCAGGTTGATAAAGTTCCTTTAATTCCTTGTTTGCACAAATCATGAGTGGTTGTTAACTTTTGTTGAATAATTTTTCTGCATCTATTTAGACAATTATATGTTTTCAATAATTTTTAAACTGTTAATTTAAAAAATTACAATAATTGATATTTCAAACATTAAACTAACTTTTGTTGAGATAAATCTATCTTAATTACTTGTTCTGATCTAGTAATATATAGTTAGGAATTTTGTGTCTATTTATAAGAGATATTCACCTGTAGTTTTCTCTTCTTGTAATATATTTTTCTTGTCTTGGTGTCCAGATAATGGTGGCATCATAAAATATTTTGAGAACTATTTTTTCATTTCACGTTTCCTGAAAGATTTTGTGCAAGATTTGCTTTAGATATTTCTTTAACACTTGATAAAATTCATGAATGAAGGCATCTAGGACTTCTTTTTGTCAAGAGGTTATACATCATGATTTTGTTTTTTAATAGATTAAATAATTTCAATATTTTTATATTTATCCAGACTTGATTTATGGCCATGTTTATAGTCTATCTCTGTACCCAAACCAAGGGTGTTTTAAAAGAATGTATATTCTGTCATTCTTAAATATCAGTCCCAAGAATTTTAATTAAGATAAGTTGGTTGATGATGCTGTTTAAGTTTTGTATATCCTTACTGATTTTTGACTACTGTTCTATCAATTATCAAGAGAAGAATGTTGAAATTTGCAACTGTAATGAATATGCCAAGACTGCATTGTCCATCCCCCTTCTGGGCTCATACAGGAGGCAAGCAGTTCATACTTCTTTCTTGCATTGATGTCTATCTCCCTTGGCTGAGGATTAAAAAACATCAAAATTCTTGTGTCGATCACTTTTAGTATTTTGTAAGGAAGATAGCCACCATCATTTGTGTTTGAAAGAGACTACAAAAGAGAGAGAGACTTCCCTGGTCTAGAAGCATACTGAAAAAGACAGAGCAGAGAGCCATTATAGTGAAGCAAGTGGCTTGAGACAGAATTCATGACAATATGGTATTTGAGTCAGGTGCTGCTGGGAAGTAAGGATAACACTTTTGTTGATGGCCCTGAGGTCTAGGAAAAAAACTGAGACCTTTATCTGTTTGGTTTTTATACTGTCTGGATAGAAGTATTACAGTGCTAGTACAGGGCATATGCTTTGTATATAAAGCTTTCAATGATAGGTTTGAGCCTTTCTTTGTTTTGGCTTAAAAGAATATAGGGGAAGTTTAGGTAACAGTATGATCTATGTGAACTTTAGTAGGCTCTGACCAAATCTTTTCTCCTATGCCACAGAGTGTCAAATATGGTACCCAGCGATGAGTCTGGAGAATGCATCAAATATAACAAAGAAGGAAACAGAGTATCCAGAGCACATGCAATTTGATTTTGACTATGGAACTCTTTTCCAGCCACAAGAAATAGTTTCCCTCTTGTACATTTAGTATTATAATTCCATTTTCGAAATAAGTCCCCATTAAATTTGTAGGAGTAAATCCTAGAGAAGGAAGAAATATTTTCAGTTAATTAACCAAAGGCTAGAAACAGGGAAAATATATGGGTTATTTGGAATACATACTACCTGTTGTATGTTTGCTCTGAGAAAAGAGGTTGATCAAATGTGGCAGTGTTTAATGTAGAAAGGATATTGTTTGTATGTATCAGGAACTGATAAATGTACCCAACTATATTTATAGTTTATTCACCTTAAAGGTGAGTATTTGAAGGTAAGACAG
Organism: Trachops cirrhosus; assembly: GCA_028533065.1. Taxonomy (NCBI): domain Eukaryota; kingdom Metazoa; phylum Chordata; class Mammalia; order Chiroptera; family Phyllostomidae; genus Trachops; species Trachops cirrhosus. Next base: position 40,396,136 of record CM052547.1, on the reverse strand, counting down.
AATATTGGTGCCTTTTCAGACTACCCTCATTGATCTGAATTGTGGGATATTGCTATGTCTTGGTTTTTCTTCTTTAAGGGGGAATGATCTTTCCCTCAGTGTTTCTCTGTTTATAATATCTACAAATGACCTTGTCAAAAGCAGTCAGTCACAAAGTGGGTCACATAGCTGTTTGATCTACAGGACCACAAATTTATTTGGGGCTCTGTCTAATTTTGTTTAAAGCTTTTTCAAAATGCTCTACTAGGTGTTATAATCCAGGAAAAGTCCCTATTTCTCATTTTAACTTCTGTTTTTCAATTAGGTCTCCAATTTTAGACTTAACACTATTTTTTATTTTTAAAATTTTTTGTTGGGTTTATTGGGGTGATATTGGTTAATAAATCAGATGAAAGGGACATAAATTGGCACTTTATTTAATTTCTAAATGTGAGAAGGCATTGACTAGTCTATTGCAAAATTTTTCTGTAGTTTTGTGTTTTATTCTCTATTTGCACAGAAAATTGTGGTACAATTTTTATTGAAAATATTTTAGGGATACTTTTTTTAGGGATTTTGCCTTATTTTTAGGCCCCTTTTTGACCCTCCAGTCTATCATGGTAAAAAGGATCCTGTAGTTATCTTTCCTGGTGAGTCTAATCAGATTTTGCTATCCTACATTTAACACCCTAAGCACCCTAAGTTTCAATGAACACATGTACAAATTGATATAGGTCAGGTAACCCTAGACTATCTATTTTGGGGTACCAGGAGAGTTTGGGGGAAAGGCAGGGGGCTGGATGAGGGGGGGAGAATAAAGAGGAGATGCAAAAGGACAGGGGTTAAAGGGATAAGAGAAGAGAGACGACAGGATGTGGGGAGGCAACAGAAGCACAAGAAGGGGAAGAACTCATCAGGGAAATGACTCTAGTTTGTTCTTGCTTTAGTTTGTCAACTAGCTCATTTGCTTTGGCAAAATAATTTTTATTGAAACAAGATTAGAGTCAGAATTTTCTCTGGAGTTCTCTGCATACCAGTCAAAAGATGCTGCCCATTAGGCCTGTTAAATCTTATTCCCTTTCTTTCCTAAGGTGTTTCTCAAATGAACACATTTGTCCAGATCAAATGTTCCCCAGAGTTTTCACTGAAGAAATCATCCTTGGTGAAGTTATACCATTTAGAAAGATAGGTGTAAGATGTGGATTATAATGAACATATGTAGAAGGGGCAGGGGTATTTACAGGTAGAGGAGAGGATTTAGACTCAGGCATCTCCATGAGAGCTGGCCATGGTAGTAAGACATATGTAATACTTGTGCACCTCCTGTCTCAGACCTCTACAGGGATGCTTGGCTGTCTCTAAGCATAGACCTGACGACCTACACCCCTAACCCCACCCTAGCAGGTGGAAAATCAGAGGGAATGCTCTCTTTGGATCCAAGCCAAGATCTCAGGATGTCCGAAAGATTGAGAAAGGAAGTAACCTCATTCAGTTTTATTGATGACTCATGGCATAGTTTGTCCAAGTGGATGCAGATTTCTTAGGAACTACAATCTCAGCAGTTGTGAGGCCAGCTGGAACAACGGGCTTATAGGTTCTATGCCTGAGTTCTACCCAGTAATTCTCCTTATAATGAACAACATGTTTAAATAGTACAGTACAAAACAGTAGGACAAAAGAGCAAAAACAGGATGAAAAGGAGGGCCTCATCCCCCAAGGATGCCAAACAAATGAGAATCAATAACAAAACACTGTTATCAAACTGAGAATTAATAGCCAAAGACCACAACAGAAAAGGTGTGGGTTCAGATCTGGTACTGACTGACTCTTACTGAGTAGCCTCCACAAGCTGCCAGCAGCAAGTAAATGACAAGAAGTTTCTGCGTGTGTCTCACCTACTCAGAGGTGCCAGCACCAGGCAGCAGACTGTCTTTGTGAAACATTTAGGAAACTGTGAAAATAAGCAAAGACCATCCATGCTAGAACCAATAGAAACTAGTTATAGAAAGGCCATTGGCCACTGTCACTGGCGTCTGGCAGACACTCAAAGACAGTTAGAGAGTGGGAAAGCTTTAAAGTGGAAAAAACGGAACACTCGAGTGTGCCCTGATTGAAAGATGTTGGCTGGGAAGCCAGAGGTGTGCTAACTAGAAGTGAGCTTCTTCTGATTGGTTTGGGGTACATATCTGCGTTTCCCTGATTGGATCTGAGTTGGAAGCAGGGACACAAAATAGGAAAGATGGCAGTTTTTGATAAAGTAGTCATTGGACCTTTTGCCGCCAAGGGTCAGAGTTCTATTGTCATTTATGGTATGGCCATTACCCATTAATATATTCGGCCTCTTACACTTATGCACAGAACTCATTTTATTTCTCCTCTTATGTTATAAAGGCACCTTTTTACTGTCATGATTAAACAGATAACCACAATGACATACTTACTTCTTTCTTATAGATAAAAAGTATGTAAGACATTTTAGTAAAAGTTTACTCATTAAAAAATATTAACACAATAAAAGAAACCAAAACAACTATTCAGCAAGAAAATAATGATCTCAGAGAATTTCCTAAAGAAAAGCACATTTTATCTCCCTAAAATATCCTAGGATATTTCCTCAATGTCACTGCAATTACTTCTCAAGGCTATTTCAAAATTAATAAGGAGTTTTTACCAAGTATGAACTAAACTTCTTTACAGAGAGGAGGGTAACCTATTTTAAACTTTTGCACACCTGACAAGGGTTATACCATGTGATGACCAAAAAGCAAGGAAACCTAGAAGGCTCAAACTAGATGAAACCTTTGGAATAGTCACTGCTTCCTTGCAGCCAGTAAATGGAATTTTGAAACTGTTTGAGATCTTAACAGCCTCAACATGCTGGCAGACAACCTGTAGCCTCTTAAGCTCAGTGAGAAAAGCGGCATGCCTATCAGTGACAACGCAATGAGAAACATGCTGTACCACTTTTGTTGGTGCTTTCAGCATCTCTGCCCTCCTTCCTCCACCTCTTGCAGCAGCCTTTCACACACACCTCTCCTCTAACACCTCTATTTTCATTTAAATTTTCAGAGGGTAATACAAATCAAGGCTTTTCCCCCTGGAGCTTGGCATAGAAAAAGATAGTTCACCTTATCTTGCTCAGAGCCTACAGTGACTGACTAGTTTTAGATTTTGGATTTCAGGCCTTTGACTTATTCAGAATCCTAACTTTGGTGCAGGCATTCTGGGGTTTGGGGACCAGAGGGTCTGCGACCCACTGTGGGTTCTTGGCTTTATGCAGGAAAAAATGCAAACACAAGCCAGCACAGAGTTTAAAGTGAAAGGGAGTTTATTAATGAAGCAGTGAGACAGAGAATAGGCTACTCTCTTCAGCAGAATTTGCTTCCCTTACTGTGGTTCATTTAATGGGTGGCATTAAGTGGGTGGGGGCAGGTAGGGTGGAGGAGGGGGAGGAAGTAAGTAAGGGGGAGGAATACTCAGGAAAGGGTTAGAGATTTCTCAGAAGAGCCCCAATGACCATTTTGTGTCCTTGCACAGGCTTTCCATTCCTGATCACGGAGGTGCAAGACATGTGGTTTAGTGGGTTAGTGTATTACGGTGAGAGTGTATTGAGACTAGGGGTTACCATAGGGTGAAATTAGCTCTGTTGTAGTATGTTTCCCATTTTGAATTTAGCTAAATGTTTTCACTTCATGTGTTTTAACATCTTTCTACTTTATTTCCTATAAATCAAAAGTGGAGCATAAGGCAGCACTCTCCAATAAATGTATATTGTGAGCCCCAGATAAGAGCCACATTTGTGATTTAAAATTTTCTAGTTGCCATATTAAATATGTAAAAAGAAACTGGTGCAATTAATAATATATTCTGATTAACTTAATAGAGCCAAATTTTAATTATTTGAACATGTAGTTAGTATAAAATTATTAATGAGCTATTTTACTTTTTTAAATTCTTTATTCTAAGCCTTTAAAGTACAAAGTGCATTTTATGCTTCCACCACATCTCAGTCTGGAGAAGTCATGTTGAAGTGCTTATTGGTTATGTATGGCTGCTAACTACTATAACGGACAGTGCAAGTGTAACTCAGGTTTTGACTACCTTCAGAATGACCATCCTCAGAACCAGCCATTCATAGCTGGTGCTGGTTATCTCACATCACATCATGTCAGACAGTGCATAACACCAGCTTACCCCAACACCTAAATTCATAGGAAATACCATCTTCTTTTTTTTTAAAATCAAAGAATTGCTTGCTGTGTAGCTAATCTTTTAAGTACGATAGAATCCCATGTACCAACTAGAAATACATGGTCAGGAAAAATTTTAACTGGTTATAACAGACCAGTGGGCAAAGTGCAGAAATCAAAGAACACTCTCTTAGATGACACAGATTCTTCTACAGGCATTAGTAAGTTTGAGGAATTTTAAAATTTGACAACATGGGATAGAATTGTTCAAACATTCATTTTCCATGATTGTCTCATCATAAGTGTCTATTGTATGTATATGATGTAAAATAATGAGCTGCTTTGCAGCAGACAATTGCGTACCCCTAACCATGTTAGGAAGGTACAGAGTGCTAGAGAGAATGGATGTTAATTCTGTTAGTATTATGTTGTAAAGACCCTAGGAATTCCCTCAGTATCTGGAAACAACAGCAACAACAACAAAAACCAAAACAAAACAGAAAAAAAGAAACACTTGCAACCTAATAGCTTTAGAGATTATGCTAAGAAAATTGATGAATGAGTTACTCGTTGCCTTTAAAAATACATTTGCTTGTGTTTTCTTTCAGTGTATGCCGTTATCACTTAATGATATAAAAAGCATGTTAGTAGTAATTTTGTTGATGTATTTTGTATCGGATATTTATCATGGGGACGAGTCAAAGGTAACTTAGTCCCTGCGTGTAGATGCTCCTCAAGGATTTGACAAGGGACGGAATGGAGTTGAGCACATCCTGTTTCTTGAGCATGTCCTGACTGGAATTGGCTGATTGGCCTCTGTCTGGTGTTGCCTTTGTCTTGGTGTCCATGCCCCTGGATGAGATGTGCAGGACAACATCACAAGGGACCCTGACCATCTGTCTTTCCCCAGCAAAAGGAGGAAGAGAGGCCAGGAAGTGGTGGCCCAGGAGAAGGAGGGCTCAGGGCAAAGCTAGGGCCTTAGATTCTTGCCCCATCTTTCCTAGATCTATAGGGACCCTATTTGGGGGCCTTAAAAGAAGACACTGATGAGTTTTCTTTTCAAAAAATTAATGCATTTATTGCATTTACATAAACCCACTCCTCCAAAAAATTCAGCAATTACAATTTATTCAGCTTTGGAGCTGGGTGAACTCTGATGGGCACTGAGGATTTTACCAGGAGGCTCAGAAGCAAAAGGTGAGGAGCTGCTATTCATTTTTGTTGAGTTTCCTATCTATGGACTAGAAATTGAAACAGCCTTGTTAAGGCATTTTAAATTCCTTGACTACAATGGATATCTAATCATAAAATATTATTTTGGTTTTTTTTCCCCAGAGTTTCCAAAGTAGCTTTAGTCTACTGGAATAAATCACCACCAAAGGGACAAGGAAATGAAATCTGCGCTTGGGTGAGTGTGTGATTCTGGTTTACAGTTTCTGCTATAAAACCTTGTAGTGCTCTCACTGCAGATCATTCCTCATTTTTCCAGCATAGAGCATCTGCTGCTAAGGCAAATGAAAATCAGTTGGAACCAAAAACAAACACACAACGCCCCCAAAACAAAAGAAAACAGTGATTGGGTTTAATAATCATATATCATTAATGAACTTATCACTGTGTGAACACAGATATGAACAATTTGGTACACAATTTATATATTCTCTAAATTAGCATAGTGCTTTTTTTCCAAAGGCTAACATGCTTTGCGTGTATTATCTGGCTTTATATTACAGAACAGGGAGAGGAGTTGTTCTAGAAGAGCAACAGAGCAAAAGCACTTACCTCTTCTTTCTGTTTAGGTTGGTAGGATGTGGCTTATGGAGAGGCAGGGCAGTGCAGTGCAGAGAGCAGTGGGTTGGATTCCAAAAGCCTAGCTCACTCTCTCAGCTCAGCCTGTGTAGGCTGGTGAGACTGGGCAAACACAACCCTCTGTGAGTGAGAGTTCCATCCTCTTTAAGTGAAGGATGCGAGGAGAATTAAATAAAAGGAGTGCTCTTGACTCAATACCTTTCCATAGCACCTGCTCATTAATGTGTACTTTGGGATCAGTCCGACAGTCTGATTTATTAATGCGTGCACCCCTAAGAGGATAGCCACTGGAGAAGGCTCAAAAGCCCACATTTTGGGACCTCATTCAATTCATTCATTTATGTTTTCCAACAAAACCTGGGTCCCAGGACTACCTGGCAATCTTTGTTTTTACAATCAGTTCTCTACTTTTCTCTACCCATGCTATTTTTTTAATCCAATTTTTATTTGAACCCATTATGCTACTTAATCTCAATTCTCAGCAAATGACCTTGATTCTTACTGTACTGAGAAAAGAGAGAAAGAGGAAGGGAACAATATAAGTGGAATTTTCAAAACTCTCTATAGCTCTATCCTTAAATTTATCAGTAATCCCATTCATTTTTTCCTCCATTTTTGTTCTCATTCTGGGAAAATGAACCATCCCCAACCCACTCCACCCAGTTCAAGGGTAATCCACCCTTGTATTCTAATTCCATCCACTTTCCCCTCCTTAATACCTAGTCTGTTAATCATCCACTCTCTTTATTCTATGTTAACGTTTCTCTTTATAATGGCATCTTTGCCATGACCCTTCATTACATTCAATATTTTCTTTTTAAAAATTTGTTTATTGTTGTTCAATTACAGTTGCCCCCATTTTGCCCCCATTGCTCTCCCCTGCCCTGCCCATCCCCCACATCCCACATTCAATCCTCTTCCCCTCCATTGTCCTTGTCCAAGGGTCCTTTATACATGTTCCTTGCCCCTTTCCTTTCTTTCCCTCATTATCCCCCTTCCCCTTCCCCTCTGGTCACTGTCAGTTTGTTCTTTATTTCCACATCTCTGGTTTTATTTTGCTCACTTGTTTGTTATGTTGATTAGGTTCCACTTATAAGTGAAATTGTATGGCATTTGTCTTTTACCACTTGGCTTACTTCACTTAGCATAATGCTCTTCATTTCCATCCATGCTGTTGTGAAGGGTAGGAGCTTCTTTCTTTCTGCTGTGTAGTATTCCATTGCGTAAATGTACCATACTTTTTTGACTCATTTATTTACTGATGGGCACTTAGGTCAATATTTTCATCTTAATGAAAGAAACCTTCCGTAGAGCTGGGTTCTATGTTCTCATGGCTGAGAGCTTATATTCTTTCCTTGCCTTTGCCACCAAGCTTCAGAAGACCTCTATTTTCTGCTTCATTCTTATTCACTTGTCAATCTACTGAAGTGTGACCACCACTCTGCATCTTCAAGGAAACTACTTTTTGCCAAGATCATCTATGATTATCTTGTTTTAAAACCCACTGGTTACTTCCAGGTGTTTATCTTGTTTACCTTTTCTGAAACATCTGTATTCAAACGTATTCCCTCCTACATAAAATATACTTTCCCTAATTTTTTGAGATTTCCCATCCTCTTTGATTTTTCCCTTACCTCTTAGCCTACCCTTTAGTACTCACAGTAATCTGTCTACAACCAAAACACCTGAACATTTCACTTCCCTGATTAAAACCTCTTTGATTATTCTTTATTGCTTTTATGATATATGTCAGGTAAGTCTTAATCTTCCTTTGCTTTACTTTGTTAATTAATATTTTTTTACTTCTCTATCCTGAAATTCTGAGAGTCAGACTGAACAATGGAATGCTTTTTCAATGCATCATGCTTACTAGCACATAATTTTGCATATGCATTTTCTTCTTCCAGGAACACCCACTTTTCCCTCCCAAATTCATCTCACTTTCTCTTACCCACCAGATGTCAACTTCCACCTCACTTCCTCTAGAAATGTTTCACTGGCCCTTTCTCTTTCCCACTGACTAGCTGTTCCCCATGGAGGCTTTTTCTAGTGCCTGCTATAAATTTGGTGTTCAATAATTGATAGCTGTTATTTACTATTATTATTACTATTAATAGACCTAGACCTAGAACTAAAGATTTTGAATTTGAAATTCAATATTATTTTTATAATGGACTATATCATGGCTATGTTTATCCACACCTCATGAAAAACTTTGGTTTCTATGAGTGATAATTATGAGCTTGAAGAGATCCCCAATTGTTTGTCAGGCTCTTTGACCCCCTAGTTACTGAGCATTAATCTTAGTTTTGCAGAGAATGGAAAAAGACATTGCCTTTGTAAGATGAACATCAATTAGAATGAGTTAATATTAACCTTAACCATTTGTCCATGAAACTGAAGACATGTGCCTATATGGCCCTTAGCAACAGAGCTGGTGTAACAACTTTCACAGTTGCCCTTTGGCAATTGAAAGAAATGCTCCTAAAGGTGAAGGGTAAAGCAAATACTATGTCAGAGACTCCCAAACACAAACCCTGGAAACTATTAGTATTACTTTGGCTTAATAATCACAAAAATATTAATAGTCACAAGAATATTAATAGTCACAAAAATATTCATAAAAATAAAAACAATATCACAAAAATAAATAATTGAACAAAGTTTGTGCTGTGAGTTTGCTCACATATTGAGGTCACCTTAATTCATATAAAATGTTTTCTCTCTGTTTTTAAGGTCAGATATTTGTGGTTTCTAATTTTTACCTGAAATTTGTATCCCATGCTTGTGAGAAGGTAAAATTCTCCATTTGATTAACACTACATAATATCCTTTTTAAGTTGTCAGGACTGAATATTCAAATGAGAAAAGTCATTGTGCTTTAGCAGCATGCACACCCCTGTCCAGGACAATGAGCACAAATATAAAAGCATAAGTATCACTGCTGTTTTACACTTCATGGAGAGTTGGCAGAGTGTTAGATACCTTACAGAGCTTAGGAAAAGTAGTCTCTGACCTGAATGAAGACTGGTAGTAATTTAACATAATTGTTTTTTGAGTTGATCATCAACTATGTCATATTTGTTAAAATTCTTTTAAAGAATAATTCTTGTTATTGTTTTTACTATTATTGGTAAAAACTAATAGATATGATACTTTGCATGATGTCAGATTAGTCTTAAGTGTTGAAACATAAAAACATATACATTATTTATAAAGTATATATTAATCATTTATTCTGTAGGTACGACCATTTTGATAGATTAAGAAATATGGTCTACTGGTCTGCTGCCAAAGCAATGTTTGATTTGGCTCTGTAAGATACACTTGCATGTCTGATCTTCTGCTAGTTTCTAGCGTTGCGGAGCCACTGCAAAGGCCTGGTCATTACCTCACCATTCCAATCTAAGACATGCAAGTTATCCATGTATAGTAAGGGAAACAAGGGCATGCTCCGAAGAAGCTCCAAGACTCATGTGAACAGCTGCCAGAGAACAGGTGGTCCTCATTGGGGGGATCCACCCACAGGGCCCCCCTGGCCACCACAGATGAGAATAAGTCTACCAACACATGATCTGCTTGGGGAGGAAAGGTGGCCAATGTCTCAAAGGAGAAGGGCCAAGAGCTTTTTCCTCAATGAGCTTTTATTGGGGTCATTTTGCACAGGAGTACAGGTAAAGCTCATTAATCATTGTTAGGCAGTAAGGATCAAACAATAAATAACATACAAAGAACTACCAGGGCTTATTCTGAATCAGGGTCTGTTAGCTAAAGGGCTACAAAACTTTGGGAAACAAACTCATTTCCTGATCAGGCCTTTATCATTTAATTAAGAGCATTCTTATCTTAGCGAAGCAGGTTTCACAGGATTTTACGCATTCTTTCTCAGTTCTGATTACCCTGGGAACCTGCCCTTTCCAGCACAGGGCTGCATCTCCCTCTGTCATTGTTTCAGGCTTAAGTCAGGTGGGGGAAGTAAGGCAGCCAAGAGATTAGGAGACTTCTTGCAGACAGAATGAGGACTCAGGCTATGTCAAAGCCGAGGGATGAGGGCCCATCACCCCTTTTCTGCAGCCCCCAAGTCCTTCCCTGGGGCCTCCCCAGGGAAGATTGTGCCTGTCTTAGGCCATTCCTCACTTGGGGAATCTTACCGGTCATTGGCTAACCAATAAAGCATTGGAAGCCAGGCAGGGTGAAGAAAGAGGAGCAGAAGCGGCACTCCTGCCAGGGAGATAAGCTTTGTCTCCTTATTGGCTTATGGTCTGAAGGTCCCTCACTCAGCCTTAGCCATGGGGGGTTACAGCTTCTGAAACCAGGCAGGGCAGTTCCCAACAGGTCCTAGTACAACAGGTGACTTAGGAGGAGAAAAAGATGTTAACCAGGCAGACAGCAAAAAAGTGGCTGTAAATTTATCATGAAGGACATCATTATTAAAGTTATTTAATAATGTATTGTCCAAATTGGGGCACTTTTGGTATCAAAAGGAAGTTATTTAATAATTTTGCTGGAACAATGGCCAGTTTGGGTAAATAGGGACACATGATCACCCTTCTAATATACCATGACCATGTGATGAAGAATAGCTAAATGATTTTAAGGAGAGTGACATGAATAAATTTTATTCTTAAAGGTCATTTTTAAGGTAGCTGTGTGTTAGGTAACTAGGAAGGGAGAGAATGTGAATACAGAGATGTATGATTTCCTTGGAGAGTGTTAAGAGCTTCACCTGAGGCAAGGACTACAAGAAAACAGAAGGGGAAATAGATCTGAAAAATATTTAGAAGTCAGAATCAGTAGGATTGGTGATCAGATTTGGAATACTAAAAGGAGGAAAAATTTTAGAATAACTTCAGAGTCTCTGGGCTGAGTGATTGTGTTAATGACAGTGCCAGCAGTTAAAGATTGCATGAAGACCAGCAGGGGTGGGTGGGGGGAGCACGCAATCAGTGCTGACAGGCTGAGCCTGTGTGATTGTGGGGTACAATGTGATGGGATGTCTAGGAGTCTATTGGGAAGATGGACAGATGTTCAGAGGAAAGTGAAGGTTGTAGATGAACACAGAAAGCTATTGTAATTATAAAAATACTTGGCCTCAATGAAATGTTGCTGATGGTACTTGCTTGAATTACTGGAAGGGCTTGTTTGGCTTTCCAGTATTAATTCTTTCAATGGAAATGTGTACTAGAAACAAACTCTAATACTAATTTTTATTACATTCTTGTTTTATAGCATACGTTTTGTTTTGGTTTTTTTTTTTGAAATTTCTCATTGGAGAATATTTATGTTACAAAAGTTCCATTTCAGAACATTTTGCACAGGTTTTTTCCAAAGTAATCACATATGAAGCTGTAGGGTTGAGGCAGCCCACTCACAGACCATGAATTATACCGTTTAGCAAGAGTCTGCTCGAGAGTATGACCCACACTCCACTTTCCACTCTACTGTTTCACCTGTCATTGTCACTGAGGCACATTTAGGCATATTGTAATGAAACTATCTATAGAGAAACACTACCATTAGCTCAAACATGCAGACATTCATTCATTTACTATTAAAATAGTAAGGCGAAACTGTGTTCTCAGTGCTTTTACAGGTGGGAGGGTTCAATAAGCAGCAGATACTTGCCCAACCGTAACAGTCACTACAGTTATCACATTTACCTTAGTTGAGCTGATGTAAGGTTGTCCTGTACAACTCCAAATTTCTACCTCTGACCTTGCTATGACCCCAGTTTTCCTTTTTTTCCCTGGGTCACAATTTTATCAAGTTTGAGGAGTATATGGCTTGATTAGTGGACAAAAATCTTAAAATATGAAAAATTTAGTTTGTAGTAAATTTGGTCATGTTACTCTCCCACTTAGATTTTGCTTTAATGGCTTGTGGTGCCTCTTAGGCATGTCAGACAAGGTCATTCACAACCCTGGGGGCTATGTCTGTACTTGTTTGGTCTCTGTCTTCTCTTACACATCTTTCTATTCAGTCATATGGGCCCCTTTACTTACATTTTTCATAAAAGGTCCTCTTATTTCTCATTCTGGGTTACCTTTTTATACTTTGTTCCTTCTTCCAAGTTTACTTTTGCTTGTTATTCAAGATTCCTATCAGGTATAGATCCTCTAGAAACATTCTTTATTTCCCAAACTGGGTTAAGAGACCTTCTTACTTGCTCTATGTGTTTATTTCTATCCCAGCACCTACCACACGCTATATTGAATATCTGGGATTAATTTGTCTCCTTGCAACAGATAGTTCCTTGATACCAGGAACCATGTTTCCATCTTAATATTCCCAGCACTTGGCTCAATACCTGGCACATGGGAATTCTTCAATAAATGTTTGTTGAGTAAAATGAACCAATGAAAGAATAAACATGCTTTCTATGGCATGCTCTTTAGGATTGTAGTATTTTATCTCTCTCTCTCTGTCTTTCTCTGACTTTTCCTCCCAAGGCCATGAATACTTTGGTCTCTCTACTCTCTCAAAGCCTTTGACCTTACTAAAGGTCAAAGCAACTCTGGGCTCCTGTGACCAATTTTTCCACTCATTTTCATCTGGATGATGAAATATTCTATTAGGATTTCACTCTCTTGGGCTAGTGACAAGCAAGGGTTCTTCCTGAATAATTTTTTTAATGCTTCCAAAGTAACATATTTATAGTCAGTCATAGTAAAGAGAAAACTATTGCCTAGCCCACATTATTTCATTTTTAAAAGGTTTGTCCTTGCAAAAACCCCAAAAGGAGAGAAGGGGGGGTGGGGAGAAAGAGTGTATGTGTTTCTGTTTTTTTGAATTTCTGATCTCAGAAAAAATGTAAACCCTCTTATAAATGGCTTCATGGATTAGTTCAGGCCTATCCAGGGCACGCTTTCTTTTGATTAACTCAAAGTCAATTGATTAAGGACCTAATTACATCTAAAGAATCTGCTATGTTTAGCTATATGAGGTAACACAGTCACATGAATGACACCTCATTAATTTTGTGGTGTTCTGTTAGTTAGAAGCAGGTCACAGGTTCCGCCCATTCTCAGGAGGTGGGTCTGCACAAAGATGTGACTTATTGATCACCCAGCGTGTTTTTGCTGAATTTGGAGACAAAAGACCTGGTACTGTTCAGTAGAATATTTATTAAGCACACAAGATGCAAGATAGAGTGTTGGGATCTTTCCCTGCCTGGCTTTAGATACCTTACAATTTAGTGCAAGGGATAGGCCAGCAGTTTAGGGCCAATGAAGAAAAAACAGAAATCTCTACCTCTTATTATTTTCAATTTAAGAAAACACCACAAAGAAGAATGATCTTCAAACTGAAAAGCAGCAGACATGGAAGGGGGAATGGAGAGCATAGAGAGACAAAGGAAAAATTAAGAAGGCACTTAACTACTCTGATTGCATCAGTGACTATTTGCCTGATAAATATTATTGATGGTAGGAAGAAAACATAAATAAGACTGCTAAAGTGCTGTAAGTGACCTTTGAGCAATCAAGAAAAGAAATGCTGGAGGGCAGAAAAAGAAAAATATTCTAATTAAAATTTATATAATAATTAGTGTTTGGGAGGACTGTGTGCAAATGTCATGCTCAAGATTCATGATTCTCTTGGGTGGCCCAGGAGATCCATGGGGCTCTCATGCCAGCTTCAGGGACATGGACATACCACATAAGAGTTGATTCCATTGCCTCTCAGGCCCCGATAAAGTACAAATAGTATGTGAAGAATATGGTTGTATTTCCCTTTGGTACTTAAAGCATAGAACACAATTGGAAATGAAATCAGGTTCTAACAATCCTGAATCACTTCACTGAGGCTCATTATATTAGTGCACCTTCTTCCTTTCTCACCGTCTTCCTTTTGCCTGGTTTTGATGCTAGGAAAGAAAGGGGTGGGGGAGGGTATGAGAAAGAGAGAGACTGAAGGCTGATGAGCTGATGTACGGGGCCAGTCTATGGTAACAGATATTATGCCCTGCTATCTTCCTAAGTGACAGGCACTTTCAGACTGCATTGCAGGGTTAGCACTTTCTCAAGAATAACCTAATAGAGCACTCAAGATAATTCCTTAAAGGCCAAGGACCTAAAATATCTGCCGGGTGTCCTTCTATCTCTAGTCCTCAAGCAATCAGAGATCATTCTTTGGAGTCAGGAAAAGGATTTTCTTTGTCCCTGCTTTGCAGGCCCTAGAAACGCTCACAGCTGTGCAGGCACACAGCCTCTGTGTGATCCCCTAACTTCCTGCCTGGCAGAAGCTCCTATGCACCCAGCTCCACAGAATTTGACTCAATTGCTGAAATTTGTAGCAGTGTCTCTCGAGTGTCCTTGTCCAGATGATTTTTCTCCTTATATAGCCTCTCTGAATCAAGTCCCTTTAGACTTGAAATTCTAGATCATTCACAGAGTCTGCGACAGAAGCTGTGCCCAGAGGGGACAGGCACTTCACAGGGGCTACAGACAGGAAGCTGCTTTAGTCCAGGCATTGACCTGCTGGGATTCAGAACTTTGGGGCTCCATCCTGAGCCATGCATCCCCTTCCCCATTGAAAACCACTACCACTTTAATGAGCCAATCAATTAATTAAAAAATCAACAGGCCTTTAAGATTTCCCTGCCTCTGAAGGTGTCCAATTCCCTCTCATGGCAGAATTGAATTCAGATAGTCTTAATTCTTTGTCACATCATTCAGGACTCTGTGATTTAAACCCTGCTCACCTCTTAGCCTCATCTTCTATCATTTTCTCAAACAGAGCTGGAGCTGTACAAAAGTCCTTATAGACCCCAAATACCTCTCTTCTTTTAGGTCTGTGGAAAAGTTCCCAGTTTCCTCAACACAGAACATTGTTCCCTGCTTGTGTCTACTAAGCTTCTGCTCGTCTCCAAACTGACTTCAACTTGTACATCATTGGTGATTCCTTCCCTTCCCCTACAACTTCCCCAGTCATTCTGTCATCTTTGCTCTGCACTCTAGCACTTGTCCTGTTGGATTGTAGTGCTTTATTTTCCTGTTTGTCTTCTCCACTATATCTAAGCACAATGAGAAATGGAACCATATTTTATTTTTATATCCTAATCCTTTAGCATGGTGCTTTTACGTAACAATAAATATTTGTAAAATGAAAGGTGAATAATGTTGACCCCACATAAAAAGATATACAGGGAAGATGTAGGAGATGGAAAGCTGCCCGTCTTAATACAAAATGTTTCCCTTTATAGGATGCCTACAAGAAGATGAATCCTGGCCACTGATTAATATTATGTTTAGAAAAGTAAACATGGCAGGACTTACAATTATTTTACCACTACTAACCCCAAGATCTTTGTATGTTGCTAAGGCATGAGACAGATATTACTTTTAAAGATACATACTGTGAATTTGTGGGGAAAGCAATTTACTTCGTAGGTGTGACTATGAGAGCTACAGAGAGCCAGGCAGATGTGTTTATAATTGACACTGTGGAAAACATGGAGCCACATGAGGTTTAGTAAAAAGGGAACCAATGGTAAAAGTTGGCTTTGTGGCAAATTAATCAGACAATGGCTGTGGAAAGTGGTCTATCTCTTCTTTCCTGACCATGTGGAAATTCCTTCTACTTCATCACTGACACAAAACTTTTAAGCTCCTACTTAAATGATTCTAGTGTTTCATGACCAATAGACATTTATGTTTATAAGTATGTTCTTTATAAGATGCAGCTGGACTGCGTCTACCTACAACTTCTTTCCACTTGCTGCGACTTTGTATCTCTGGACAACAAAGCTTAATCTGCCTCACATATTAGGGGTGATAGGCTTTATTTTCAGTCTCCCTTTCTGGCAAAATATTCTGGTTAATTTGTGAGGACTCCCCTAACAGACTCTCACTAACTTGTCAAAGTCTTCCTTAAACACCTACAACTGAACACCTTACGTGAGATATAGTCTAAACTGTGTGGAATGATATACAGCTCTTGTTACTTTTAATCTAAGCCTGTATTTTTTATTGAAATTGTATATGAAATTTATTTACGTATTTTGGTTTGCATTTATTGTTCCTAGACACATAATAAAAAACCATGATTACAATCTGATCTGCTGCCCCAGCAGGACTGTCCAGACCCATGTTCATGCATTTAAAATTTGGAGATATAACTTTACCTTCCTTAATGTCTATTTATGAGTTTCACCATAGCTATTCTATCAAAATAATTAAGAAGCTTGATTCTGTCAACCTTTATATTAACTGTGCATTATAACTTTGATATATAAATTTGACAAAAATTTCTTCTAATCTGATGTCATAACCTAGATCCATTTAATAAGTATCTTCAAGTAGTCTGTATGTGCTAGACATGGAAGAGACAAGAGATGAAAATTAAATATATGGGAGACACCAAATGATTTCTACTGACAGGCAGTTTTAAATGACTCAAAGAAAAAAGTCATTTACATAAATAACCACACCCCAGTGTGCTGTGTGCATATGCAGGTAGAGGGCAGGACAAAGTCAGTGGGAGGGGAGAAAAGGGAGAGTTTCGTTCCCTCCAAGGATCAGAGAAAACACCATGGAGATGGTGACAGTTGACATTAAAGGTCATAAGAGCTCAGTGGAATTTCACAATTGTGGGATCACAATGTAAATGATATTTCAGGCCAAGGGAACATCACATAACAAAGACACAGAAGTGGATATAGTCCAGGCATTTGGGGAGGGCACAAGGTAGTTTAGGGCCCAGAGGCAGAACAGAGCAGAAGATAAAAAAGAGCAGATACCAGAGCAAGATTGCTGGGGTCCTGAATGTATGATGAGGAGTTTGATGTTAATCTAAAGAACTGGGAATCAAAGACTGTAAGGCAGGGAAGAGATATGATTAGGTTTAGGTTTCTGAGAGAAGGAACTATTGGCTCTGTGCACCCTAAACTGGAGCAGAGGCAGATGGACAGAGTTTGACAACAATTATATGTGGTATACAAAGTAGAAAGGAAGTCGAGGTTACTCTGGGGTTTCTGAACAAGTAGCCCAGGAGAATAATTGCATCGATTAGGGTCCTGACAGGAAGCAGTTAGCACACTTAAATGAAATATCTGAGAAGAGTTTTATGAAGGGATTCTTTATAAAAAGGAGGGCAGGATAAGGGGAACTTACAAGAGACAGCATTGTTCACTGGACTAGCAACAAGAGATACTGAAAACATTATCGTTCCTGAGCTTGTAGGGGCAGGAAAAGCAAGGGTCAGTTACCTGGGCCAGTACCCGCCTTCAGGAGGGGCTGCATTCTTTAGTTGAGTTGTACAGCTAGTCCAGGTCCACCCCAGAGGCAGGCATGTGGGGACATGGGTGTCCTCTCACTGACTGTCTCAAACAGAAGCCAGAGGGCAAGGGAGCCCATTGCTTTGGTCATTACAGTCCATAGATAGCTGTATCTATGGCTCAGGGTGATTTGCAGAGGTGAAAACAGTGGTTACTAAATCTGGAGGGGCAAACAGGCAACCTCCACACAATTATACTCCTACATTTATTTTATCACAAAATCTTCAGTAAAAAATATCCACTAAGACTGGGGGGCCTTGTGAAGTAACTAGATGTGCCCAACTTGATATTGATTTGCCTATTGACATTTTATGTAGTTGTGTCACAAGCTGAGAACCTCCCAACTGAATTTCATCCTTTCTCCAACTACTTTGTCACATAGTTTGTTGAAGTCAATGCAACAGCCTGTATATTGTCCGTGATTTTCTTAAAACCAAGTAAATTAATGAAAAAAAAAACATATTATTTAACAAAAGGTAACCTTAGTGAATTTTTGTATCCTGACTTGTTATTCCTGACTTTTTACATGCTCATAGCCATTTGCCTAATTGCACAGTTTAGCTGACTTTTGAGGATCAATGTCAAACTTGGAAGTTTACAGTTTCCTGTAACTTTTTATTTGTTAGGGAAGTAAACACACACATGCACACATGCCGTACACACACACAGACAGAGAGCCTGTACAAATCAATGCTCAGATCATGTAAACTGGACTAGGACATCTGTATTTCACACTATTTATTGATCCGCTCATCATTCCAGACTATGTAAAAGCCACTGAAGCTAATTAATGCCACACTCAGCCCCAACTCCTGTAAGCACTGCCTGCCGTCTCAGGCTCCCTTTGAATCTCATTTTAGGGAATTTTCTCTCTACAGTCACCATTCCCTGTAAGACTTCCAAGCAAAAGTATTGATATGAGTAGTATATTTAATACTTCCTTGTTTTATCTATAGCCCTTTCAGTTTTCCCTTCTATATTTTAGAATCTTTGTAAAAAAATTGCCCATGGCCTGGTTTCTTCAGGTGGTGTTCAGAAACTGATTGTTGAGTAGGTGAATGAATGAGGGAACAAACAGATAAGGAATGGAGGAAGTGATCAAGCGGTGGAGGAAATGGTGGAAAATGATACCAGCTTCGTTTCTCTGTGTATCCTTAGAACTAATTTCTCTCTTCCATGTATACTAATCCTATACACTTTCATCTGCCATTCATATCTTTTCATAGCTACTCTGTGGTAAATGAGATTTTCTTAGAGGCCATAAAACAGTTCACAACTGCAATTTCATTAGGCATTCAACTTCCATCATAAAACTTAATGACTAAGCAGATGAACATGGAGATGATTTTGTACGAATAAAGTGCATAGGCATACATATCATAATTTTAAAACTACTGTACAGTTTAAGCAATTCAGGGAGGCCAGCTGCTCTGAAAAGCAAGCAAGGCTGCCGTCCTGACAGCCTTTAGCACTGAATCGTGCTCACAGCGCCCTTTCAAACCATACTGGATTTCAATTGGGATAGTCTGACTATACCATGTGACAAACTCACATGGTCCCACAGCATTCCACCTTTTCAAAAGCACTATGCCATTGATTAGTCCAATTACATAGCTCCCTTTTCAATTTACAAATTAATCTCCACTTTACAGACAAAGAAACCAAGGCAGAGTCAATTTAAATCATGTAACAACTTGGCACCATAACTAGATTTAAAGTGGATAAAACAAATGCCTTTATATTATATACTGCTTAAACACTGCTAACTAAAGTTATATAAAGTGATAATAGTTCTTGCAAAAGTGTCACATGGTAGGCACACAAATTGTTGGTGGAAATATAAATTGGTACAATCTTTCTGAAAAGTCATTTGTCAATATTGATTGAGAGTAATAAAAATGTTATATGCATTGACAGTGTAACTAGATTCTAGGAATCCATACTGAGGTAAAAACCAGGGATGTTTCCTTCCTGGTTTCCCTCACGATGAAGATTCCTCCCACAAAGACCGCATTGAATAACTACTTATTGAGCACACAACACAATGTGGACATACAGTATCTTCACCGTTTCACTTAGTTTTCATTCCCTTCATATGAGAGAGGTATTGTTCCCCCATTATTCAGATCAGGAAACTGAGGCTTAAGCAGATATGAAGTACCAATGATAAAAAACAGGAAGTAAAAAAGTCCATGACCACCTGGGTGGCTAAGAGAATTGGAATCCAACATTATTTGTTGCACAAATTTTAGGAACTGCCTAACCTCAATATTAAGGATAGATATGAAAATTTTAGGGTAACATATAATATAAACTTATACTCTAAATAATTTAAGTGGTATTTACTTTTGATTATACCTGAAACAAATATTTATTGAGAAACTACCATTTGATGGGTATTTTCTAGATCCTCAGAATGTACACATGTGAATCTGGAGATTAGGCATGTGATCAGAACTGGAGATGAAATACTCACAAGAATTCAACATAGTGTCTAATGCCTGAGGCATTAAATGCAGTCAATGAGGGAATAAATGGGATAAAGAAGAGGCTCAAGAGCTGACCATCAAAACTTGTTAATGTTAGGAGGTTAGAAAGAAGGTGGGAACCAGAAAAGCAGACTGAGAGTTGCAACCCCTGAGGTAAAAGGACAGTGTGGACTCTGGGAAGTCAAGCCAAAAAAATATATTTCAAGGAGGAAGGCATGCTCAACTCAGTCAAATGCTGTTGAGAAGTTGAGTTTTTACTGGGCTGAGTCTTGAATTTGGCAATGTACAGGTCATTGTTGAACTTACAATTGTTTTCATCGGGGGCAATGATTACAAAACCTGCTGGGGGAGGAAAGACAAACAGATAAAAATAAAAATCACTCTTTCTTTGAGTTTTCCTATAATGGAAATCAGTGGGTGGGAGGTAATGATAGGTCAAGGAAGTTTTCTGTTTAAGAAAAAAGACATTGCAGCATTTTAGTAGATAGGATCGCTGTAGAGAGGAGTAATGGATATTTGTAGAAAGAGGTTAATTGCAAAAATGATGTCCCTGAGTAGGCAAGAGGAGATGGGCATAGCCTAGGGTTTGGCCTTAGATTGGATCCTAGACAGTTAACTTACTGTAATAGACAGAAAGGCATAGCACATATAGTTGGCAAGTTTTGTGATGAGAAAGTGATGAATATCTTTTCTTATTGTTTTTATTTCATTATGCAATAAGTTTATCAGCTGAGTGTCTGGAGATGGAAATGCTGTTGGAGATTTGAGAAGAGATGTTAAATAGTTCCTTGGGGAGTAGGAATGTGGATTGACAGTTGAAGAACAGAAAGGACGTTCAGGTGGTATTTAGGGTCTATTTGGTGAATAGACAGCTGCAGTACCGAGGGGTGGGGTGGCATAACTTAATGGTAAAACCCTCAAAGGAGCTGGCATTTTCTTTTTAGGGGACAAATAGAGGAAATGGTCTAGATGTGGCGGTGAAGTCCAGTACCATGTGGGACAGGGCAGAAAAAAATAGCCCCTATTTGAAAGTGATGTAGGGGAAGTAATGTCCTCACAGGTGTCTAGGTCAAATTAAAGCAGGAATGCTAGGAGAACATCCAGAGAAGAGAAATAGAATGTAGAGAATTTTGGTGATGACAAACTATGATTTCCAAAGTTTATAATCAACTAGGGAAAGTGTGTAGAAGTGAGGCTTGGACATTTTGAGATGCCTGAGGTTAGGAGAGATCCAGAGAATGCCGCGATATGCTGTGAGGGTTTCTCATGTGAATGTGTATATTCTGTTTATAATACAATTTCTGGGACCTCATTCTTGGTCAGTTGATTTGGGTAAGTTGGAAAGTGTATACGGGGGAATGCAGTAACAATCTCACTGGACTTGTGTGGAGTGCTTGAAATTTCTCCTTACTGTAATTTTTGTTAGTGTCTAGATGACAAAAATTGGTGTATCAATAAATAAAATACTTAATAATTCTTGTAGCATAATAGTAAATATAACAGCAGAAATCAAATTAAAATAATAAGAATGAATTGTAAAATGCAAATAACAGCAATTTCTTTTTGATGTGATATTATGCTGATATTGTATGCATGGTTCTTTTATTATTTTGTATGTTTTCTACAATTAGCATGAATATATTTAGAATCAGTAAAATAATTTATTTTTTATCTCTGTGTATAACTATGCATCCATTTATTATTTCTGTGCTTTTAATATTGTACTCATAAATTGGCCTGTGAAAAGGCGATATAGACAAAAATAAAGATGAATAAAAAGAATGGAATGATAGTAGCATAAAAGGGGAAAAAGGGTTGAATATAATTATTGAGTGCATGTACTACTATTTGTTTATCTATCCACCTGCTAATGGACATTCAGATGATTTCCAATTTGGGGCTATTATAAATGAAACTGCTGTGAAGAATCACATTCAAATATTTGTGCGCTTTTGTTTCTTTAGGTAAATACTTAAGAGTGGAATATCTGGGTCATATGGTTGGAGTATGTTTAACTTTTTAATAAACACTTCCAAGATAATTACAGTAATTTGCATCCCAAACAGCAGTGTTTAAATGTTCCTGTTGCTGGACCTTCTCACCAACACTTGATATTTTTATCTCTTTTAATTTTAGGCAGTCTACTGAATGTGTAGTGGTATCTTATTGTAGTTTCAATTTGTATTTTCCTAGTTACTAATGATGTCATGTTTACCTTTATGTGCATACTCACCACCTGTATCTTTTTTGTTAGTGAAGGGTCTGGTCATGTTTATTGGTCACTTGAGTTGTTTTTCTTATTATTGGATTGTGTTTTTTGTGCATTTCAGATACAGTTCTTTGTTGGGTATATTTTGCAAATATTGTTCCCTAATCTGTGGCTTATCTTTTACTTATTTTTTATTGAGGTATAATCGACATATAACATTAGATTAGTTTCAGGTGTACAACATAATGATTTCGTATTTTTATGTGTTGTGAGATGATCATCACAGTAGGTCTAGGTAACATCTGTTACCATATATACCTATAAATGTTTTTTCTTGTGATGAGAACTTTTAAAATCTGCTCTTTTAGCAATATTCAATTCAGTGTTATTAAGTATGGTTACCCATGACTTACTTATTTTATAACTGGACATTTGTACCTTTGGTTCCCTTCACCCTTTTCACCTACATTCAGCTGCTCTCTCTCCACTCAGGCAACCACCAATCTGTCCTCTGTATCTATGAGCTTGTTTTTGCTGTTGTTGCTGTTCATTCATTCATGTTTGTTTAAGATCATAAAGTATGTTTTTCTCTGTCTCATTTATTTCACTTAGCATAATGCCCTCAAAGTCCATCCATGTTGTCACAAATGGCAAGATTTCCTTCTTTATTATTGCTTAATAACATCTCATTGCGTGTGTGTGTGTGTGTGTATATTCACATTTTCTTTATCCATTTGTCCATTGATGGACACTTAAGATGCTTCCATGCCTTGGCTATTGTAAATAATACAACAATAAATATGGGGATGCATCTATTTATTTTTTAATTTTAACAGTATTTTTTGAAAACAAACATTTTTACTCATGGTGAAATACAACTTACTGATTTTTTTCTTTTAGCATTTATATTTCTTGTGTACTATCTAAGTAATCTTTGCCAAACCTAAGGTCATTAAGATGTTATCCCATGTTTTCTTCTAGAATTTTTGTAGTTTTTATTTCTTACATTTCTGTCTATGATTGATTTAAATTAACTTTTGTAAGTGGTGTTAGGTGAGATTCAAGGTTCATTTTATTTTACTTTGTATATGACAATATAATTATTGCAGCGCTAATTGTTGAAAAAGTTGTAATCTTTTTCTATTTCATTTCATTGGCACCTTTATAAAAAAGCAGTTGACTGTATCAGCATATTTCTGGACTATCTTTGCTGTTTCACTGATTTTTTGTCTATCTTTATGCCAGCACTACAAAGTCTTGATTATGATGGCTTTATACTAAGTCTTGTAATAATCTAGTGTACATCCTCCACCTTATCCTTCTTTTTTAAAGTTTGTTTTGGCTATATTGGGCCTTGTGAATTTCCATATAAATTTTGGAATCATCTGTCAATTTCTACCAAAAAATTACTGTTGGGATTTTCCTCAGGAAAATTGTGTTACATTTGTAGATCATTTTGGGGAGAAACAACATGTTAAAAAATATTGAATCTTCTGATCCAGGAATATAGCATATCTCTCTATCTACTTAGGTCTTCTTTAGATCCTTTCAATGGTGTTTTATGGTTTTCAGTGTACAGATATTGCACATATTTCATCAGAATATGTGTTGTCCCTAAGTATCCGTAATTTTATACTCATCTGAGGATGTGCTTAATGATTTTAGAGAGAGGGGAATTGAGGGAAGAAAGGGAGAGAAACATTGATGCAAGAGAGAAACATTGATGCAACCAACACCAATTGGTTGCCTCTCATATGCATACCACTAGGAAATTGATCCTTCGATCTAGACATATACCCTGACCAGAAATCGGACCTACAACCTTTTGGTTTATAGGACCATGCTCCAACCAGCTGAGCCACACTGGCCAGGGCAGTATTTCATATTTTTTTAAATATTTTATTTATTTATTTTTAGAGAGAGGGGAAGGGAGGGAGAAAGAGAGAGAGAGAAACATTGATGTGTGAGATACATCGATCAGTTGCCTCTCACAAGCCCCTAGCTGGGGAACTTGCCTATAACCCAGCCTTGTGTCCTGACTAGAAATCAAGCTGGTGACCTTTTGGTTTGCAGGCAGACACTCAATCCCTTGAGCAACACCAGCCAGGGCTGGTATTTCATATCTCTGATGCTACTGTAAGTGTTATTGTTTTAAAATAGTCTCAGCCCTGTATGAGTTCTGGAAATTATTTTTCTGTACTTCCTCTAGGTGGCCCTTTTCCTGGCCTCAGGTAGTTTTCACACACACATGTGCTGATTAGTACTCAGCTGATGACTCCTGAGGACTTCCTGTAGATATCGGGGCTCTGTCTCTTTGTGGCTCTCTCTTTTCTGGTGCTCTTCTCTGTGATATATAGTGACCTTGGGCTCCCCACCCATAACTTCTCAGTTAAGGTACATCCCTTAACTTCCCTGAGTTTTTCCTCCCTAAGCTGCAACCTGGAATCTCTCTCCAGGCAATAGACTAGGGCAATCTTAATTCTCAATTTGTTTCTTCACTCTCAGAATTCCCTGTCCTGTGATACCTGACGTCAGTGCCTAAAAGCAGTAAATTTTGTCTTTCTGTTGTTTCAGCTGAAAGGATAAAAAAGCAGTCCCTCCAACTGGGTCATTCTTTACTTATTCTTTTTTAAAATTTAATCTTTATTATATTTTTTCCAATACCATTTAGTCCCCTTATACGCCACCCCTCAGCAATCACCACACTGTTGTCCACATCCATGAGTCCTTTTTCCTTTCACTCATTCTTTAACACCTCATTTGAGCATCACCCCTCTCTGTGAAGAAATCTTTGATAATCACGATGGTAGCCAAAATAGCACCACCTTCAGTGGTGTTCATGCTCCCATCCTCAGAACCTGTGAATATGTTACTTTATACAACAAAAGCAGCTTTGCAAATGTGATTAAGGTAAAGAACCTTAAAAAGGGAGGGTCTCTTGGATAATTCAGGTGAACTCAATCAAATCACAAGTGCTTAAAAATAAAGGACTTTTCTAGTTGCAAAGACCAAAGAGATGGTCAGTGAAAAATACCTGATCTGCTGTTGCTGGCTCTAGCTGTGGAGATGGAGGAAGAGGGCCACATGTCCCCCCCAAAAAAAAGTAGGTGGCCTCTAAAATCTAGAAAGGACTATTCTCCTCTAGAGACTCCAAAGAACTCAGGCCTTTGACTTAGCCCAGGAAAAGGAAAATGAATACACCTGCAGAAAAATCTAAATTTCAAAATGCATAAACTTCAAAACTACATAATAAACGAGCTATGTTTATCTATGTGAGTCATCTATAAGTTTACTGCCACCACTTCACAACCTGTTTGTTAAGATATTCTCTGAAGTTTTTTCCACGGGGGCATCAAACTCTCTAGTTTCATGGCTGACATTTTGTAGCTGGTTTTCTAGTTTTATTGGTTTCTCAGGCATTTGTCATTTATTTCCTAGTCACTAGTCATTGTATTCCCTTGGTGGCATCTTCAGTATGTGAGATATTATTCTATCCCTTCTGACTTTATCACCATGACAATACTTTTAAGGATAGTTTGTGTCAAAAAGAGCGAGAGTGATAAAGGAATCAGAATTTCGGGAGTGCAGTCCTGGTCTTATTATTGTATCCCTTTGGGCAGTTTTACTCTATCAAATAGAGTTCATGGTGGTCTGTCTTACAGACAATGGCGTTTGCTGTTTAGCAGCCCTACAGCAGGTAAAGATAGAGAAGGGATTCAACATCCTACTGTTGTTGGATTTTTTTTTCATTTTGAGAATGAAAAATGAATAGAGGAGGAGAGGATTTTACTTAGAGACCAAGGATTTTAATGCAGTCAGCATAAAAAGAAAGAATATATGTGTACAATACTTTTTAAACTGAGGCAAATTTCACAGTGAAATACCAGATTTAAGTGTACAATGGTCTGAGTTTTGTTTACTGTGTACCCCTGTGTAACTAGCACTTGAATCACAATTATAGAACAATCTAGTGCCGAAGGAAAGTTCCCTGGTGCCCCTTATAACTTATCCCTACCTCTCTATAGGAAAACACTGTTTTGACTTTCATCACAATAGTTTAGTGTTGTCCATTCTTGAATTTTCTACTTCTGGAATTACATGGTATGTGTTCTTTGTGTACGGCTTCTTTGACACATCAAATATCTTTGAGATTCCTCAACATTCATACTGTCATTGCATATATCAACAGTTTGTTCCTTTTTTTTAAAGAATTAATTTTTTTAGATTTTATTTATTTTTAGAGAGGGGAACAGAGGGAAAGAAACTTTGGTGTGTAGTTGCTCCTCATGCACCCCCTTACTGGGGACCTGGCCTGCAACCCAGGCATGTGCCCTAGACTAGACATCAAACCGGTGACCCTTTGGTTTGCAGGCCCATGCTTAATCCACTGCGCTATGCCAGCCAAGGAAACAGTCTATTGCTTTATTCTTACAAATTGGCTTTACTAAGGAACAAATTACAAATTGTATGAAAATAAAGTTTCCCTAAATTTCTCAGTTCTCCTCTAAAAAAGCCTAGCCTCCTGAGACATGGAAATTAATATAATGGAAAGACAGGGAATGTTTGCTTTCCTGTACCTTAGAAACATTTTACTCTTCTCCTACCCTGAGAAAAGTATGTAGTCATTTGTCTAGTTAACTACTCTATGGAAAAAGACACTACAACTTTTCTTGTCTGCCTGAGAAAGGCAAAAAGGCGACAGTTCAAATATGGCTCTACAGCCTCCATGGTGCCAGGAAGCCTAGAGTGCCATCTCCTCAGGTATTTACATGTCAGAAGGGATAAGCCCCAGATCTTGGAGGCATTTCTAGGTCAAAAAGTCCAAGAAAGGGGTGCTATTTGGCTTCTGGAGGGATTTTCTTAATATCCTCCACGGATAAAGTCATAACCAAGAACCTTTTCCATCCTGTCTCCAAGGAGCAAATGTATCTCTCCCACTTTGGCGAGGAAAGAGGGAGATAACTGCTTTTTTTGCTGTATAGAAATGGAGAAAAGCCATTTTTCTGTGTCTTTTATCTACAAGGTGTAACCCACCAGTTGTGTAGAAGGTTTAAGTAATTTGAAGATAAGGAATTCTATATACATGCTAAGTAATTTAAGGACAACTTAATCATGTGTTGTTGTTTTTTTTAAATGACAGTTTCACTATGCAGAGAGTTTTTCTGTACCACCCACAAGTATTTTTCAGCAACAAATCTTTGAAATATTAAGTTAAAATATGGTTATAATACCTGACACTGACAAGGTTTCAACAAAACTGTAGGAGACACATACAAAGCTGAACTGGTGTCAGTTGGTAAGAAACTCTGATTAATTCCCGCAGGTAACTACATTCTAGAAAATAATTTTAGATATGTGTAACAAATTACCCTGGGTGATTACGGCTACATCAATAAGACATGTATCTCCTCCTTATACATCTTCTATATACTAGAAAATTTGGTACTTTCCATAGTTGGAGTTCAGCTACTGACATAATAAACTACAAGGGCACAATTTGTGTTATAGCTTGGTGAGACCTCAGAAAAGCCTGAATACAAATAAGAACATCGTGTTTATTGAGATAACTCTCTTTGATTAAGAAGTTCATCTTGGATAGCACATGCAGTGATAATTCCAATTGTTGCTCTAAGCAAACAGGAACTAATGAGAAGTTGGTGGTTAACGTTTAAATATGATGTGTTGTGATTGCAACCATACATTTTAAATGTCTATGAGAAATGGCTGGACATATTGAGAGTTAAAAGCTATTGTTCTGAACATATGAATATTGACATATTTTTTTTATTTTCTAAGAGGAAAGGCATTTATTTCTGTTCTGAAATTGTTATTGAATTCTCTGAAGTACTGTATTAGTTATTCTTTAAGTTTGTAAATTTTTGTGATTGATTCAGGATGAAACAGTGAATCAATATTTAGATTACCAGCTCCATCAAGATTTATACTCAGAAAATTATGTAGAAATTACAGGAAAAGGAATATTTGTAGAAGTGGTTTTCTCCACTTTAAGGAGTGCTAACTGATTCATTTACACATTCTTACAAATCTTTATTCAGAAACTGAATTTGCTGTCTAGATTCATTTAAAAATCAACTTCAAAATCCCAGAATTTCATTTTGGGGTCCAAACTTTATGCATATTTACATTTAGAAAATTGATAGAGATGTTTCACATTTGTAATTAGATAAATAATTGAACTGAAAGGAGGTTTGGGATTAAATTTTAAAGAGCTTGCTTAAAAGAGTTTGTTCTGAAAGACTGACTTTTTTTGGAATGAAATGAGAAATTGTGAGGCCTTTTAGGTCATGTTTCCTCTTTAAATGGTGCATTTAAGGGAAGTCCTGAGGTGAATACATGGAATTATATTTCCCTGATTTTTAATATTTGACAACAAAGTTTTGGTTTGAGGAATCCTCAAATTAGAGTCATATAATTTTAAAGCTAGAAGAGCCCATAGAGATAATTTAGCATAAGCCTGCATTTTATAAAAAGGAAACTGAAGCATAATTAGGATAATGTAAGGAGAATAATTTTATATCATCAATTAGTCATATTTTAGCCTTCCAAAGAAAAGCAAAGTGCAGTGATTAGTTAGAATCCACTAGAAAGACAAAATTTATATTAACCAGTTGCATACTCATTCTGAGCTAACTCATTCAGTTGCCCAGAATTTGAGAGGCTGTTTGGCATGTAATGGAAAGCACTTAAATATCAAATAATTTTTATATTCACTAAACAAAACTATTATTTTGTCAAGCTCATGTGAATAAATAGAGCTTGGGTGGGATGTTTGCATATGGATGAACACACAGGCACACCTGGGAGATGCTGCAGGTTCGGTTCTAGACCACTACAATAAAGCAAGTATCACAATAAAGTGCATCACAATCTTTTTGCTGGTGAAGGGTCTTTCCTTCAATTTGAAAAATGCACCAATGAAATTCAATAAAACAAAGTGTAATAAAACAGGGTATACCTGTATTTCATGTCTATCCTTTTGTCCTTATGCAAAGACTTCCAGTAAAAATACAAATGAGTAGAGATGGTTAACACATCAGAAACATGGAAAAATCATGAGTAATGAAATACAAGGAAGAATAGAAAACAAAGACTAGACAGAAGAGAAAGAATAGAGATTATCTCTTCCCAACACATGAAGCAGCAGAAGTACAAGGATGCTAAGCAATTTGTCAGGAAGGGGCAAGCTCAGGAACCCAAGCCAATTTTCCAAGACTCTCAGTAAGGCCAATAAGCTATGCCATATTTTTCAAACTTAAAATGTGTCAGCATGTCTCCTGATGACCTTGTTAAAATTCAGATTCTGATTCCATGGCTGGGACGTGGGGCCTGATATTCTCATTTAGGACAGCCCTGCAGTGATGGTGATGCTGCTGGTGTGGGGCTCACACACTTGGCAGCAAGGGGCCATATTCTATATGCTCCATGTGGACAAAATAAAAAACAAAACAACTGCTCGTCTGGAAAATGATCTTCTTCCTTAGAATGTTCACCTGCTGCTCTCAAGAAAACAAAAAGTCCCCACGTGAACAGAGTTGTGTGGTTGGGCAGTTTAATCTCAGTGCCTTAAACTTGGTGTTTTTCATCTCCCTGTGGCCCAGTATGTTCCTGAGGGAAACAGTTCTCGTTTTGCTTCTTTCTATTATGATCTACTCTTGGGAAAAGTCAGAAATTATTCCACACTACCAAGGTAATGTCTGATACCAAATTAGAATACTTTTCTTGGGAGTATTTGAATGTTATCAATACTCAAATTACCCTAGTTATAGAATACCGTATCTCAGTCAGTGGGTGAAGAATGTCCATTTTAAGGTACTGAGGGATGTTTTCTTTCTATTTGCTAGACACCTTGAAGGCCTTCCACACTGGGGAATTTTTCATTTGGGGCCTTTTCAAAGACCAGCTGAAGACCATTCCTTTTCCTACAGTTGACTTGCTGAGATGTAAGACATGTCTGATGATTTTCCCTACCCTGGAAATGAGGCACACAAGAGCCTTAAACAAAGAGCAAAGGTTGAACCAGTCTAGAATCTGGGTAAGAAAAAGGATTTGTGCAAGCCCAGTGCCCTAACAAAGAATCTTGTAACAAGAATTTGAAGCAGAGTCAGAACTCAAAATAGTACACAGTACAGAAGAAAGCCTTCATTAAGTGATTAGTTGAATGAATGAAAGAATTAATGAATGAATTATTCTGTAGCTAAGAACAAATGAGCTAAGTTGTAGTGAATACACATAATACTCTTTCACTTGTTTTATGTGATATAATCACAAGTGTGGTAGGAAGGAAATTCTAGTGCATTTCATGAAATAAGAGAGAAGTCAGGGAGGAGAAAATTTTTTTCTCATTTTTTTTCTTCTACCTATCCAGGCACCAATTATTTCCTTGTCTTATTTTTCCTACAGCTCATCTGAAAGACTAGTGTTATCTTCTTATATTAGGATCTCTGAAGCATTTGTTTATTTGTGTATACTTAGGGCCCTAAATATACATATACATATATACACATGTATACATACCTGTATACATATACATAGTCTCTCCAGAAAGTATGAAACCATGTAAAATGAAAAATAGAGAAATGTACTGAAGAAGATAAAAGATACAAGAAACAGTGCACACAGGACAACAATGTCTGAGTCTCCTTCAAAGTAGGCACCTTGGGACCTCACACAGTTCTCCCACCATTTCTTCCACTGTTCAAAACACTCTGCCAAATCCTTTGTTGGAATCGCCATCAGCTGCCCCATCATATTTTCCTGAATCTCATCAATGGTCTGAAATCTCTTCCCTTTCAGAGGTGATTTTAGTTTTGGTAAAAGCCATAAGTCACAGGGCACCCAATATGGCCTATGGAGGGGCTGAGTCACCCGGGTACTTTGATGCTTCACCAAAACACTCTGTACAAGACATAATGCATGAGCAGGCGTATTGTTGTGATGAAGCTGCCAATCAGTAGTTGCCCATAACTGTGGCTGTTTGGTCATATTGAATCTCTCTACTGATGAAGAACATTGAGGTAGTACTTCTTATTAATTGTTGGACCTGGAGGAGTGTACTCATGATGGACAAAACCTTCCCAATCAAAAAACACACTTAACATGGTCTCAGTCTTGCTGTGACTTTGTGGTAACTTCTTCAGATATGGAGAATCAGGCAAGTTCCACTGGGTGGCTGGGCCAGATCATAGCCATAAAAGTAGACCCCCGATTTATCTGGTTATGACCTGCTTGAGGAAATCTGGCTCATTGGTAGAGGTTTGAATCAAGTTATTAGCAACTGCAGCACTATGTTCCTTCTGCTCTGGCAGCAGAAGCCATGAAACAAATTTTGCCACACCATGTTTCATACCAAGATCCTGTGCCAAAATCTCTGACACAGTAGTTTTTGAAATCCCCTGATCAACTTCTTTTCTCACACTGTCGGTTGCTGATCTTTGTTGATTGCAGCCTGCACATGTTCAACATTCTCAGGTGTTCTGCTTGTTGCAGGCCTTCCAGAATGTGGACCACTTTCAACAGATTCTCGACCATCTTTGAAGCATTTTTGTCACACTTTTATTTGTGCTGCACTCATTACATCATTCCCAGAAGCCTTCTGAATCATCTGAATATTTTCCACAGAAGAATGTTCAAGCTTAACACAAAATTTGTTGCTGATTCATTGCTCTACTTAGTCAGTTTGAATGAGATGGCTACACAGTACACATGCTCACTCAATGGTGTCTACCATCTCCACTGACTGGTACAGTGAAATTGTCATAGATCACACATATGCATTCCAGTCCACTCTCCTTGGCTGCCAGGTTACATCAATCTTGTGAAAACCATTCTCATTATATTATCAATGGCTGGATTTTTCCTGGACAGGACCCACAGTATATTTCACTGAGGAATAAATAAACTCTTTTTTTGGCTGGTATGAACACAGAATGAAATGTATAAAAAACAGGCCATGTGTTATCTCTTCAAAGAGTGAGATAACAGAAGCAAAATTGTGTGTGAACTAGAAGACTATAGCCATCCTCTTGAGCTAAAAGCATTCCTGCCTATCCCAGGATGACTGTGGTCTCAGAAGAACAGATGTTAACATTGGACTAGACATGTAAGAGGTTACTGGAGGGACATTTGTGAAGGATACGGGGGAGAAAGCAGGGGTGTATGGCGAGAGCCTTTAGGCTGATGCATATAAAAGGAGAGGAGAAAGAAAGGAGACAGGGCTAGAAGGAGTCTCAGACTGCAGTGCAGTTCTAAAAAAGTTTCAGCCAGCCTATCAGAGTTCTGAGGGCACAGTTGCCCATTAGATTGGTCCCATATTCCAGAAGTTAATACCTAGAAAATAATACTATTCTTAAGAGGATGAACTGCAGGCCTCTCCAGGATGAAAGGAGCCTCATGTAGTAAACTTGTCACTATGTGCTGATTAGTCTTCTCAAAGAAGATTCAAAGGTGCTGAGCCTCTCAAAGAAGCTCAAAGGGGCTGAGCACTGGTCTCTGTAGCAGGCTGAATCTTCAGAGGTGGCAGTCAAAAGCTGGGCCTTGATAGGTAGAAGTTCATGCTCTGGGTTCTATATAATTTTGCCACTGTGGAAACAGCATTCACGTGCCTATCATGATGGTGACAAAGTTTAGTTAATGTCAACTGACTGAGTCATTTTGTTTATGTTTGGTTATTCAGCACAGCTTTTGTTTTGAATGGCTTCTGATGGTGCTTTGGGTTTCCAAGCATCAAAATCAATTTAGACCCTGTGTTCAACAGTCGTCAGGTTTTGATATTTCCCTTTTCCCAGGAAACAAATTGGGCAACCATTAAAGTATATGCCTGCCTCAGTTTTACACATTCCTTCTTTCCAGTCAGTTGATTCTGGATCTGAACAAGGGATTATGATATTATATTGGGGCAATACCCTCAGCCTCTTGCTCCTGGATTCTGCCTTCTCTGGCTCCAGCTATTAAGCAGCATACATCCTGTTGGTATGTTTTACTTCTAAGGAAACATGATCTGTTAACCATCTTCACATCACTGTGTGAGCCAATTCACACTGACTTGTCAGATGTACCAGCTAATGTCAGCCTCCCACTTGTGGTGGGTAACATCACCAATGTTAGTGATGCTTCTAGTGGTCTGAACTGCCTCAATTTCCACTGGCCCTATCAGAATTAATGAATCCCATCTCACGACAACCTCTCTTGTTATCATCCTTTGCCTCAAAGAAGAACCACCACCACCATTCTTGGTTATGCTGGCTTCCTCTCATCAGCTACTTTTCATGTACCCTCCAAACCCATTCCCATGGCTACTGTCTTGGCTATTGCTGCTACATCAAGATAATTTTTTCAAGTCTCTCAAAGTACCATAATTTCTTTTCTGCTTTATATGGTCCAACATACTTCCAGGTGGGTTATAACTCTAGCTATCAGCATAGAACCAAGGAGAGGACAAGGGAGCAGCTCTTGAGAGAGGGATCTTGTCAGGAGAAGCCTCTGCAACATCTTACAGCCTGGAGGAAGCACTAGCTCCCAGTAGAAAGGGGACACATTTGCAACTCTGAGGGTTAGGACCACAGAGCAAGATCCACTGGAACATCCATCTAGATGTCCTGCCTTATGCCTCAGGGTCCCAGGTTTTCTCAAGCAGGGCTCCAAGCTCAGTAAAACAGATTGCCTTAGCTAAGCATTTCAGCTTCTCTGGACTCAGTGTCTCTCAAGTGAGTCTGCTCTTCAGCTGAGTCAGACCATCTCTTTAAGAGATAAAGCTTCTTTGAAAGTGTCCAAAAGAAAGTGTCCAAAGACCTCATGGCTCTCATGCATGTCTTTAATTGTTTGTTCATGGCCCTCAGTTTCTCCTTATGCTTCTGTGAGATCTCAATGCAACTTAGCAATAATCAACCAACTCTGCTATCTTCGTTGTAATTATGCCTTCATATCTTTCAAATGCCTGGATCATTGCCCTTGGAGGGGACTCCCCTCTGCCAGGATGTTTTTGCAAGTCACCAACAAAGAACTCTACAGCAATCAGACCACCATTTATGCCAGGCCTAAGTGTACCACACACTACTCAGGAAGGCAACCCGCTTGTCTTCCAGGCAGGGAGTGAGGCAGACTCCAGGCTCTTCTTCAATCCCTGTTTCCTTGGACTGACCCTGGCACTGCCTGTGTTACCTTGAGTCCCCTGAGAAGCAGACGCCAGGATGGGAGCAGAAGTGCAGAGCAGTTATTGAAGGAATTGCAGGAAAGGATCATGGAAAGAATCAGGGCTGGGAAGGGGGAGGCTTGAACTGACACCTGTGAAAGGAGATGGGGACAGGGCAGTGGAAGATGGTATAGAAAGAGAATCAGTCCATGGAGCAGTGCCAGGAAAGATTCCGACTAGCTGAAGCAGTGTCCTCGTGGTAAGCTGCGTGTTAGAGAATTCCCTTGTCCTGAGGAGTCCCCCACTGTCTAGCCTTTGTCTGGGAACAGTCAAAGGGAAACTGAGCTTTAGCACTCACAAGGTGGAGTTCAGAAGGCAGGTGGCCAGGTATGGAGGTTAGCTAGGCTCCCCCCTGCAGGCTGAGCAGCACCTCCCCAATGCCACCAACACAGACTGTAATAGCTTCCTGACTAATAATTAACATTCACTAAGCATTTGTTGTATGCCAGGTACCATGTAAAAGGTTTTGGACACATCTTTCCATTTAGTCTTCACAAGAAGTGTAAACAAATCCCAATTTTTCAAAATCAAAGTGAGGTTTAGAGAGGTTAAGTAATTTGCCATAGGTCATAAGGAGTTGGTCCCTAGACAGGAATCCTATAAGTTCCCATGAAAGCAATTTTGCATATATTTACAAAACACATACTCTGTTTCTGAAGGCTCACTGCGTTTTTGGAATATAATGGTAAACCAGGCAGCATGAGTCCCGTTGTCAGAGAATTTAAAACTCATTGGAGAAATCTGTGTGCAGATATGCAATTTAATGTGGCTCGTCAACCACATAGAAAGGCCCTTATAATGTCATGTAAGTCTTCCTGGAGGACATAATATTTAAACTGGAGCATAGATAGCACTTATCCAGGTGGCAAGAGGTGGGCAAAAGAAAGTACCAAGTAGAGGAAACACTACGTGCAAATGCTTATGGGCCAAAGAAACATAGGAGCCTCAAGATACTTGGTGATAATGGACACCATAGCATGTGGAAAGGCTCCAAACTGTTAGTAATGTTGAAACGTCTTCTGTATAAACATGCACAGAAGCACAGTGACAAGCAGAAAAGATAGGGTCACCTATTCTCAAAAGGGATATGTTAAACAGCATGAAAGTTGCATTATGGAAAATAAATAGAACATTCTTTTTAAAAATACAGAATTTAATTGCATTGCATTTACTTGACTTAAGATAAAAAAAAACCCACCTTATTTGATTAATACAAAAGTGTACTGATTGAAATCTCTGCTTTGCAACTGCCTCCCATGCTGCTCCGATGCTACCATCTCTGAGGTGTCAATAAGTTGTTTCATTCCTAAACTCACTATAATGGTCTCGTGCTGATTCCAAGAGTATTAAGCTTTGTGTTCTGACCTTTAAGGTACTCCAGAAGATAAGGGAGTACGAGTTACAGTAGGAGGAAGAGGTTGGTAATTCCTTTATTTAAAAGAGGTCAACATTTCCCCCCAAAAAACATTTCTTGATACTGGAAATTGACTCAAAGAAGAACAAAATGAAGCATTTATTCCTCTTTTTGTTTGCTTTTTTTTAATTTTATTTTTTCATTACCATTTATCTGCCTTATGCCCCCTTCCCCCTGCAATCACCACACTGTTGTCCATGTCCATGAACCCCCTTTCCTTTTTGTTCCATTTCTCTACCCTCTAGCCATCTTCTCAGAGCTGTCAGCCTGCTCTCTATTAGTGAGTCTGTCTTTATTTTCCTTGTTAGTTCGGTTTGTCATTAGGTGCCATATATGAGTGAAATCATATGGTATATGTCTTTCTTTGACTGGCTTATTTCACTTAGCATAATGTTCTCTAGGTCCATCCATGCTGTCACAAAGGGTGACATTTTTTCTTTTTTATGGCGAGTAGTATTCCATCATGTAAGTATTCCATAGTCGCTTTATCCACTCATCTACTGATGGGCACTCAGGCTATTTCCAGATCTTGGCTATTATAAATAATACTGCAATGAACATAGGGGTGCATATATCCTTTTAAATTAGTGTTGCAGGTTTCTTTGGATATACTCCCAGAAGTGGGATTGCTGGGTTACCCAAAGGCAGATCCATTTTTAATTTTCTGAGGTGTGTTCATACTGCTTTCCACAGTGGCAGCTCCAATCTGCATGCCCACCAACAGTGCACGAGTTTCCTTTCCCCCACATCCTTGCCAACACTGTTGTTTGTTGATTTATTTATGATAACCATTCTGACTGATGTAAGGTGATAAACTCAAAATGGATTAAAAATTTAAATGTAAGTTGCAAAACTATAAAAATCCTAGAAGTAAACATAGGGAGTAAAATTTCAGACATACCTCATAACAATATTATTGCTGTAATATTTTTCCTTGCCCAATCTCCTTGGGCAACGAAAAAAATAAGCAAATGGCACTACATCAAATTAAAAAGCTTTTGCACAGCAAAAGAAACCATCAACAAAATGAAAAGTGAACCCACTGAATGGAAGAACATATTTTCCATTGATACATTTGGTAAGGTGTTAATTTCCAAAATAACTGTTTTTTACAGTTATAGTAAAGCAATTATACAACTCAACACCAAGAAGACAAACAATCAAATTAAAAAATGGACAAAGGACCTGAATAGACACTTCTACAAAGAGGATATACAGATGGATAATAGACATATGAAAAGATGCCCAATGTCATTAATCATCAGAGAAATGCAAATTAAAACCAGAATAAGGAAGGGTAGTTTTAAAAGACGGAGCTGGCCACAATATCAGCAGCTTTGCTGCTAGAATGGGTAAAATCTACTTGGTTTAGAGGAAAAAACCTGCGGATTTGCAGAGTAAAAGAGACAGATTTTTGCGACATGGGAAATAATAGCATCACCAACTGGTGAACTGATAAAATATGGCATATGTATGTAGTGGAACATTAGTGATATAAAGAAATAACTGCTGATGCATTCTCCAACTTGAAACACTTGAAAAATATGCTAAATGAATGAAGCCATTCACAGAAGAACATATATATTCTATTTATGTGATATTCAGAAAAGGCAAAACTATATATAGGAAGAGAAAACAGATCATCTGGTTGCCTAGGGTTAAGATCAAGGACTGACTGCAAACAGGCATGAGGGTACATTGTGGGGAGATGGAAATGTTACAAGGCTGGACTGTGGGAATATTGGCACAACACTATGAATATACTAAAAGTGACCAAATCTACACTTAAAATGGGTGTATTTGTATTTAATAAAATGTAAATCATATCTCAGTAAAGGTGTTAAAAAATCTCCAAAATCTTGCC
This sequence comes from Trachops cirrhosus, assembly GCA_028533065.1. Lineage (NCBI taxonomy): Eukaryota > Metazoa > Chordata > Mammalia > Chiroptera > Phyllostomidae > Trachops > Trachops cirrhosus. The sequence continues at coordinate 40,358,699 of CM052547.1, read as the reverse complement.
CCATTGCACCCGTGAAAACATTTCCTCATACTGGCCATACTCTGTGCAATGGAATAGTTGTCCAAGCTGACTCCTCACTGTTAGGTCTGCTCCTCACCTCCAGCAGCAGCAACCACACAGTCCGCAAGCAGGGCTGCCCAGCCAGGGAGTGCAGCACACTGCAGAACTGAGTACAGGGAAGAGTTGGTAACATTGTAACTACCTCTTTAACTGAGAAAGACCTCTATTTGCCCCAGTGGGTGGAGGAGATATTATCATTTTTTACATTTCCCTTTCTCACGAAAACTAGAGAACATGGCCCAAGTTTCATTTTCTTCATGAAGCCTTCCCTGACTATTCTAGCTCATAGTAATGTATAATGTAATAATTAGTTGTTTTCCAATCATGTAATGGCCTTTCAGCAAATTTTGTTGAAAGCATAATAGGTGCTGGATACTATTAAGATACTGGAGAAAGACAAAGACCTTACTTCCGTGGGATCTATATTTGAACATTTATATATAGTACTGCATCCATGTAATTAAATCTGTTAGTTTTGTTGCCTTTGTTATAGTATGACTTTCTGTTTGAGGGGAGGCACTCTCTTGTACCTCTTTTTATAATCTCTAACACCACTCTTAATGTAGTTTAGGCCATTTAGTGAAATGCATGTGTTATCTCTTTCAGGGAAATTTGCATTTAGGTCTTAATTTTATTTATAGGAAGAAAGACCTGGGTAGAGCAATTTAGGAATTTTTAATAAGGGAGTGGGAAGAGATTTATTTGTACCAAGTAAGTAAGAAGGAGAGATTATTTCTCTGCACTTCCGAAATTAAAACATTCAGTGAGTTTTAATTCTGTCTATATTTAAGGAAAGTTCTGGATTTACTCCAAGTTTCAATTACACTTGTTAATTAGAAATATGTTAGAAGTTTCATTTGTTAGGGTAGGGAAAACTAGCTGCTGTAATATTAATTTCTGAAATTCAGTGCTCAGTAGAAGTTTATATTTTATTTATGTTCATTCCAATGTGTGCTTGCCAGGTGGTCTACCTCATGGCCATTTCAGGACCCAGGTTTATGGGGTCCTTCCATCAGCTGACGAAGAACCAGAGATTACACAGGGAAGACATACCCTCTTCTCAAGTACTTCCTACTGGAATTGACATGTATTTCTTCCACTCACATTCTATTGTCCAAAACTCAGTCACATGACCACTTCTAAATGCAAGGAGGTGTAGCAAATATAGCTTTGCTACATGTCCAGGAGAAAAAGGAAACAGGTTTTTGGAACATGTAGCAATCTCTGCTTTAGAATTTGTACCCTGTTGTTCCAGAATAGCTCACTAATCTTGGATATTTCTGACAAATGCTCATGAATAATTCACTTTGTCACAGTGGAGACATGCCATATGCTGGCTATATTTGTGCTATCTTGCATTTTCATCTGGGCTATTTATTTTTAATAGTAAAAAGACATTGTTTCACATTATAGTAAATAAAAATTGCATTTTACAAACAAATGGCATACTATGAAGCCATTTTTGTAAAACGAGAGTGTAAGCACAAAAAAAATTCTGGACCAAAAAACATCAAAATGCTAATAGTGTTTACCCCTTTGAAAATTTAAATAATTTTCACTTCGGGGTTTTTTTTTTTTGGTATTTTCTGAAAAGTTTTAGAATAAGCAGGTATAATTTTACAATCAGAAAAATAAAAATTCTACTTAAAATAATAGGGATCTACTTGCATAAAGTTTAGTGCATACTATAGAGTACTTTCACATATTTTATTTTATTGCTCTTGAGAGTTAGTAAGGTGGACATAAATAGTATTATGCCCATTTTACAGATGAGGAAACTGAAGTGCAGGAGGAGCAAGTGCCTAAGGGCACATAGCCAGAAGTAGCTAAACTAGGACTTGAACCTAGATTATATCCTTTCAAATTCTTTGTCTTTCCATAATATCAAGTTGGTTTCAGGAATATTGTGCTATTGAATGTTTCACTTTTTAGTTATTAAAGAAGAAAATTACACAGAAACTTGTGTGTGGAGGGGAGGAGTCTTCTAAAGGGCCCCAAGAAAGATACAAGAGAAGTTTCACTTGACTTTTCCAAAAAGGGGACACAGAACTAGAAAAAGGAAAGTGCCCAGTGCTCTTAGGTGTTTTTAAGTGAGAATTTTTTGACAGAGAAATTATGGTGTAGCATCACCTTTTTCACCTCTAGAGCCACTTGGACAGAGGTTGCTTTCTGGCTTTTGGCTGCTCTCTTTTTATAATAAGGACTGGAAAAGTTTCCAGGCCAGCTTGTCACTGCCACATCTGATCCAGACAGCTTTGCACTCTCCAATTTTAGTTACTATTTTGTTTTCTCGTCTCAGGGTAAAAAAGAACAGCCTGTAACATTGCTGTGGGGGATTTCTGGAGCAAGCACTACACTGTGACTGCAAGGGAAAGGCAAGGCCGCCCCCACTCTGGTGTGCTAACTGGTCTCTTACAATTTTCCCAGTCAGCAGAGTCTCCAGCCTGCAGCATTTCAGCAAGCTTTGCTTTATTTCAGGGATATTTGGTAGGAACCAGAGAGGATGATTGGCGTGTGGACTGTTAAAGATGTGCCACGGAGTTGGAATTCTCACTGAGAAAACTTACACACATGCCAAAGGACAGAGAGAAGGAGAGAACCGCTTCCAAGACCCAGTGTTTGGAATGGGCTGAAAGCTAGTCATTATGTTACCCAAATGCATGTTCAAGATGAAGTTAGTGACAGCCCAAATAAGCAAATCCAAAGAAGTAAATCCACAGACATGATAGCTTTTAATTCAGTTGCTCCCAGCTCCCACCCCTTCCCACTCTCTTTCCTTTTGACTTACATCTCATCACAGCTACACTTGATGTTCTCCTCCAGTCTTTCCAGAAGAGCAAGTTTTAAAGAATGATTATGGTGTGGTGGTGGTGGGATGTTATTTTAGATGGCAGAATTATTTTATTCATGAGAGAGATTTCTCTACTATTTTAGCAGAGGTTCTCAAGAACCTTGACATAAGGTACAAAAATAAGGAAATCAGAGCTTGAGTTTCATCTGCTCAAATACTTGGAGCCTACAGTTGAAAGGTAAGTTCTCTGGGTCATGGGGTACATGTCTGAGTGTCACAAAGAGCAAGTCAGGCTCTGGCCGGTGTGGCTCAGTGGATTGAGTGCCGGCCTGCGAACCAAAGGGTTGGTGGTCCGATTCCCAGTTAGGGCACTGCCAGGATTGCAGGCCAGGTCCCCAGTAGGGGGTGCATGAGAGGCAACCACACATTGATGTTCATCTCCCTCTCTTTCTCCCTCCTTTCCCCTCTCTCAAAAAAGAAATAAATAAAATCTAAAAACATTGCTCTAAAAAAAGAGAAAGTCAGGCATATAACATCTTTACCAAAGAAGATACAATATTTCTGATTCTGTTCCTGAAACTCAGCTTAAAAATTGTTGAAGATACTCTAAAATTTTGTATCCTAGATAATTGTCAAAAAGTTGAGGCATGAGAGAAATTTTTTAAATGAAATAAAACATATACATACGAGCCAAGAATGTTTCAAATTCTGTCACACTAATCTCTTGAAGTGTTATCTAGTTTGTTCCCTCAATAATTTGCAGACGGTCACTAAGTCAGAATTCTAGGGAGAGAGGTGCATGAGGTGCTCTAATTTCTAGAAGAGAAATTTAAGGAAGGTGTGCACCAGATGTTATGGAACAGTGGGAGTTTCTAGCATATTTATATGAGACTAAGTTTTATTATTAGAAAGCCTCTGTTTACAGAATGAAGAGAATACAACCTGAGTTTGAAAGAAAGAGCAAAGTTGGAGAGTGAGAACTTTGTGTGCTGAGGTAGAATGGAATTTGCAAATACTAAAATAGAAATGGTAATGAACTTCTGTCCTTGATCTTCATTTTTGAGGAGGACTAAAGAAGATCAGAAATTTCCTAATCTGGTTTTACTTCTTGGCAGTTAGTTGGCCATTGTAATGGGAGGGCCCCTTGAGATAACTCAAAGCTGTCATGTCAACCGGACCCGGTGAGACAGGGCAGCTCTGGCATATCCTGAGTCCTTGGAAGACTGAGAGGGTGGCATTTCCATGGCTGGCTGTGTGCTGGACAGAAATCCAGACACCTGGGAAGTCTGGTTCCATACTTTAAGAACCATGTGACTCTGGATTATCCCAAGCCTCATTCCTTTACACTATACAAAGGGTATAGCATAGCAATGTCTTATAGGTTGTTATTCAACCTGAATTCAACTTACCTACATTAAATGAAACTTTCTAATGCAGGAAGTATTTAGTAACATTAAGAATAGAGAGATACCCCAGATTCTTAGATTTCTCCTGGGAAAATATTGCATGCTGACATCTGTTACAAATGCCCAGTAAACACTTATTATAGCGTACAAAGTGAGGAATGTCAAGTCAGAAGTAATCCATAAAATCAGGCCTCTGTCTTTATTCTATTTCTTAAATAATTAATGTTTCTAATCATGCCTTAAGGTTTCCAGACTGGCTTTGTTTCTTTGACCTCTAATTGACCTCACCAATTTTTATGTGCAAATTTTGCTTTTCTACTTTTGGCCTTCAGGTAATTCATTAACACCTATTTGCTCTTGACTCATTTGTCATTACACTTTCACCTTTGCAAAAATTTTCTTTTCAATTTGCCTCTTGTTTGTTTTTATCAGAAATAGTTTACTATTTGGATGTAACTGTGAATGGAACTATTTCCATAATAGCTAAGAACATTTTCGGCGCTTTAAGATTTGTAAAACTTTTCAGATTGAGAAAGCTGATTTCATTGCCCACACTAGATTGCTTCCTTGTAATTCTCACTTTCTTCTTTTCCTCACATCAGGGGAAATTAGGTCTTGTGATTCTTCTAAACTACTTCATCATTGGCTCTTGTACATCTGATCTTAAGGCTTTATTTGCTTCTTTCTGCTTCAATTTAATTTTCTTGAAAGGGTTCTCTTTACAAACCCACTGCCCAACTCTTTCCCAAGGGCAGCAGGCTGCGCTGGTAGTGGTGGCTTCTCAAAGAGACTCTGTCTGCTACCGTGGAATGCTGAATTAGGCCCACCCCCAGGCTCGTCTGTGAGGCTATTCAATAACAGCAAACATGTATTCAGTGCTCACCATGTGCCTGACACTGTTCTCAGTATTTTGCATGCCTTCGAGCCAGATGAGAAGCTTATGAAGCAGATATCATTACATTTTAAAGATCAGGAAACTGACACCCACAGGGCATAAGTAATTTCCCACAATCATAAAGCCAGTAGGTAGCAGAGTTAGGATATGAATGCAAATGATTTGGCTCTCATACCAGAACTTTTAACTGTCACATTTTTATGTTATTGTATTTTGATCTTCTGCTATTGTTGGTTGCCCCCAAATAGATCACAGTTTGTACATCATGCTGATCTATGTGGTCCTGCTATTTCATGAATGCTTACTTTGACTTAGAAACAGTACAAGAAAAAAATGTTCTACAAACAGCAAAAGACAGAAAAAAATGAAGAAATTATTTAATGAGAGACTTGAGGTTTTAGAGAACAAACCAGATCCATAAAAGAAGATTATTTTGATCCTATATAAAAGGGATATAGTAGGCAGTTGGGCATGAGCAGAGTAGGAATGACAAGCCACATACAGAAGTCACCAGGGAAGGAAGCCCCTGGTCCCAGCAATGGGCAAAATCAGAGCAGGACCTCACCCCAGTGTGACTTTTCCTTCCCTAGCATATTGCTGGTCATGCAGCTTAGACCCTCTGACCTTTCCTATCTTTGGCTATGTGGTTTGGATCCTCCCCTGACCTTTTCTTCCCTGGTATGTTGCAGTCATGTGGTAGACTCCCTTAGAGGAGGAAAAGGGGACTGGAGAATAATCTCATATGACTCCTATATAAGCCCTTGCATGACGAATCCCTTAAGCGCTAAACCCTAGAGATATCATCTAGTCCTCAGTAGTGTTTCAGCTCTAGTCTCGGACAAGCAGGAAGACAACTTGGGCTGATGCCACGGTTGACAACAGAATCAGCTGCAGTGACTAAGGACACACCCCCACCTCCCCAGCCCTGACCAATCAGTAGAGACCATAACTCTGAAAGGACACACCTGGAAAACTGATGAATAGTCTAATGAGATCCTCCCCTGAAAAATCCCCACCTTTAGAAAACAGATAAAATCCTCAAGATGAAGGACCCAGTGTGTGCTCACTCGCTCTCTGGAAAAAGCTGTGCTTTTCTGCCTCTCCTGCCCCCTGGTGCTTTTCCTTTGCCTTTCTTTGCCTTTCTCTTAAGCTCCAAGAGCCTTACTTCTGTCTCTGTAACCTGTTTCCTGAGCCCATGCAGCCCAGCTGGCTCACTTCTTCTACTTCTGACTTTCTAAACAAAATTTTTGCTTGTATTTGAGTCTTAGCTTTGAATTCTTTCCCAGACAAACTCAAGAGCTGGGGCTGCTGAATTAAGGTCCAACATCTGGTACTGTTTCTGTTAACAAAAGAAAAACTAGAAAAAGGGGAGATAGTGTTACCAGATCAGACTGACCACTTAACAAACAAATCAAACAGGAAGATATGCAATAACTCAGAGGTCAAACTAAATTACATTCTATTTGTACATTCCTTTAGCAAATACTCTGTGCCGGAAAAAAGCCAGACTGGGGAAAAGGAGTGAGCAAAATGGGCAAAAATCCCTGCCTTCAGTGTATTTACATTTTATTGGAATACAGGTAAGATAAATAAGGCAAGTCAGTCAATAAATGCCAGGGAGAAAGAAAAACTAAGGAATAATAAGGGGGCTGCAGTTTAAGGAGGAGGTGAGAGAAACCTCCCTGAGAGGTGACATTTGAGCTAAGGCCTAAATGAGGTGAGAAAATGAAACTGCCAGAGTGGCTGGAAATGACATAATCATACTTGGTAATATAATCACTCTGCCTCCTGTATGGAGACTGGGCTGTAGGGAGTCAAAGTAAAAACAAGAACCTATTGTAATAGTCCTGGTGAGAGATGATAGTGCTTGTGACCAGGATAGCATCTATGGGAGGAAGAAAAGAGGAGGGGCATTTGGTTACACACCCTGAAGTTTGACAGAATGTATTGGTGGGTTGGATATGTATGTGAGAGAGAGAGAAACTAAGGATAATTCTTGACGTGATGGGGCTTGAAAATGTTTACTCCATTGGTTTCAGGAAGATTACGAAAGGTAGGACCATACAATCCAGCAAGCTCCTTAAGATTCGAAAGATGCTGGTGGATGGTCCATGATGAACACAACGGCAAAAATGTCCCACCACACCTGTTAGCATGGGATCCAAAACGAACGGCCACAGGCTGCAGCCCAGGCACACAGTCATATCAGGGTGGTGAAACAACACATACCTGGGCATTGCAGCTGGTCACTGGAGCCTGGATCCTGAGAATCAAGAAGCAGACAATATTCAGAAAACTGTGGCAGCAAATAGAAAGAAAACTGGGGGCCAGAATTCTGGGGGGTGACTGACAGGAGGAAAAGAGGGCCTCTGCATTAGAAGGTCTTAGGTACCAGGAAAGCCAGCCCTCAAAGAGAGCAGACAGACCTGACTTGTCCAGTTTGGGATAGAAAATGGGAGCTTGTCATGGCAAAGAAAGTTCTCTAGTTATTGGATCTGAGACACCTGATCAGACTGAAATGATCAATGAAAGGTACTTTCTTTTGGATTAACTGAGTATTGAATTAGAGCTTTTTAAATGCTCTGTCAAAACAGAACTGGGCAGTCTAAATGTTGACAATCACACCACCTACAGATCCAGCCCTTGCAGTCTCTGGCTCTGGGAATCACAGTCATAGGAAGGATAATGGACTCAGGGACACTGTTAAACACATGTCTCCCTGTTAAGAAGAATGAGAGGAAAGCAGAGCCAAACCAGGCAGAGAGGTCAATCATACACTGCTGGGAAATGGAGGTGATATGCTCCCTCCTCCCTGTGGCTCTGGACACCTGGCTTCTATATTTCCTTACTCATAAGGGCCTCTGGCCTCTTTCACCTGCTCATGCATGTGATGGCCTAAAATGCTTGAAAATGTGCCTTTCCTACTGTGACTTAATCATACTAGACTGTAGACTTTCACTCAAAATGTACTCTCTTTCTGTCTCCCAGAATAATTTACTCAGATTGACCGGCATGCTATCTTTGATTTCATTTCAGACTTGCTAGAAAACAGTAAACTAAAAGGTATTTTGGAGCTGTGTTGCAGCCATTCAAGACTGGGCAGGTTCACTTGGGATTTGGACCGATGGAAAATTTGTGGAGCCTTGGGAATGCCTGACATGCCTTTATTCAAGGGTGGGCGATTCACACACGCTATGAGCCACGTGTCCACTGCCAGGGAGTCCCAACTCCCTTATAGACTAAATGCACACAAAGCTGGTGGAGTGCCAAGATACTGTATAACACAGCATGATTCTACACATGCGAGCCCACTCAAGGTGATAGGAGTACTGCTTATGGGGCCCATTCTCAATGTTATATGAAAACTGCTTCTCTTAGTTGCCTGGACATCTGGGTGAGGGAGCCTGACAGACTATTTACCCTATAGCAGTTCTCCAAAGTAAACCTATGGAATGATTGGGGATTTCATCAACAGTGAATTTGACGGGTAACTTTTTACTGAGAGCTTGTTTATGTCAGGTTTCACTTAAAAGAATTCTCGTGATTGAGTTTGCTTTTCCTTCTTCACTGGTCTATGAGATTGCAGAAACACAAAAAATAAGTATTTTTATTGTGTTTATCTTTTCTCTCACATAATCTAAGAAAGTAAATGAACATAATAATTGATCGATAAATACTCTTCACATTGAAATTAATATTCACAGTGTTTTATTTTACTTAATTTCTGTTACCTTATTTTGACTGGTACTTATAGTTTAGATTTTTTTCTTTAAACAAATATTTCATGATATTTTTATCATTTTTTATTGTTTTTTGAATATAGTTGTCTCCATTTTCCCACCATCACTTTCCCCCTCCCTACCCACCCTCACCTCCCATCTTCAATCCTACCCACCCTGCAGCTTTGTCCATGTGTCCTTTATACATATTCTTCGATGACCCTTTCCCCTTTTCTCCTGTTATTCTTTCCCACCTCACCTCTGGTTACTGTCAGTTTGTTCTTTATTTCAATGTCTCTGGTTATATTTTGCATGTTTGTTTGTTTTGTTGATTAGGTTCCATTTACAGGTGAGATCTTTTGGTATTTGTCTTTCATTGCCTGGCTATTTCACTTAGCATAATGCTCTGCAGATCCATCCATGCTGTCGTGAGGGGTAGGAGCACTTTCTTACTTTCTGCTGTGTAATATTCCATCATGTAAACATATAATAGTTTTTTTGATCCACTCATTTACTAATGGGCACTTAGGTGCTTCCAGCATTTCGCTATTGTAAATTGTGCTGCTATAAACATTGGGGTGCATAGGTTCTTTTGAATTGGTGTTTCAGGGCTCTTAGGGTATAATCCCAGCAGTGGAATTGCCATGTCAAAAGATTGTTCTATTTTTAGTTTTCTGAGGAAATTCCATACTGTTTTTCACAGTGGCTGCACCAGTCTGTGTTCCTACCAACAGTGTACTAGGGTTCCCTTTTCTCCACAACCTTGCCAGCACTTGTTTGTTGATTGGGTTATGATGGCCATTCTGACTGAAGTGAAGTAGTATCTTATTGTGGTTTTAATTTGCATCTCTCTGATGGCTAGTGATACTGAGCATCCTTTTACATGTCCCTGGGGCCTCTGTATGTCTTCCTTGGCAAAATGTCTGTTCAGCTCTTGTGCCATTTTTTAATTGGATTGTTTATCTTCCTGGAGTGGAATCATATGAGTTCTTTATATATTTTGGAGATCAAACCCTTATCTGTGGTATCATTGGCAGATATACTTTCCCATACAGTTGGTTCCCTTTTCGTTTTGCTGTTTCCTTTAGCTGTGCAGAAGTTTTGTATTTTGATGAAGTCCCATCTTTTTATTTTTTCTTTTATGTCCCTTGCTTTAGGGGACATATTGGTGAAATTTCTGCTGCCTGGAATAGCTCAGATTTTCCTACCTATGTACTCCTCTTGAACTTTTATGGTATCACGACTTGTATTTAAGTCTTTTACCCATCTTGAGTTTATTTTTGTGTATGGTGTGAGTTGGTGGTCGAGTTTCATTTTTTTGCATGTAGCTGTCCAGATCGTCTAACACCATTTGTTTAAGAGGCTATTTTTACTCCATTTTATGCTTCTTCCTTCTTTGTAGAATATTAATTGACCATAGAGACTTGTGTTTATTTCTGGACTCTCTATTCTATTTCATTGATCTATATGTCTGTTCTTATTCCAGCCCAGATTATTTTGATTACCATGGCCTTGTAATATAGTTTGATGTCAGGTATGGTGATACCTCTAACTTTGTTCTTCTTTCTCAAAATTGGTGCAGCTATTCAGGGTCATTTATGGTTCCATATAAAGTTTGAAATGTTTGTTTTATATCTATGAAATATGACATTGGCATCTTAATATGGATTGCATTGAATTTATAAATTGCTTTGGGTAATAAGGACATTTTGATGATGTTAATTCATTCTTCCAGTCCATGACCATGTTATATGCTTCCACTTATTTGTATCTTCCTTAATTCCTTTCTTCAGTGTCATGTAGATTTCTGAGTACAGGTCTTTTACATCCTTGGTTAGGTTTATTCCTAGGTACTTTATTTTTCTTTTTGCTATATCAAATGGGACTTTTTCCCTGATTTCTGTTTCTGATATTTTGTTGTTGATGTACAAAAATGCCTTTGATTTCTGAGTATTGACTGTGTTTCCCATTGTTTTTCCAAATTCACTTACTAGGTTGAGCAGTTTTCTGGTGGAGTCTATAGGGTTTTCTATGTACCCTATCATGTCATATGCAAACAATGACAGTTTTATTTCCTCCTCTCCAATTTGGATGCCTTTTTTTTTTCTTATCTGATTTCTGTGGCTAGGACTTCCCATACTATGTTAAATAGAAGTTGTGAAAGTGGACATGTTTGTCTTGTTCCTGATCTTAGTGGGAAAGCTTTTAGTTTTTGCCCATTGAGTATGATGTTGGCTGTAGGTTTCTCTTATATGGCCTTTATTATGTTGAGGGATGCTCCCTTTACTCCCACTTTAATGAGTGCTTTTATTATAAATGGGTGCTGTGCTTTATCAAATGCTTTTTCTGCATTTATTGATACAATCATGTGATTTTTGTCTTTCCTTTTGTTTATGTAATGTATTACGACTATTGATTTGCAGATATTGTACCATTCTTGCATCCCTGGGATGATTCCCACTTGATCATGGCATATGACCTTTTTGATGTATTGCTAGATGGAGTTTGCCAGTATTTTAATGAGAATTTTAGCATCTATGTTCCTCAGTGACTTGGCCTGTAGTTTTCTTTCTTTGTTGTGTCTTTATTTTGTTGTTGTTTCAGGGTTCTTAGGGTATAATCCCAGCAGTGGAACTGCCATGTCAAAAGGTAGTTCCATTTTTAGTTTTCTGAGGAAATTCAATACTGTTTTCCACAGTGGCTGCACTAGTCTGCATTCTTACCAACAGTATACTAGGGTTCTCTTTTCTCCACAACCTTGCCAGCACTTGTTGTTTGTTGACTGGGTTATGAAATCAACCTTGTGGTCAGGTTGTGAGATTAGGATGATGCTGGCCTCATAAAAAGAGTTTGGTAGTCTTCCCTTTTCTTGAATTTTTTTGGAATAATCTGAGAAGGGTATAGGTTAGCTCTTCCTTAAATGTTTTGTAAAATTCTCCTGTGAAACCATTCAGTCTAGGACTTTTGTGTGATGGGAGCTTTTTGATTACTTCTTCAATTTCACCAGCTGTTATTGGTTTGTTCAGATTTTCTGTTTCTTCTTCATTCAGTTTGGAAGATTATATTTTTTTAAAAATTTGTCCATTTGACCCAGGTTTTCAAAACTTGGCATATATTTGTTTGTAGAAATTTCTTACAATCCTTTGCATTTCTATGGTATCAGTTGTAATTTCTTCTCTTTCATTTCTTATTTTGTTTATTTAGGTCTTCTCTCTTTTTTCTTGATGAATCTGATTAAAGGTTTATTGATATTGTTTATCTTTTCAAAGAACCAGCTCCTGGATTTATTGATGCTCAGAATTGTTCTTTTAGTCTCTATATCATTTAATTCTGCTCTGATCTTGGTTATTTCCTTTCTTCTATTCTCTCTGGGCTTTGTTTGTTGTTGTTCCTCCAGTTCTTGTAGATGTACGTTAGGTTATTCATTTGAAATGCTTCTATCTTTTATAGGTAGGCCTGTATTGCTATGAACTTCCCTCTCAAGACTGCTTTCACTGTGTCCCATAAGTTTTGGACCATTGTACATTCATTTTCTTTTGTTTCCAGAAACTTTTTGATTTCTTCCTTGATCTCATTATAAACCTATTCATTGTTTAATAGCATGCTATTCAGTCACCATGAGTTTGAATGTTTTTGAGTTTTTTTCCTTAAGGTTGGTTTCTAGTTTCAAGCCCTTGTGGTCTGAGAAAATGCTTGATATGATTTCAATTTTCTTGAATTGTGTTCTATCATGTGGTCTATCGTTGGAAATGTTCTGTGTACATCTAAAAAGAATGTGTATTTTAATTCTTTGGGATGAAAGTTTCTATATATATGAGTTAAGTCCATTTGATCTAGGACATTGTTCAATACCACAATATCTTTGTTGATACTTTGTTTGGACATTCTATCCTTTGTTGACAGTGGGTTGCTGAAATCCCCTACTATAATCGTGTTGCTGTCTATATCTTTCCTGAAGTCCTCCAAGATTTTCCTTATATATTTGGGTGTTACATGTTGTTCTGCAGTTCCCTTAACCCCTCTTCATTATTTTTTAGTCTTTTTTCCTTTTCTTGCTTTTTTTGGTAGTTTTTTTTCTACCTTGTCCTCCAGTTTCCTGATTCAATGCTCTGCTTCTTCTAGCCTGCTTTTGATTCCTTCTACTGTGTTCTTCAGTTCAAAAATTGTATTCTTCATTTCCTCTTGGCTCTTGTCGAATGTTTCTATGTCCTTTTTTATGCTTATATATTTTGCATGTTTCCATTATATAAGTTTCCATGTATTTTTTGGTAATTCTCATTGAGCTCATCGAGCTTCCTTATAACCATTTTTTTTAACTCAATATCTGATGCTTGACTTGCCTCTATTTCATTTAGCACTCTTTCTGAGGATTCCTCCTTTCCTTTCTTTTAAGGGTTGTTTCTTTGTCTTCCCAGTATTTGTGAGACTCTTCTTGTCTGCCTCTGCTTCTTAAATTTATCTGTTTTGACTTCGTGACTTTGTGTCATGAACTTTTGTGGTACAAGACCTGTGAGATTCAGTGATGTATTCTCCTTGATCACCTGAACTAGATGCTCCTGGGATTCCCTGTTTGCTATTTATGTTGGTTCTCTGGATGTAATTGGGTTTTGATTGTTGTTGGGTAATTTTTTGGTGGGTCTTTCCCTCCAGCTGGTTAAATTAGGGTCACTCCACCCACCACATTTTGTATGCTGTTGTGCAAGTGCTGCCAGAACAAAACCACAAAGCCCAGGAAACAAATCCATGCCAGCAAAGATAATTGCCCTCTGTAATTCCACTGTCAACAGCAAATGAAGCAATATGGATAAGGGGGTAAAGAAATTAAGACTATTATAAGAAAGGAGAAGCAAATATGAGATGACCTACTGAAAGAAAAATGATTATGATAAGGAAGAGGGAGGAGCACTAATAAGAGTTGGGAGTTTGAGCAATATGAAGAGAAAAAGTAAAATTTACATCATGAACAAAAAAGGGAATGAAGAATGTGGAATGAAGTATGAGAAGGGAAGCATATAGTATTAGGTTTAAACAGGAATTAAAATAAAATAAAGTGAAAGAGAGAAAGAAAAAGGAAGCATAATAAATAATTAATAAAAATATAGGAGCCAAATTGGAGAGTAAGATCCACCATAGTACTATCAACAACAAATGAGCTAAAGCTAATATAGATGAGATGGGAATAAAAGGGAAAAAATAAACAAAGAAAAGTTTAAGAGGTATCTAGAGGGATGGGAAGTGATTTTGAAATGTTAGGGAAAGGGGGAATAAAGAGTGAGGAACAAACACCAGGCTAAGAAAGAGAAAAATTAAAATTTGGGAATTTAAAGGAAAATAAAGAAGAAAAAAGGAGAAAAAAGAAACAAAAGGACAGGATGAAAGAGAAATAGAAGGAAGACAAAAAAGAGAAAAAACAGGCTAAGATGGCAAAATTAAAAACTTGAGACAAAAAAAGAGTAGGAAAGAGAACTGGCAAAATTTGATATTTGAAATACAAAATAAGTGAAGCTCTACAGACAAAATTGAAAAAAAATGCAACAACAACTACCCTGCCCACAACCAAGCAGGAAAGATTGCTAAAGGTGGAGAGAGAACAAGGGTATTTTAAGAGCAGGGGTAAAGGATGTGAGATGACCATTGACTAGAAAATTGGTTTTGTGTGTCTGGATGGGGAAGAAATGGTAAGAGTATGGAATGGAAACAAGCTGTAGAAAGAAAGAATACAAAATTTGAAATGAAAATAATGTGAGGAAAGAGGGATGTAAAATGGAATAAGAGAAGGGAGGGGCCAAATATGTGAACTGAAATACATTATAGTATAAAATCTAGTGACTTAATATGTACAAACTCACTGGACAAGAAATAAATGTTAAAAAACTATGCAGGCAAGAAAATGTGTCACAAATTAAGGAGAAGAGTACAGTGGATTTCATCTCAGCAGCCTCTTGTTTTTACCACTATTTTTGTTTTTGGATCTGCTTCTGGTGATGTCAGATGTTGACCCTGGCTGACCTTAGGCAGCCTGTTGGAGACTTCTAGGGATTTACTGTCCCTGACTGACTCCTTCAGTTGTTAATCTAGTCATTTTGCACTCAGCATCAGGTTTAAGCACATTAGGGCAGGGCCGAATCCCTCCTGCAGTGGGGGCTATTGTTACCCCTCAGGCTGCTGCTGCTCAGAGGGGAGTGGTCTGCCTGAGCACAAAAGTTGCTGCCCTATGGGGGATGACTCAGCACTAGAATTCCAGCATCTGCTCTCTCAGTTCTCTCCCAAAGCTTCTGTCCTCAAGTCTCTCCTCAGGCATCACCAGCCCATTCTGCCCCTACCTTTGCCAGAGCCCAGGAAAAGTGGCTGCAAATGAAAGTTTGTGTGTTGGCCCTCTAATCGGCTCTTGCATCTCCAGTCATGTGTCTCTGCAACCCTGCCACTTTTTGCCGCTGGTTATTATCTGTGTACTTTTTGGGCTCTGATGCTCAGGGCTGGGAATACAAGTTTAGGGTTTAGACCCCATTCTTCTCAGGGGGATCCAACTGGGTGCTTAATTATCCCTCTGGCACTGCTGCCTGTGGGCACCCAGCCAGTCCTCTCAAGTCTCTACCACACACCTTACCAGATAGGTTGTGCCTAAGGTGAGTCTTCTGTCTGACTCATGATTTCTAAGAAACATATTTTTTATTGTCCTTTTTCTTTGTTCTTAGAGCAAGTTTGAATGGGATTGGACTTCAATACTTTTTCTGTTGCTTATTTTTTATGTAAATTTAGTTTCTATAAATGTTTAGAAGAAGACTGGGTTCAAAGAGTTTTTGCAACTACACAGAACTTTCTCCCTCTCTTATATTACTTTTGTGTAGCGTTAACCTAAGGCAACATGCTTGCTGAAATATCCTGGCTTGGTCCACCTCCCCCATGTTATTTGGACAACCCTTTTTCTTTTCTTTTTTTTCTATCTTGCCTATCCTGATAAATTTTGCTTTCATTCCCAACAGTCTTTCTTTAGTAAGAAGGCTTGTCTTGCAAGGGAACCCTCCTAGTTCAGTTTTGAGGATTCATAAAAGGCTAAACTGCTCAGCCCCTGGGCCCTAGGGAAACACATGGGTGGAGCTGGGGAAGCTTGCATTCACCTGTTACTAGAAAGAGCAGCACTGCTCCCAGCTGCAGGTGTTGTCCTCAGATTTGCCCTCCATACTTTCCAGTGAGACACTGAAGCTGTTCTGAGACTATGTTGTTCTTAGGTCCTCCAGATACCTCTTTGGCTCCCTCTAATTTCTCTGGCACAGATCCATACTCACTGGTGTGCATATAACACACAGGCATACCTCTGGATTATTTGTCCCATCTGTTTGTATTTCAGGATTGGTTAGGACATCCTGTCTCTTAGTTTTGTTATTGTAAGTGCATCCATGGACTTTTCTTTTGCTACCCCATTACCATTTGGGGGTAAGTCTCATTTTTACATTTTCTGTTTCAGCCACTGCTTTCTCATCCTGGAGAAGGACTGGAATATGTTTCTTTGAGAAGCTCCTCAGGGAGGAATCTTTCACTGAAGCCTCAGGACTCTCTTATTTTCTCATTTCCCCCAAAGTTCCAGAAAATCAACAGGACACAATATCCTGTTATAACATTTTTTCAGCATGCAAAAATTCACAAAAGCATCAAGCCACAGAATTGTAGCACTTGAAAGTTTAGTGCCAATTTCCTTCTATTGTAATATATCTCACATAAGGGATCGTTTTCCCTGGAAGCAAAAATATCTTACATTCTGGGTCCATAATGTTATTAATAACTATTAGAGAATGGCAGAATATAAGTATTTTCTGGAGGAAAATAGAAAGACTTGCTGATACTGTCTTTGTCAAAATGTGAGCTAAATAGTGCCTTCAATCCTAAGTCAACTTTTGAACCTAACACTAAGCCAAGAAAAATGTTCCACAATGAGGTTGATAGTGATATTAAAAGTTATACCACCTGGTGGGGAGGAAGGTGGGACTTGCCTTCCCAGCTTCCAGATTGCCTTTCCTTCTAGAAACCAGCACCTAAAGCATTCCCATATTATAGGAATATTTAGAGCTGTGTTTAGAAGGCACCTCTTGCTACCATGTCTTACCTATAGTCCACCTGCCTTTTGGAATTTTTCCAGCAAGCTGTCATTATTTTTTTAACATCTTACATTAGGGCCTGTGAATCTGGTACATCTGGGCTGAGTATTGTGTGGGTATTATCCAGAAACTCAGAAAACAGGGTACTCCACATTAATAATAGGTAACTTTCCAAATAAAGTACATTCTTGTATACTTTCACCTTTCATTCTTAAATTCTCCACAGCCCAAACATCCTTTTCCTCTTCCTCCATACAAAGCTACCCCAACCTGCTGTGGTTAGGGCTTCTCCAGTGCAAAGATCAGTTCCTTTGGGAAGCACCATGTTTTGTATTCCTGTGCAAAACTGCCCCTTGTCAGCTTCTGAATTAATTGGGCCTTGGAAATGTATACTTTATTTTTATAACAACATAAACAACTCCTTTGTCCTTTGTATTTCTCTGGAATAAAATTCGACCTGCAGAAAGTCAACACAGACAGAAGATAAAGAGGAAAAGAGTCTGGGATATTGCCTGAAGCATAGCACCACCGAGCAAAAGGCTTGCTTTCCTTGACTTTGCCCATTTAGAAGTCAGCATGCATTAGGTCTAGAGATGAACCTCTACAAGAGTGCCAACAAGAGTGATGGCACTCTCTGATAAGGACATGCAGGTGTGCTTACCACTGAGCCTGACCTGGTCACAGAATGAAAGTGGATTACTCTGAAGGAAGTAATCAAGATATTCTTTCAGGTCAAGAGCTTTATTCTTCTTTTAGCAGGCTTTTGCCAAGAGAAATACATAGCCACGCATGGGCAATATGAAAACAAATCCATCAACAACATCTTACTTAGAATCCTAAGTGCTCCTGTTTCTATTTGCTTCTCTTGATGTTGCTGTGCTATAGTCTGGGTACGACAGTATCCAAGAGGGAACCAAAGCATAATATAAAACAGAAGGCAAGAGTACAAAAAGTAACAAGGATGGAATTAGGAAAAGACAATCAAAATTCTAGTGAATTGACTTTTATATTTTTCCTTCACTTGAGGTTAGAAATGCCATAAGGTAAATAAATATAATTCTGAGATAATACACTTTTCCAGGAAGTTCATTAATTTGTTCATTTATATATGCAACAGATATGTGTTATTGCAATTAGGTCATTGTAAAATATTTGACCCCCTGTACTCATGGAGTTTATAAGTTAGTGTAGTAAATGTGCAAGTGGCTTCTACATGATAAAGATGGTGAGGTAAAGTATTAGTAAGAAGATGATAAAATATGATGTGGTCACGTAAGCAAATCCACTTCTACTCCAATATAACCTTCTGAGAGGGCTTTGTTGAAACATACAGCTTTTATTACACTGAAAATATATGTAAATAATAATATACAAATTCCTTTAAACTGGTAATCAGTCATAGTTTTCTTTATCTAATAAGACAGAGAAATCTAATAAAAGAGATTGAATGTCATATAAGTGCATGTATCATTATATATAAAATAAACTGAGAATATATTTCTTTGCATTAAAGGTCATTTTCAAAATGATGCTTTATGAGTATGAGAGTAACTATACATTTTGTCATATTTCTCAATACCTCTTATCACCCTGATGGAGGCAGAGTGACAGAAAATGGAGCAGCACTGCAACAGAATTAGAATTTCTTCTGGGACAAGGCCATGTTTGTATTACACTTCAGACTTACCTGATATCTGGAGGCTACTAAAAAGATATTTGTTTGCTAGAGTTGATAGCTCTTAAGTGGAGGGTGACTTTATCTCCAGTGACCATTAGAACCCTCCTAATGATGAATGAAGTGTATGTATAGTGTCATTAACACAGTGAGGGGTAAAAATTCACCATATAAACCTCCCCAAATACTCTAGTATTATTTATTTCAAACACTAATGCCTTACCATAATTCAGGAAAATATTGATAAAAGCAGCCCATTTTTCTGTTGCAAAATTTGTACTTAGAAGGTATTACTTTTTAATTTTCTAAATTCTGTTTTGGTGATCCTATCTTTAAAAAACTTATTTTTTAGGTATTAAACTTATTTTTGGGTATTAGAAATAATGCCCAATTTGCTTTCTGGAATCTTTGCCACCTTCTAGATGTCAGGTAATTGATATTTTCCCACCCAGTGATATTTTCTGTAGGTGGTTATATGAGTTAGTTAGTTGATATTTTTATTTATATAATCTATAAAATTAGTTACAAATTATGGTAAAAGATAAAAGTTATAAATTACAGTAAAAAGTAAAATTAGTTATAAATTATGGTAAAAGGTAAAAAATTTTCCCTGTTTCTATAGCAATTTATACCCTAGAGATGTTTTTCAGCAAGTCTGTCTCCTAAATTATCCCCTGGTTGTGACTTAGGAAGCTAAGGAAGATCCATTGGTTCAGTTAGCTTACCAAGAAGCTGTTTAGTGAACTGATGGAAAAAGATAACTGAAACACTGTAATGAAGCATCCCCATGGCTAGGATTTAACAACTCTGTATTGAGTGAATGGTGTATGAAAGACACTGCACTAAACCCTCTGAGAAATTGCAGATGAATTACACAGGGTCTTATCCTTTTCAAGGAACCCACAGTTCAGTGGGAAATGCTGAAAGAAATGACTATTGGAAGGAAATGAATATAAGAGTGAAACAGTGAGTAGAACAAATTGGGGGGGGGAGATAAGTACATTCAGACACATAAACATATAATAAAACTTTAGCAAATAGGAAGAATACTAATTTTTATTAACTCTAGGACACTAAAAGCAATCCAGCCTAATGAAAAAACTCCCCATGCTTAAATCTCATTTAGCAGTGACTTCAAATGCTGGTTTAGAGATGGAACCCAGATATCTCCAATTTAATAAAGCTCCCCCAACTTAGTTTATTAAGTCACCAGGTTGGGAACCACTACTTTAGCATCCTGGCTAAGGGAAAAACAGTCTGATATCAAATTCTCCACTGACCGAGAACCCTCTACCTTGCCAGGCAGTATATTCTTCCTTGGAAAACTGCAGTGTAGAGGATTCTTTTTGGTTTTGAATGGAAATTTCTCCATGAAACTTTAATAGGCTAATCGTTGCTCTACACTTGCAACCAGGCAATTCAAGCTCATCTTCTGTTATCTTCTACAAGTATTATAGTTTTAGACTTTACATTTAGGTCTTTGATACGTTTTTAGTTAATTTTTGGGACAAGTGTATAGTCTGTGTCTTGATTCTCTTATTTTTACATGTGGAAATCCTGTTGTTCTAGCACCATTTGTTGAACAGACTATTTTTTCTTTGTTGTATTGCATTTGCTTCTTTGTCAATGATCAGTTATTTATAGTGGTCTATTTCTGAGCTCTCTCTCTCTCTCTCTCTCTCTCTCTCTCTCGTTCCACTGATCTATTTGTCTCTTCTTTTGGCAACACTGCACACTGTCTTGGTTACTATAGGTTTATAGTAACTCTTGGATTCAAGTAGTATCAGTCTTCCAACTTTATTTTTCTCCTTCACTATTGTCTTGGCTACTCTGGACACTTTGCCTATTTCTAAAAACCTTAGAATCAGTTTGTCAACATCTAAAAAATAAGTTACTGGGATTTTGATTGGAGTTGCATTGAATCTATAGATCAAGTTGGGAAAAAACTGACATCTTGATAATATTGATTCTTCCTATCTATGAATATAAAATATTTCTCAATCTATTTAGTTCTTTGATTTCTTTTATCAGAGTATTGTACTTTTCCTCCTATAGATCTTGTACACATATTTTTTTAGACCTAACTTGTTGATGTGATGCATTACATTCATTGATTTTTCCCATGTTGAATAGCCTTGCATATCTGTGATAAATCACACTTGGTTGTGGTGTTTTACTCCTTTTAAATATTATTGAATTTAATTTTGTAAAATTTTATCAAGGATTTTGCTTTTATGTTCAAGAACAATATTGATTTATATTTTCATTTCTTTGTGATGTCTTTGTCTGGTTTTGGTATTAGGGCAATGCTGGCCTTGTAGATTGAATTAGGAAGTATTTTTTCTGCTTCTATCTTCTGGAAGAGATAATTGGCATAATTTTTGCCTGAACTATTTGATAGAATTTGTCAGTGAATCTATATAGGCCTCCTTCTTTCTGTTTTAGATTGTCTATTTAGACTTATTAAAAAAACAAATATTTTTGTCATTGATGTACCTAACAACTTTTAATGACTCTTCATTACTTTGAGTAAAATCCCAATACCTTAAGATAGACAGCAGCTTATATGATCTTGTCCTTTACTTCCTACAGCCTCTATCTCACATTTGCTTTCTGAGTCACATCTACATAGACCTTTTTTCAGTTCCTGGAAGGTTTAATCCTCAGGGGTTTACACCTGGACTTTCACTTGTTCATAATACCATTCTCCCAGATTGCTTACCTAAGTAAAAAAATGTTCATCCTTCAGATCTCTGCTATACTTTCTTCATGTGTCCCCTCCATAATAATGGAGTTAACTCTTTATTATTGTTATTATTTGTTTACTGTTTCTCTTTTTTACTAGACTATAAGTTCAATGAAGACTGTTTGTCTTGTTCACTCAGTCATTGCCCTACAGTTCAAACAAATGCCATCATATATCAATCATGTAACAAATATTTGTTGAAAGAATATTTCTCACACCATCTCTGGAGAAGGTACTCACATTATCTTCCTCATATGGATAAGGAAACTGAAGCATTGAGAGAGTCGGCACATGGTTCAATTGTATTACTAGTAAATTAGATGGACAGATTGAAAGTCATGTCAATGGTCTGCCCCCTGTTACCAAAAACTGTACTGGAATAGGACCCTTCCTTGGGGCTTCACATAGACTGAGGCTATACTGACCCTCGGGGGGATCCTTGAAATCCTTAAACTTCTTACAGATTATTTTAGATAGGGGGATTTTTAGAAAATTAAATATCCATAGATGTCATTTACTTCTTAAAATATTCTGGTTCATAAATAATTTTAAGAACAGTTTTTATAGAGAATCATCTTAAAGTGTCATAATTAGTTTTCAGCCTGTATAGACATGCCAGTACTGTCCTTGACACACAGGAAAAATGAAATCTTACTAACAGATGCTATAATGATAATTTTGACTTTTTAAAAAGAGCAATACAAGATCATTTATTTGTTTAAAAAATTAATCTTAAATGCCTGTTAAGAGTGGTAATTTTCTTCTGAAAATTCTCAGTAGGGTTTTAAGTTAACTGACACTAACCAGATATTTAAACAACATAAAGAACTTTAAGAGCAGAACTGTTGGAGGATTTTTTTCAAAATCCTTTTTTCATTACTTTATAAATACGTAAGGCTTGGTATTTTTTAGAAAGAACTGACATTATATAGAGAGATATCAAAGAGAGCTATGTCTCCTTAGCAGTTTAAGCCCATAAACATTTTGAGCAGGAATAATGAACAATTAATTGTCTTAGAAGATTTGGAGCCTGGTCTTTTTATATAAATTCCAGCAAAAACTTAACTAGAAGGGAAATTGTTTGCTGATGATTTTCATGAGACCAAACTCAGCATTGAATCCCTCAAGGGTTAGGGAGTATATTGTAAGGAAATGGATTCCCGGGTCCCTGAAAATGAACCAGGGATGCTGAGAGCTGAAGTGACTTTGCTGATGGTTAAATTGCATCAAGAAACATTATGGCCTAATATAAATTTAACATTCCCTCAAAAGGAAACCACATATGTTGGGAATGTTTGGTCTTTCAGATTGGAAATTCAAACCCTAAGCATAAAAGTTCTGTTGTGTAATAAGAGTTTGGTGATTTCCTAGCTCTGGTGGGAATGTTTCTGAAATTTGTGCCATTAGGGAAAAGTCAAACTAATGTATGCTGCATTAGCTCCTGCATTAGGTAGCTTCCTCTTTTTAAAATTCTATAAACTTAGTCAAATAAATCCAAAAGAGAAATATGTGTGTATTTCTTTCCAATAGATGTAATCTGCCTAAAACCCTCCATAAACCCAAGTTCAAAATGGAATCTCCTGTTTCTATATCCTTCTCATCTCTTCTGGCTGTTGCTCAATAAACACATATATAACTAGACATAGAATTTAGAGCTGTACCTGGTGGTATATTCTTAAACTGGTTGTACTACTTCTTCACTCCCTAGTAGTCTCCTGGGATTATTAAAATGGAGGGGAAATTATTTGGAATGACAGTATCCTTTTCCAAATTCTATCTGGGGACTATAGAGATCTTCCATCAAGAGACCTTGGCTATATTGAACTTTATATCCAGAAGGAACTATTCACAGCATTATTTAACATTTCTGTCTGTGTTTTCTATTGGGTGAAGTTCTGCAATTAAAGTTCTTAATTGTCTACTTTTAATAGTTTAAAACTCAGAGTATTTAAAAAATGAAGAATGGTATTAGAAAGGCTGCAATGTGGGGATTAGATAGTTTCACAAGTCCTAATACTTCCACAAACACCTAAAAGAATCAAATATAGGGTAGAAAGTGCCAGAGTTGGGAGGCAAGAAAATGCTGCTGAGATACCTTAAAATAGTAAAAAAATCTATCTGTATGCATGACTGGTTAGACAAAGATCTTCCCAAAATGAATTTCTGCCATGACACTACAAATAAAATTAATTAAATATTTAATGTGTGTAACATTGAGGTAAGTGCTTACCTAAAAAACGAAATGAGTTAGAAAAAAAGGGAGGTATCTCAGCAATTTTAAATAATCACTTAAAGAATATCATAAATTTTCTAATTTTTTCATTTACCTTTTTGGGGGAGGGAATTAATGTAAAAATTATCATTTGTTCTCTAAAGTGGGTTGTTAGTCCTGTAAGCTCCTTTTACTTGGTGGCCTAATTTTACAAGAATACAAGATGAAGATGCCAACAAAACAAGTTTAAAGCTGTATGTTGACATATCTCCATTAACAAATTAATATTGCAAATTATGTGAAAAGTACACTGTATAAATGCACTTTTGGACTTCCAGTTAAGATGGAGGTGTAGGTAGACATGCTTTGTCTCCTTGCACAACCATAAGAAGGTTCACAACTAACCTCAAAACAAAAAACACCCAGAACTGCAAGAAAATAGAACTGTATGGAAGTCCAACAACCAAGGATTTAAAGAGGGCATATTCATCCAGAAGAGTATGAGGGGCAGAGATGGGGAGCTGGGCAGAGAGGACATGGTGTGGTGGTGGTGAGGCAGTGGTGGCAAGGTGGTGAGGGTTGCAGCTGGTGGAATAGGTGGTCCCACATTCATGTATGGGGGATCAAAATCAGGAGGGATGCTTTGAGAGCAAACAATCCCAGCCCCAGACCAGACCCCCTAGCTCAGGGTTTCAGTGCTGGGGAAATAAAGCCTCATAACTTCTGGCTGTAAAACCCAGTGGAGGTTGGGGTGGTGGAAGAAACTTCTTGCCTCTCAGGAGAGTCCATTTAAAGGACCCACAAAGTCCTAGAATGTACAGAAACACACCCATCTGTGAAACACCACTGGAACAGCAGTGAGAAGGGTGCCAGTTGAATGTGGGAAGGAGGTGAAGTGACTGGAAATGGGTGACTGCTGAGCTATCCTCCAGCAGCCAAACAGAGGCAATGTCCCCTCTCCAACTCCTCTCCCACGTACAGAGAGACAAAGTGGTGAAGCAGATTGCCCCAAGCTGATGAATGCCTAAGGCTCTATCCCATACAACTTAACAGGTGTGCTAAGACAGGGAATCAAAGCAGCTCTACCTAATACATAGAAACAAACACAGGGAGGCTGCCAAATAAAGGAGACAAAGAAATATGGTCCAAATGAAAGAAAAGAACAAAACCCCAGGAAAAGAACTAAGCAAAATGAAGATAGCCAAACTATCAGATGCAGAGTTCAAAATATTGGTGATAAGCAAGCCCAGAGAATTTGCTGGGTATGGCAAGTGCATAAGGGAAAAAAATGAAGGCTTCACTAAGTGAAATAAAGAAAATCCACAGGGAACCAACAGTGAAGGGAAGGAAGCCAGGGTTCAAATCAATGATTTGGAACATAAAGAACACATAAACAATCAACCAGAACAGAATGAAGAAGCAAGAATTCAAAAGCAATGAAATGAGAATAAGAGGACTCTGGGGCATATCCAAAAGTGCCAATATCAGAATCATAGAGATGCCAGAAGGAGAAGAGGAAGAGCAAGAAATTGAAAACTTATTTGAAAAAATAATGAAAGAAAACTTCCCTAATTTGGTGAAGGAAATAGACATCAAGTCCAGGAAGCACAGAGAGTCCCAAATAAAGTGGACCCAAAGAGGACCACACCAAGACACATCATAATTAAAATGCCAAAGGTAAAGATAAAGAGAAATCTTAAAAGCAACAAGAGAAAAGCAGATAGTTACCTACAGGGGAGTTCCCATAAGACTGTCAGCTGATTTCTCAAGCAAAATGTTACAGACAAGAAGGAACTGGCAAGAAGTATTCAAAATTATGAAAAACAAAGACATACACCCTAGATTACTCTGTCCAACAAAGCTATCATTTAGAATTAAAGGAAAGATAAAGCGCTTCTCAGACAAGGTAAAGGTAAAAGAGTTCATCAACAAGTCCAAATTATATGAAATATTAAAGGGACTTATTTAAGAAAATGAAGATCAAAATTATAAACAGTAAAATGACAACAAACTTATAACTATCAACAACTGAATCTAAAAAACAAAAACAAACTAAGCAAAATAGAACAGGAACAGAATCATAGATATGGTGATCATTTGGAGGGTTACCAGTGGGGAGGGGGAAGGCTGAGAATGGGGGAAAAGGTACAGGGATTAAGAAGCATAATTGGTAGGTACAAAATAGACAAGGAATAGTATAAGAAATGGAGAAGCCAAAGAACTTATATGCATGACTCATAGATATGAACTAAGGGGGGTGGAATTGCTGGAGGGAAGTGGGGCAAAGGGGAAAAAACTGTAATAGCATAACCAATAAAATATACCTAAAATAAATGCACCTTTTTTCTCCCTTATAAGTCATAAGTGATCTGTGAAAAGACACTTTTTAATTATGCAAATATCCTTCACCCTATAACAAGTTCCCTCTAGACTTAGCTTCTGTTGAGGGTCCCAATCTGAGCCAATCTTTGCCATGATACTTGGAAAGTGATAGTTTTCCAACACCAGCAATCCCTCCACAATTACTCATGAGCTCTTAGCATTCTACTGTAAACAATTTATATAATGTTATTAACCAAATTTATCCCAGTAAATTTAATAATAAAAAAGAAAAAGTTCTTATCTATTATTGATATGAACCCAGAAAATGTGTAACTCATTACCATATATACTGTCAAAAAATAGGAACTTGAAAACTATCTCTTTTTTTTTCATCTGGGATGGACTTTATTGGACATGTTGCTGCCCAAGCCATGGTCTGGGAGCACCACAGCCTGGGGTCTAAGACCCAGGCACTGAGTTTGAAGAGGCCCAGAGTTCAAGGCTGTTTGGAGTGAGGCCACATAAAGCTGATGAGAGAGCCCAAGAAGCAGTTTTGCTGCTGGATTTGAAGTGCTCAGCCAGGTGCTACTGCTTCTCCTGCTCTAGAAAGCTTTGCCACTATTTGAAAGCCTCCAGAGGGTCATCCTCTGGGGTGTAGAGCTCCAACATGGTCCATACATCCTCCACATGGTTCAATGTGATGGTGGTTTTAAGGAAAGCAGACAAGGACTAACAAGACTGAGTCATCAGAGTTGCTGTCCCAGGCCACAGGGTGACATCATTGTAGTGCTGTAGAAAGAAATCTTCCTTCTTGTAGTCCACAACTACAACATGGGATGTGGCCCAGTTCAGACAGAAAATGTTCTTAACATGGTTCCCATCCATGTATCATGTGCCATCCATGAAAAGGTGGTAGGAAATGAAGCCATGGGGGTCTACACTGTTGATAGGAGGAAACACAGTCATGCCAGTCTCTGACATGATGATTTCATATGAAGTGACAAGCTGCTGGAATAAGGTCTTGATGTTTGGACACTTCTTAAACTTCCAGTCAGTGGACAGTGACTATTTTGGATACAAGGGGACACCAGTAAGCTACAAGACCAGTGTGTAGGGTAGCTGGTAGTATGGTTCCCACAGAGGTCTGGGGGAAGGCAGGGGTTGGTGCGCTTAATGATCATTCATCTATAATCTTTGAAATATTTGTATGTCTGGTGCAACAGCTACACCAGAATTGGACACAGAATTCATCAGGAATCTTGGCACCAGTTTCATTTGCAGTGTTGTTTCCAAAGATAGTGATGACATGTTCCCATAGGCCCCAAGCAGTCCAGTGAGCCAGAGTGAAACTTGTTTGGCACATCTGGGATCCTCTGTGCCCCTCTGCTCCTGTGATCCCTGGACCTGAGCCTTACTTCTGGGGTGCCTCCCAATCTCCTTGGACTGGTCAGAGTTGGGGCGTATTGCATCATCAGCCTCGTGCACAATCCCAGAAGCCAGCTCTGCAAGCACAGGGCCAATCACAGTGAGGCCGCCATCTTGCACTGACTCCAGGAAAATATTACTATTCTTGATTCTAGTTTCCCTGGAACTAACTATTGCAAATTTTAGTATTCATTTCAACAAACCATCACTCTTTTCACTTTAAGGTTATATGGCTTTCCACTTTATCAGGAAATTGAAGACATCAGCTGTAAATGATGTAATGCTCTTTCTCTTACCTTGCACATAAAAATGTATTCTTGTCCACTTTTGTCGTTTCACAAAAAATGAAGTAGCCTTCCTTATGTCCCTTCCTTCCTCCTTTTCTTCCTCCCTCCCTCTCTTGCTCCCTTACTTCTCACCCCCCTATCTATTTTTTATCATCTCCTGTGAATCAACCACTTCTTATAAGGTGACCGGCCATATTGTATTAGGGCAACTTTAGCGAACTCCTGTAACTTTAATTACCTCTTTAAAAGCCTATCTCTAAATATTGTCACATTCTGAGGTATAGGGGTTAAAATTTTGACATGTGAATTTTAGAGGTACATAGTTCCATTCCATTTAGCATCTCGCAGGAGCCTTTAACTGACCTCCTTGCTGGCAGTATGCCCAACCTTGAAGTCCACCAGTGCTCCCAGTGTCATCTAACTAATGTACAAACAGATGAGGAACAATTTGTATATTTTAAATACTCATCACCTTCTGTTCCTATCTGATCTTTAGCAGTACCACTTATGTAAAATTGTAGCCTTGAAGGGTCAAGAAGGTGCTGTTAAAAGTGAAGTCATTTGTACACATTTTGAGTACTGTGCACCAAATTCATTTCTACCTGTCTACTTTACTATCTTCAAATTTGATGTGTTTATTTATTTATTTATTTTTATTTTTGGTATTTATTTTTAAGTGGAATTTATTGGATTGATATTGGTAAATAAAATTATGTTGGTTTCAGGGATAAAATATAATACACTATCTGTACATTGTATAATATGTTCACCACCCCAAGTCAAGTTCCCTTCCATCTTTATCCCCTTTATCCTCTCCTACCTCCCCCTGCTACCAGACAGGCACCAGTCAGGAGCGAGTCTGCCTCAAGCCAGCCTGTAGTGTGTGGGTTCTTGACTTTGTATAGGAAAGATTTCACAACATGAGTCCATGTGATTTTGAGAATACATTTATTAAGGCTGGATACAGTGAAACAAAGGAAGAACTTAAAGGAATGACTTAGGGTAGAAGAAGTAATAGGAGAGAGCCTGGGCAGTATTCTGCTGGCTCCCTAGCAAAGTTAGGAAAAGAGTGAGCCAAAGCGGTATTCTACTGTGAGCTCTCATGGGAAGAGAAAAAGGGGACCCTGGAGGTAACATCAGGGAGTAAGCCTGGGTCGAGCTGCCACTGCCCATGGCTCTCCTGGCTGCAAGTCTCCTTGGGATCCTTACAATAAAAAGTTCATGCCTGAGAAGGGACATGGGCATGCTCTAGGGTGAACCAACCCTGTGTCTTTGTTCTGATGGCTTCTTTTCTTTCTATGGGTGAGAATATTAGGTGAGTGTTTTAGCAGAACATTCATTAGTTTTCTAGTTGCATTTTTAATATGCTGATGTGCCAAATGAGTGCATAGGAGGTTTGGGAATATTCTTTGGTCTGCCCTACTGATTTACTTTTTTCCTGGGTCTGTCTAACTTTTAATGTTTTTTTTTTTTGTTGTTATTTGTTTTCCTGACTTCATTTATCTTTAGCACAAATGACATTAATTGGGTCTTCGTTCTTTATTTCCCAGGCCAGGGAGATTTAGGCTATGTATTATTTGGTTAGGGAGGAGGGGTACAAGCCATTCACTCTCAAATGTCCTTGGTTAGGGGAGATAAGTTCTTTTGATTCACCAGCTGGCTGAAAGTTGCTCAAACTGTTTGGCCTTGTTTGATTTTCCTGTCTCAGTTTCCCCATTCCACTTATCTAAGAATTTTCCTAGCTTCTTGCTATTCTGCCTCACCCCCAGCCTCCTTTCTCCTTTTCTGGTAATCATCATACTATTGTCTGTCTATGAGGTTTTCCTGTTTGTTTGTTTGCTTAATCCCTTTACCTTTTTCAACCTGTGCCCCCTACCACTCCTCTCTGAGAGCTGTCAGTCTGTTCTCTGTATCTATAGCCAAATTCTGAGCAGCCCAAGTGCCCATCAGTAGATGAGTGGATAAAAAAGCTGTGATACATTTACACAATGGAATACTACTCAGCCATAAAAAAGAAGGAAATCTTACTTTTTGCAACAGCAGGGATGGACCTGGAGAGTATTATACTAAGTGAAATAAATCAATCAGAGAAAGGCAAATACCATATGACTTCACTTATATGTGGAATCGAATAAACAAAATAAACTAACAAACAAAATAGAACCAGAGTCACAGATATAAGTTTTCCTTTGAGTTAGGGGTGTCCAACCTTTTGGCATCTCTGGGCCACAGTGGAAGAAGAGGTGTCCTGGGCCACACATTAAATACATTGAGAAACTTAATCACAAAAAATTTCATAATGTTTCAAGTAAATTTACAGTTTTGTGTTGGGCTGTATTCATATCCATCCTGAGCCACATTTGGCCTGTGCGTCACAGATTGGACACCCCCTTGTACATGTATAATCAGGAGCAACCTCAACTTAGACCATAAATTATTTTACGTTTCTTTTCTCATTCATGAATTAGCACAAGGGTGGTGATTGCATCGATATATGGATGTTCACCTATCCTGTTCAGATCAGTGCCCATCCAGGAAGCATTTGCTATGTTTCTACCACTCATAATTCAACGATGAATAAGACATCATTCCTGTCATCTAGCATGCATATGTGTGAAAAAATAAATCAATTTGGTATGATGAATGAAGATAATAGATGTTTCAGCAACTTTTCTGTTAAATCAGATGGTTTAAAGAAAAAGCTGACATTTCCAGACAAGCCTTTTATACCTCTTTTTTCTTTTAAACTGTCTTAATTTAAAACCTCTTTCCATGCCATTGGTTTACTTATGCTGAGTAAACCACTAAGAAAAGCACCAGGGGTTTGTACCTTCTTATTTAAAATTCCTGAATGAAATTCACATATGGGCCCTTAGACCTAGGATCAAGCATGCTGCTCACATTTCAATATCAATGCTTTTTGTTAAGTTACATATTTTCTTGGTTGTCTCTTTAGTATTTCACCATTGATCTGTACCATTTTTTCTTTTAAATAGATACATAATTAATTTTTAATAAACATATTTCCTATTTTAGTATCTTTTTTAATTATTAAAAAATAACTACATTTCTTCCATTCTTTTTTTTTTTAAAGATTTTTTTTTTTAATCTGAATCTTTTTTTTTTTTTAAAGATTTTATTTATTTATCTTCAGAGGGGAAGGGAAGGAGAGAGGGAGAGAAATATTAATGTATGGTTGCTTCCTATGCATTCCCTGCTGGGAACTGGCCTGCAACCCAGGCATGTGCCCTAACTGGGAATCGAACCGTGATCTCTTGGTTCACAGGCCCGCGCTTAATCCACTAAGCTACACCAGTCAGGGCCATTTCTCCCATTCTTATTGTTTATATCTTTTCTTTCAATATCTCTACTTTGTCTGGTCAGAATTAACGCCCTTGCACGTTGGTTTCCATTCAACTCCAGCTGAAACACTTTTCCTTCTTTCCATAAATTCTCTGCATTAAAAACATCTGACTATAAATATTGCTTTTATTTTGCATTGTCATTGGTATTACTTCATTCTTTATTTAATTATCTTAATATTTGTTGACATCTTTCAGGGAAGCAGAGCTTTCTTTGTTTCTTATGTAGTGTTTAATCTCATAGGAATTTCCTCAGGTTTACTATGTTGATGTCAAATTTTCTTTTTTCTGAAAAAGTAATTCCACTTTTGAACACTTTTATTACATTTTATTTCACAGTTATTTCATGTAAATAAGTCATTGATTAACTGGTTAATTTTTTTTTCTTTTTACTGGATTCCTAGGCTATAGTTTAAGAATACTTTGGAATCCCTACTCAAGTGTTTATACTATTAAACTCAGCACTACTAATGTTTATTCTCTCTATTCACTATGTACTATTACATATTCTGAACATTTTTATCCCTTTAATGCCCAAATTTTGGTGTGGTAAACATACATGCTTATTTAGGGGATGTTTCTTCTGCTGACTTGTGTGAAAGTTTAAATTAGTTCACTTATTAACATTTTTATATTGTTTGAAAATAAATTTATTCTTTATATTCAAAAATATGCTTGCATGTTTGCACTATTTACTATATAGATTTCTACTTTATGTGTGTTTCATAACATATTTATATATTTTCATGGCATGCTCTAACCTCCTTTTCTCTTTTTTCTACTAGTGTTCTCATTCAGATTCCCTCTGTTTGGTCCCTATGGTAGAGCACAACTTCCTCTGGGATTAGAGATTCTGTTCTCCTATAAATTCTCTGAATTCCTTCTTTACTATATTTTCTCTTTTTTTCTGTTACAAACTTCAGGTATAAGTAACTCTTCTAAAATTATTTTTTCAATATGTGTTTGTTATATGAGAACTATACTCTCCTCAATAAATTCTGGATGGCTGGACTGAGCCATAAGTACTCCAATTTTTTTCTCTTCTTTCTTCCTTCTGTCTCTTCAATTATGGAATAAGAAACATCTTGTTTTTCTTTTCTGCAGATTCTGCCTGCTGTCATTTTCTCATAGAAGTCCAGTCATCTATCTGATTACACACCATATCATAGTAGAAGTAAAAACCTAGAATTTGGTTAAAGGCAGAACTAAACTTGAGACCCTAGCTACAACTATGTTGAGTGGCTGCATGTTCTTGGATAAGTTATACAACCTAAGCCTGAATTTCCTCATCTGGATAATGATTATATGATAATAGCACCAAATGCACAGGTTATTTGAGTGATTTTTGAGTTGATAAATGGTAAAATGATTAATGTAATTCTTTGAAAATAGTAAGCATTAAATATGTATTAATGATATTTTAATTTTCTCTGTATCATCTTCCCTATTATTCTGAACTTTCAACATATCCTTGCTTACCCAGTAACAATGTGATTAGTATTGTTATACATTTGTGAGTTTAGAAATGATTTTCTACTTCTTTAAAAGATTTCATTTATTTATTTTTAGAGAGAGGGGAAGGAAAGGAGAAAGAGAAGGAGAGAAACATCAGTGTGTGATTGCCTCTCGAATGCCCCCTACTGGAGACCTGTCCTGAAACCCAGGCATGTGCCCTGACTGGGAATCAAACTGGTGACCCTTTGATTTCCAGGTCGGTGCTCAGTCCACTGAGCCACACCAGCCAGAGCTAGAAATTATGGTTTTCATTATTTATACAATATTGTTTCCCTTTCTCCACACTACAATTCTTTCATGTTTAGATCTTAACCATAAAGGATTTTTTATGAACCATGTCTACAGTATGGTTTTTGACTGTTTTGTAAACTTCAGTTCTTTTATCCTAAGTAATAGTGATCCAGTTTGTGGTGAAGACAATACTTCCAATGTTCTAGTTCTATTTTGCACTTCTGGTAACCTGTCCAAACAGCAAACCTATGTGTTAACTTGACTGGAACTGATCATTGGTCATGAGGGAGTACATGTGAGGGTACCGTGTACCCTCCAGCCACTACTTCAATTCTCTTGAAGTCAACACTAATGTCTCCTTGTGGTCCTTTTTTGTCTGTAGCAGAAAGTCTAAAGTTCATTTAGTAATCTTAGAAACAGCAGAAAACTAAGCAAAACCTCTGCTTCCAGTGGGTATATATTCAATTAGATGGGGAGAAGAAACAATAAATCTGATAAATTATATAGTACACTAAAAATATATGTGTTATGGACATGAAAAAATGAGCAAGGTAAGAGTGATTTGTTGTTCTAGGGCCTGGAATTTTAAACAAGATTATCATAAAATGACATCTGACCAAGATTGGAAGGAGGTGAGGGAATTAGACATCTGGTGGAAGAATGGTTCAGATGGAGAAAAGAGCTCATGGAAAAGGTGAGAGCATGACTAATGTGTAAAAGGACTATAAAGGAGGCCAATGTGGCTAGAGTGAACTGAGTGATGGGAAACAGAAAGAACAGAGGGTGGGGTCAGGTAGCTAATGTGAAACAGATTATGTAGGGCTTTGTGGCCCCTGTGAGTACTGCGGGCTTTACTCTGGGTGAATTAAGACCATTGAAGGCTTCTGAGGAAAAAATGACATTCTACTCTGGCTGCTCTACTGGGAATAGAAAATCTAGGTTTACTCTTCCTACAACAGATAATTTAAAAAAACCCAAATGCAATCCTTGTATCTATGTCATTTTTAGTAATCAAGTTCTCTACTATTTTATATTCTGATGAAGAGTCAAAAGAAGACTTATAAGAGGTGTAGTGGGAAGTACTATAGTAAAACCTGCTAAAGTTTCATTATTAATAATTAAAGAATATAATTCTGAAAATGTTTTTGAAAAGCAAAGAAATTCAGTAAAAATAAGTACTTTTATGTTAAAGGATATATACTTTTAACATAAAAAGAAGATAGCAACAGCTAAATCAGTACAGAACAAATAAAAATATTATAAGTAACCATAAAAAATAGAAAGAAAAATGACAAAATAGAAATAGACCAAAATATAGGTTATTATAATTCCTTATTATGAACAAATGAAATCATGTTGAAAGTATTCATATATCACACTAAAAGGATACACATAAAAGATATAAAAATATGCCCTGACTGGTGTAGCTCAGTGGATTGAGCATGGGCTGAGAACCAAAGGGTTGCTGGTTTGATTCCTAGTCAGGGCACATGCTTGGGTTGTGGGCCAGGTCCCCAGAAGGGGACGCGTGAGAGGCAACCACACATTGATGTTTCTCTCCCTTTCTTCCTCCTTCCCTTCCCTTCTCTCTAAAAATAAATAAATAAAAACTTTAACACATATATAAATATTACATGGAAAATTATTAGAAAATGGAAAATAAATAAATAAATAAATCAGCAAAATGCAAAGGGAACCAACCATATGGGAAACTATATTTGCCAATGATACCTCATACAAGAGTTTGATGTCCAAAATATATAAAGAACTCATATGACTCCACACAGGAAGACAAATAATCTGATTTAAAAATGGGCAAGGGACCTAAACAGACACTTCTCCAAGGGCCCAGAGACATATGAAAGGATGCTCAACATCACTAGCCATCAGAGAGATGCAAATTAAAACCACAATGAGATATCACTTTACACTGGACAGAATGGCCATCATAAACAAATCAACAAACAATAAGAGTTGGCAAGGATGTGGAGAGAAGGGAACCCTAGTACACTATTAGTGGGAATGAAGACTGGTGTAGCCACTGTAGAAAACAATATGGAATTTCCTCAGAAAACTAAAAATGGAATTGCATTTTGACCCAGTGATCCCACTGCTGGGATTACCCTAAGAATTCTGAATTACACATTCAAAAGAACCTATGCACCCCAATGCTCACAGCAGTGTTATTTACAATAGTCAAGTGCTAGAAACAGCCTAAGTGCCCATCTAAGTAAATGAGTGGATCAAAAAACTGTGCTATATTTACACAATGGAATACTACACAGCAGAAAGAAAGGAGGAACTCCTACCCTTTGTAGCAGTATGGATAGAATTAGAGAGTATTATGCTAAAGGAAATAAGTCAGGTGGTAAAAGACAAACACCACATGATCTCTGCTATATGTAGAATCTAATCAACAAAACTAATGAGTAAAATAAAATCAGAGACATGGAAATAAAGAACAAACTGACAGTGACCAAAGGGGAGGGGCTGGAGGGATAACAGGGAAGGGTCCAGTAAGGGAACATGTATAAAAAAAGCTCATGCACAAGGACAATGGGCAGGGGGAGGATTGAACGTGGGAGAGCGGGTGGGCAGGGCAAAGCTAAGAATGGCAGGAAATGGGTACAAGTGTAATTGAACAACAATAAAAATTTTTGTAATAAAAAATAAAATGAAAAATAAAGAGAAAAAAAGAAAGAAAGAGAAAAAGAAAAAGAAAGAAAAGGAAGGGAAGATAGGAGCAATACAAATCTTTTAGTCAAGCCCTGGCCAGGTGGCAGCTCAGTTGGCTGGAGCATCATCCCATACATCAAGAGTTCAGGTTCAATTCCTGGCTAGGGCATGTACCTAGGTTTCGGGTTTGATCCTTGGTGGAGTGTTTAAGGAATGCAACCCATCAATGTTTCTTTCTGTCTCTTCCTCCTCCCCTTTATCTCTCTCTAAGAGCATTCTAATAAAGGATAAAAAGTCACGTTTCCATGATGCTTTATCATAGTATCTTATTTAGTTCTTTTTTTGCTTTCTTTTAAAAATTATGTTACTGAATTTATTTAGGTAGCATGATCTTATTTAATTTTTATAACAGTTCTATGAGTTACTCTTTCCATTATATTTTTTACATAAAATATTTTTTCTTGCTGTAAAATCAAATTCTGTCCATTGTAAAATATTTAGAAACAGCAAATAAACAAACAAAACCACCTGTGAAAGAAATCACCTACATTTTCATTGTGAAGATTTGTCCAGGGTCCATATGTACTTACATTTGACAGCTGTATTTCTTTCTAATACCCAGCCAATCGGAGATCAGTGCTAAAAGTCTATAGATTTGAGAGATAGTCTCTTAAGCTTCCAGCTGAGCTTTATACTATTAAATTCTGGTATATCTCCTTCCATCTCTCTCACTTTCAATGATGCTGATATCTTCTCAATGTGTCTCATTGACAGTGGTGGTCATTTAAGCTTTTTAGTGACCCTGAGAAATTAGGTAGGGATAGTATATGCCCCTGTTTACTGATGAGATTACTGAGGTTCAGAGAGATTAACATTGCTCCCTGAGTCATTTAAAGATCCTTATCTAGAGTCAGGGGTGGGTAGGATTGAGGGTGGGCATGGATAGGGTGGGAGAAAGTGGTAGTGGGAAAATGGAGACAACTGTATTCAAACATCAATAAGAAAAAGTAAAAAAAAAGAAATTGAAAGTAAATTAATGCAGAAGAAAGCAAATAAAGATAAAATCATATATGATCTCACCTATAATTGGAACCTAATCAACCAAACAAACAAGCAAGCAAAATATAACCTGAGACATTTAAATTTAGAACAATCTGACAGTAACCAGAGGGTAGGTGGGAGGGGATAATGGGGGGAAGGGGAGAAGGGTTTTCAGAAACAACTATAAAGGACATATGGACAAAACCAAGGGGGTGGGGTGGAAGCAGGGGAGGGTGGTGGGGATGGCTGGGGTGGAGATTGAGTGGTGGGGAGAAAATGCAGACAACTGTAACTGAACAACAATATAACAATTTAATTAAAAAGATAAAGTAAAAAAACCTTTATGTAATATCTGCATTCCTAATTTGTAGTTTTCCTACATTTAAAAGACATAAAGTCACTTCTTAAAGAATAATACAGTAAGATAATTACAGAAGAGATATTTTACGTACTCTTTCCTATGTAAAATCCAACAATTAGCAGGTTTGTCAAACATACTCCTTTTGTTTTTACTATCTCAATTTCAATTTTAAAGAAGTATTGAAAATATTTAGTTAGGAATGTTTTCTAAAATATTGCTTCCAGAAATTACAGTTCATAAAGGAACTACAATAAAGACTTCTTAAAAGAAAGCATACTCAAGGTAAGAATATTGAATTATATCAACTCTCTCCATTCAACCTATTTTCAAGCTACTTGCACCAGAAATGTGATACACTTTGGTTTTTCAAACCAGCACACAAATATTTCCTGAAATTGACAAGTCCAATAACTATTCTCAGGATTAAATGGACCTTTCCAACAATTGTTCCTAGTCAACAACAATAGGCCATCTTTTTTGGTTGTTTGAAGCTTTCAGAAAGCCAGTCTCGAAGGTGCCATCTATAGCTGATGAATATTTGAAACTCCTAAACATCTGTTTCATATCTTCTATTACCATTTTCACAAGTTTTTTTAAAAAATACGTATTTTTTAGTTGAAAAGTTCATTATAATACCGCCACAAGTAACCACAATACACAATACAGCCAATATAGTATTTTCAAAAGCTTCTTTGCAGATATTTAGCTTCCTCTAGGAAGAAAAGTGAACGGAAAAGCTAATGGTATAATGGTTTTATTTTCCAATAAAATAAAACACAGTTTTATTGGAAAATATTAAGTTTACTAGGTTTAATTGCTAAGGACCTGTATATGTATATTTTATCTTACTTTCCCCAACCCTGTGTCATCAGTATCAATTTTTATAGATTTGTACTAATATTTTAAAGTTAACTGAAGTATAATAAAAGTCTACCTTTGTTACACTAAACATTTGTTTTGAAGAATTTTTGTTTTTTTAGGAGTTTGAGAAGTGGGTATGTGCTTTGCAGACAAGACCTGTGTTATCTTCACCTTCAATATTGTTTTCAATAAATGTAGATGGACATTGACATATCAAAAATGAATATATCGTGGGAGTGGATATTAGGCAAAATACATTTATAAAAGCAAATAGGTAAATTACATTGTAGTGGATATAATAAAAGTGTTACAGTTATTTCAAAGAATAATTTTCATGAAAGTCATTCTGTAAATTCTAAGTTAATATTGTTTTCATTACTTTAAGGAAAGAATTTCTGGACAGTCTCTTTGTCTAACAAGGGACCATTATAGTTTTAAATTTTGATTGGTTTTAAAAAGTCAAATTTAGAAATCTGTTTCAAAGAATGTAAATTACCCCAAAGGTCATAAAATTTTAGGTTCATAAATACAAGGGGAAATGTTTACTTGAACGTACGATGGTCCAATTCTGTTAGCATGATCACAGAGAAGGGAGCAAAGGATCAGAAATATATATTGTACTCTGGCTGGTGTGGCTCAGTGGATTGGGGGCTGGCTTGCGAACCAAAGGGTCGCAGGTTCGATTCCCAGTCAGGGCACATGCCTGGGGTGTGGGTTGGGTCCCCAGTTGGGGGTGTAGGAGAGGCACCACACAATGATGCTTCTCCCCTCTGTTTCTCCCTGCCTTCCCCTCTCTCTAAAAATAAATAAATAAATAAAATCTTTTTAAAAAGAAGTATATATCATGAAAATACAAATTAAAATATTACAACTATGGACTCAAACAGAACAGAGTTAAGTGTGCGGTTATTCTTTTAAGAAAAGAAAAATGTATTTTAAACTTACTGTTATCTTAGGAAGGAAGCTTTTCTAAAAGGCTCTGTGATTATACAGACTTTAATAAAGTTATGTGAAGATGTGAAGAGAGCAAATTAGTGGGAAAATGGTGGAAGCCAAAAGACTCATATATTCTGAGCAGTAGAATAATTTTTACTCTTAGGACAATGGAGGCAAAAATAGATTACCTCACCACACTGAGAATTAATTGAATCAAACCAATCCATTCCTACTTTCAACCTTTCTCATCTAAGAGACATCCTAATTGTGTCTCAAAATAATTTCTCTCTGTAGTCATCTCTCTGTCCTTTCAATGACATTTCTTTCCCTGATCAATGCTGACCCTCCCCATAATATGTGCTAACTAGAGAATCTTTAGTCCAGATGTTTCTAATTGATGAGGAGAAGCTTTTTGAAAATGGAGTCTATATAATTCTTTCACTCAACTATTATTTCCTGAATGCCTACTAATAGCCAGCGACTATTCAGCAGATGCACAGGAGAACATGACAGTTTCTGCTTTCATGTATAAATTGCAGTATAAATAGGTATAGCAGCACACAGGAAGAAGGAGGGACTGGACGGAGGGAAGAGGCTTACACACAACACATGCCACTGTCCTAGAAATGTTCCCATGAAAATGTTCTAAGGGTCTATGTGATTTTATATGTTCTGCATAGGGGGGACATTTTTGAGTTGCAAACTGTTTGAAATTTCTTTGGGATAGGCTATGGATCATTTAGGGAAATGTGGTGGCCAGTCCTACAATTGGCACAAGAAAGGCACAGGTCCCCTGCGCCAGGTCACATCATGATGTATGGCAAAGTCTGTGTGATGACTGTGGTAGTACTTACCTGTCTTCAACTTAATTCAAAACAATTTTGTTACATTGTATTGTGACAGCAGTCATATTAGCATGCATTTAAAAAAATTGAAATTGGTGAATTGATGGAAGAATATGTGTAACATTTTATGCATATTGTCCCTTATTATTTCAAGAAAGGTAGAAATGCAACTGAAATGCTAAAAAAGATTTGTGCCATGTATTGAGAAGGGGCTGTGACTGACTGAATATATCAAAAGTGGTTTGCGAAGTTTTTTGTTTCTATTGACATTTTGGCCAGGTGATTCTTTGCTGTAAGGTTGTCTTATGCATTGGGAGATGTTTAGCAGCACCTCCAGCCTATACCCACTAGTAGCCAACAGCAGGAGGTTGCCGACATACTCAAAATATCTAAATCAGTAAGGTTATTGGTGAAAATAAAAAAAATGATGTGTCTATTATGAAAAAAACTAAACAGACTTTTTGGCCCACCCAGTAGCAATGGATTGGCTCAGGATGTTCAAGTGGAAAGAGAAACAGGAGAGATCGATGCTGCCTTTCCTATACTAGAAAATGGACAAAGATTTATCTTATAGGTAAAAGATCATGTGTCAGTTCCTTGGTTTATATTTGTAGAACTTCCGTTTGCGTATTTAAACCTCTGAGGCAGTACTTATTTGCACCTCATTTTATTTTACTAAATTTTATTTATTTATTTTTAGAGAGTGGGGAAGGAAAGGAGAAAGAGTGAGAGAAGCATCAATGTGTGGTTGCCTCTCACCTGCCCTCTACTGGGAGCATGGCCCTCAACCCAAGCATGTGCCCCTAACTGGGAATCGAACTTATGACCCCTTAGTTCCGAAGAGGCCAGCACCCAATCCACTGAGCCACACCAGCCAGGGCTCACTTTTAAGTTAGCAGCAAGTTATGGCAAACCTGCTTTAACTTAAAAGTCATTCTTCTAGTCCCTGAGCTGCAACTAAACTTCTTGGAGCCTCGGTTCCCAAAGTGGGTCAGGGGATTACAAAGGCTTTCAAACTACAGGTGAAGGAGTTTGAATGGATTGCACTACCTCCAAGGTGAGGGATAAGTGTGTAGACTGTGATTAGAATGAACACCTGAGTTGTGGCTTGATGGCTTTGAGGAAGAACTGTTGGTGACTGAGAGTTAAAAGCCATTGGATACACAGACTGTTGGAAGTATCTAGGAGGAATACAAAGCAATGTTTAAGATTGTGGGATTCATAATTCTAGTTCAAAACCAAATGTCAGAAGAAAAGAAAACTGTTCCCCTTACGGTTCATTCGGGACTGTGGTAATACATCAGCCAACAATATGCAGTGCAGTTGGGCTTGTCGAATCAGTAACATCTGAATGGAGTCAGTGTTGAGGCAATTTATGGTCAAGCATTATCGAACAAACCTGTACACTGCCACTAACTGAAGGAAGGGCCTGCGTAGGTTCTGCTTTCGTTAAGATAACTACAGAAATGGAGAGAGACCCAGCCTTGGAATAGACTGGAGCTCAAGGAACAAGTCTGGCAAGTATAGCTCAGAGTTACAATATCAAAGTATAGAGAAGAGCTGGAAATGAGAAAAGTTGCCTGGTCTTTCTGAAGTCAAATACCAGTCAATCTGGACTTCAGTGAGAGGTGAGTGAAGACAACCTTTAATAGGCAAGCGTAGCATTCAGATTTCTACCTAGACACATTTACTGCGTTTTCCTTTGTGTTCTCTTCATTTCTAATACACTTGGGAACTCTGCCCATCCAGAGATCAGCTACATATATATGTTTTTCCACTTTTCCATTTTTTTACATTTAACTCTTTATGTTAGAGTATAATGTGATCTTGAATTTGATCAATTTCCCCCAAAAACTCTTTTTGAAAAGCCAATTTTTGAATAATTTTCTTTGAAAGTCCAATTGTCCCCAAAACTCTTTTTAAATAATCTAGCCCCATTGTTTTGTGATGGTCCTTTTTAACTTGTATCCTATTTGTGTGTGAGTTAGGGAATTTTCAGGGTGTCTATCTAGTTTACTCTTATGTTTTGCAGCAATTCCACACTATTTTATTTGTGGTAGTTTTATATTTTATGGGTAACTTACTATCACAATATCTCTGTTGGAGACTTTTTAAAAACTATCATTATATTTGTTCTTCCAAATAAATTT
Organism: Trachops cirrhosus; assembly: GCA_028533065.1. Taxonomy (NCBI): domain Eukaryota; kingdom Metazoa; phylum Chordata; class Mammalia; order Chiroptera; family Phyllostomidae; genus Trachops; species Trachops cirrhosus. The sequence continues at coordinate 40,317,090 of CM052547.1, read as the reverse complement.
TAATTTTTGTCCAGTCCACAAATATATTATCAGGATTGAATTAAACCATTTTATTAATTTAGGAAGTATTGACTTTTCAATATTTAATTCTTCTGAGAAAAATGTTTATCTCAATTTGTTTAAACTCCCTTTGCTTCTTCCATTAAGTCCTTAGCTGTTTTATGTGAGAACTGCAAACTTTTCTTGCTAATAGTAGGTATTTCATTTTTTGGCTTCTTTGAATGAATATATACTTTCGTTTTATCTTATAATTATTGTTTGTTGATATAGGATAAATCTAGTGGTGATAGCTTTGCTAAACTAGTTCTAAAATGTTTAATTTTTTTATTTTAAAGATGCATAATTGTATATTAAACAAGTAGCAATAATTTATTTCCATAAAATTAGAGGGAATTTTTGCATATTGTGGCATATTTGGCAAATTTTCATTCTAAGTGTTCTGTGTTGTGGCTGGTGTTCATTGTATCATAAATATAAACAAAATCATAAAATTTACAAGTTGAATTAAATGAAAATTAAAGTTCTAGTTGTATTAATTTTGACACACTTTTTTAAAAAACAGAATTTTGTTTCTTAAGAGCATATTTTGGTACCACTTGCACTCAGGATTTCTAAAACCAATAAGCACAATGATTATGCTTTCCAATGAATTAGGGTAAATTTTTATCTCCTGTGATTAATAAATTTTCATGTATATGAATCATTGAAACTTCTGTGGAGAGTTTTATGTAGGATTGTAAATGTAATGGTAGTTCAGCTTGTGCCATATGAAGTGAAAGCTGAAGGAAATTGTTTTTCTTCAATTTTTAAATGTACTTTTCCATTACCATTTAGTCCCCTTATACACCCCTCCCCACCACAATCACCACACTGTCATCCATGTCCATGAGTCCTTTTTCCATTTTTGCTCAAACCCTCCATCCCCTACCCTCCCCACCTTTGCTGTTAACCTGCTCTCTATGACTCTGTCTGTATTTTGCTTGTTAGTTCAGTTTGTTCATTAGATTCCACATATGAGTGAAACCATATGTTATTTGTCTTTCTCAGGCTGATTTATTTCACTTAGCATAATGTTCTCCAGGTCCATCTATATCATTGCAAAGGGTAAAACTTTCTTCTTTTTCATAGCCAAGAAGCATCCCATTATGTAAATGTTCCATAGTTGTTTTATCCACTACTCTACTGATGGATACTTGGGCTACTTCCATATCTTGGCAATGGAAAATATTGCTGCAGTGAACATAGGAGTGCTTATGGTCTTGTAAATTAATGTTTTGGGTTCCTTCAGATATATTCCCAGAAGTGGAGTCACTAGGTCACAAGGCAGATCCACTTTTAATTTTTGAGGTATTTCCATACTGCTTTACACAGTGGTTGTTCCAGTCTGCATTTCCTCCAACAGTGCACGAAGGTTCCCCTTTCTCCACATCCTTACCAGCACCCGTTGTTTCTTGATTTACTGATGATAGCCAATCTGCCAGGTATGAGATGATATCTCATTTTGGTTTTAATTTGCATATCTCTGATGATTAGTGACACTGAGTATCTTCATATGTCTATTGGCCATCTATATGTCTTCTTTGGAGAAAGGTCTATTCAGGTCCTTTGCCCATTTTTTTAATTCGTTTTTTTTTTTGTGTTGAGTTTTATAAGTTCTTTATAAATTTTGGATATTAACACCTTATCAGATGTATTGGCAAATATGTTCTCCCATTCTGTGGGTTGTCTTTTTATTTTGTTGATGATTTCCTTTGCTGTGCAAAAACTTTTTAGTTTGATGTAGTCTCATTTGTTTATTTTTTTCTTTTGTTTCCCTTGCCTGGGGAGATAGATCTGATAAAATACTGCTACAAGCAATATCCAAGATTTTGCTGCGTATGTTTTCTTCTAGGATTTTTATGGTTTGGGTGCTAACATTTAAGTCTTTAATCCATTTTTAATTTATTTTTGTGTGTGGTGTAAGAAGGTGGTCTAGTTTCATTTCTCTACACATATCTTTCCAATTTCCCCAACACCATTTACTGAATAAACTGTCTTTATCCCATTATATATGCTTGCTTTCTCTGTCAAATATTAATTGAGTATAAAGACATAGGTTTTATTCCTGGGCTCTCTATTCTGTTTCATTGATCTATGAGTCTGTTTTTATGCCAGTATGATGCTGTTTTGATTGCTGTAGCCTTATAGTATAGTTTGATATTAGGTAGCTTGATTCCTCCACCTTTGTTTTTCTTTCTCATGATGAGAAAATTCTAGGCCAATATCCCTGATGAATATAGATGCTAAAATTCTTAACAAAATATTAACAAATTGAATACAGCAATGTATCAAAATGATCATACAACATGATCAAGGGGGATTTATTCTGGGAATAAAAGGTTGGTGCAACATTTGCAAATCAATAAATGTGATTCACCACATAAACGAAATGAAGGATAAATATCAATAGGTGCAGAAAAAGCATTTGATAAAATCCAGCACCCATTTATGATAAAAACTCTCAGCAAAGTGAGAATAGAGGGAACATACTTAAACATAATAATGGCTGTATCTGACACACCCACTGCCAGCATCATACTCAGTAAAAACTACAAGTGTTCCCCTTAAGATCAGGAACAAAACAGGGATGTCTGCTTTCGTTTCTCTTATTCAATACAGTACAGGAGTCCCATCCACAGCAATCAGAGAAGTAAAAAATAAAAAAGGCATTCAAATTGGAAAGGAAGCAGTAAAACTCTTTATTTGCAGATGACATGATACTCTACATACAAAACCTTAAAGATTCCACCAAGAAACTACTAGAACTGATAAATGAATTCAGCAAAGTAGCAGAAATCAGTTACATTTTTGTATGCCAATAACAAACTAACAGAAAGAGAAATTAACAGCAATCCTATCCACAATCACTTCAAAAAGAAAAAAAATACTTAAGAGTGAGCCTAACCAAGGATGTAAAAGACCTGCACCAGAAAATTACAAGACACTGAAGAAAGAAATTGAAGAAGGTACAAATAAGTGAAAGCACATACTGTGTTCAGGGATAGAAAGAATTAACATCATTAAAATGTCCATACTACCCAAAGTAATCTATAGATTCAATGCAGTTCCTATCGATATTCCAGTGACATATTTCACAGAACTCGAACAAATACTTCAAAAATTTATGTGGAACCACAAAAGGCCCTGCATAGCAATAAAAATTTTCAAAATGACTTTTGGCTCCATATATTAAAACGTTAAGCTCATATATATATATATATATATGCATATATAGATGCATATATATATAAAGATGCATATATATATATATATATATATATGTCTCCTATTGGTTCAGTTTCTCTAGTGAACTTATACAGATCCTATAATAACTTCCTTCTTCCTAAAAGAGGGATAAGTAGGAAGCCTTCATTCAGACATGAATTTTGAGACTATACTTTGGCACCCCCCCAAGAAAAGGGAAAAATAACAAGAGTGACAGAGAATGCTTTGTCTCATTGAGAGAAAATATCCCCAAGAAATATCTTATTTTCTGTGATACTTGATGCCATTATTAGATTTTCTAACATTTTTCAATATAATACATTTGTTTAAGGAAGTGTTCAGCAAATATATAAATGGCTTGGTTTTATACTGCTTCCTAAAGGAAATGTAGAGATCATGTAACCTTTGGGATCCATCTGCTTCCAGTCATCTTTGTGATCATGCCCTCTCCAATACAAAAATGTGCATTCTATTTCAATTACAGTTTAAATGTTTGAAAAATCTAAATGATGATGTGTCTCTTTGCATACTAACTGGTGTAGGTGGCTTGTTCCTGCTTTAATCACGATTAGTTGTGTGCTCTAGATACACTACCTGAGATAATTATATACAGTTTAAGGAACAACTGCTTCAGCCTGTATTTGGGCTTCCTTTTTTTTTTTTTTTTTAAAGCTCTTATAAAGCCCTTGACTTCCTCTCCTGTTCATTTCTTTTAGGAGGTTTCAGAAGGTGCTGGCTTTGGTTAATGGTCTCTAACCACATTTTTTTAAACCATCCTCCATTTATGAAGTTATGTTTCATTTTAGTGCTGGTTGTCATAGTATGGTTGTTGCATAGCAACAGTATTGACAGAAACATCTTTTTCCCCCTACGCACAAATGAATTGCTCAGTGCTGATCAACACTACTCCTTTGCTTTAAGACTGTAAAGACTTTCATTATTTTATTGGATGAGTTAAGTGAGGTAGCAGGTGTAGTTTTCAATAACTGAGGCACTGAGGTCAATTGTAGAGGAAGGAAATTGGTCAAAAGAAGAGGCAAAACCAGGCAGACTTTAGGGATATATAAAGACAATTTAAACAATGGAATATTGTTATCCAAAGTGTGTGGTAGAGATTATAGTTTGGGGCCTTCGTAGGATGATGGAATTAAAAGTCAGATCGGAACACTGTGATGAGAAGCAGCTGGAACATGATTGTATGAGTAGAAAATCCATTCCCTTTAACTTCAGATTTTCTAAAAATAAAACTTTAAAACACAACTAAAGCCTTAAATTTGTACCTCCCAAATAAAACACAAGCTCTGTGTTCAAAAAAACTTAAGAATGGATGTTGGGAACCGCCCTGCCTGGTTTCAGAAGCTGTACCCCCCATGGCTAAGGCTGAGTGAGAGACCTTGGGACCCTAAGCCACAAGGGGACAAAGATTATCTCCCTGGCAGGAGCACCTCCTCTGCCCCCTTTACTTCACCCTGCTTGGTCCCAAGTAGATGACCGGATAGCCAATGATGGGTAAGATTCCTCAAGGGAAGGACAGCCTAAGACAGGCATGGTCACGAAAGGGCCCTCAGGGAAGGACTTGGGGGGGGCTATAGAAAAAGAGGTGATGGACCCTTGCCCCTCAGCTTTGACATAGCCTGAGTCCTCATTCTGTCTGCAAGAAGTCTCCTAATCTCTTGGCTGCCTTACTTCCCCTGCTTGACTTAAGCCTGAAACAATGCCAGAGGTGGGTTCCTCAGGGCAATCTGGCCTAAGAAAGAATGCATAAAATCCTGTGAAACCTGCTTTTAAATGATAAGGGTCCAAGCATGAAATGAGCTTGTTCCCCAAAGTTTTATGGCCCTTTAGCTATCTGACCCTGACTCAAAATAAGCCCTCAAAGTTCTCTGAATGTTATCTATTGTTTGATCCTTACTGCTTTACAATGATTGATGAACTTCCCATATATGTCCTCTATTCCTATGCAAATGAACCCAATAAAAGCCCATTGAGGAAAAGGCTCCTGGCCGTTCTCCTTTGAGAGATCAGCCACTTTTCCTCCCCAAGCAGATCAGGTCTTGGTAGACTTATTATCATCTGTGGTGGCTGGGTGGGAGGGGCTATGTTGGTGGACACCTACAACTTGTAAAATACTGTACCAGGCAGTACAAGAAATAAAAAATACTGGGGTCATACCTGACCTGTAGAAGCAACTGTGATGCATTTCCTCCTCTTCTATTTTCAGGAAGAATTTGTGGAATATTTATACTATATCTTTTTTCTTTTTTTTTTTAAGTGTGGAACGGGGGTATCTGCAAAATTTTTATTTTATTTAAAGAAATACTTTTAAATTTTATTGTTGTTTAAGTAGTTTTCTGCCTTTTCCACCCACCTCTTCCCCTCACCCCAGCCATACCCACCTCCATCCCCTGGTTCCACCTGCCATTGATTTTGGCTATGTGTCCTTTCTAGTTGTTCTGAAAACCCTTAACCCTTTTCCTCCCATTATTCCCTCCCATCTCCGCTCTGGCTACTGTTTTTTTTTAAGGAAGAGATATTTATTTGTTTGTTTGTTTGTTTGTTTATATTGTTCAAGTACAGTTGTCTCCATTTTCCTGCCACCACTTTCACCCATCTTCCCACACCCACCTCCCACCTTCAATCCTATCCACCTTTGGCTTTGTCCAAAGGTCCTTTATACATGTTCCTTGATGACCCTTCCCCTTTTTCCCCCATTATCCTCCTCTTCCCTCCCCTCTGGTTGCTGTCAGTTTGTTCTTTATTTCAATGTCTCTGGTTATATTTTGCTCACTTGTTTGTTTTGTTGATTAGGTTCCACTTATAGGTGTGATCATATGGTATTTGTCTTTCACCACCTGGCTTATTTCACTTAGTATAATGCTCTCCAGCTCCATCCATGTTGTTGGGAAGGGTAGGAGTTTCTTCTTTCTTTCTGCTGTGTAGTATTCCATTGTGTAAATGTAACAGATTTTTTTTTAATGTCTTTTTTTTTTTAAAGATTTTATTTATTTATCTTCAGAGGGGAAGGGAAGGAGAGAGGGAGAGAAATATCAATGTATGGTTGCTTCCTATGCATTCCCTGCTGGGAACTGGCCTGCAACCCAGGCATGTGCCCTGACTGGGAATCGAACCGTGATCTCTTGGTTCACAGGCCCGTGCTTAATCCACTAAGCTACACCAGCCAG
>CM052547.1:40265665-40303122 GCA_028533065.1 Trachops cirrhosus | reverse complement strand
CTGGCGTAGCTCAGTGGATTGAGCGCGGGCTGCGAACCAAAGCATCGCAGGTTCGATTCCCAGTCAGGGCACATGCCTGGGTTGCAGGCCAGGTCCCCAGTGGGGACCACATGAGAGGCAACCACACATTGATGTTTCTCTCTCTCCTTCTCCTGCTCTTCCCCTCTCTAAAAATAAATAAATAAAATATTTAAAAAAATGTTCTCTGTATCTGTAAGTCTATTTCTGTTCTGCTTGTTGGTTTCTTTTGTTTTTTAGTTTCCATTGTTGATAGATATGTACTCATTGCAATTTTATTATTTATATTTTTATCTTTTTTTCTTCTTCTTAAAGAAGACCCTGTAACATTTCATGTAATACTAATTTGGTGGTGATTAACTTATTTATTTTTTGTCTTTTCTGGAAAGCTCTTTATCGTCCCTTCAAACCGAAATTATAGCTTTCCTGGGTAGTAGAATCTTGGTTGTAAGTCCTTCGAATATTTTTTGCCAATCCCTTTTGGCCTCTAAATTTTCTTAGAAATTAGCTGATAGTCTTATGGGAGCTCCCTTGTAGGTGACTGACTGATTTTCTCTTGTTTTTAAGGTTCTGTCTTTGCATTTAAATTATGATGTGTCTTGATGTGGGCATTTTTGGGTTCATCTTGTTTGGGACTCTCTATGCTTCCTTGATTTGTATGCCTATTTCCTTCATCAAGCACCATGTTAGGAAAGTCCTTTATTTTTATTCTCACCTGAGGACATTTTTTTCCATTGCTTTTAGAGAGAGGAAGGGAGAAAGAGATACATCTATGTGAGAGAGAAACACCCATCTATGTGAGAGGGATATGCACCCATGGGTGCATAAGGGAAATACCCGTATGTACCCAAACCAGAGATCAGGATAAAACCCACAATCTAGGTATGTGCTTTGACCAGGAATCAAACCCACAATTCTTTGGCTATAGGATGATACTGCAACCAATTGATCCACACTGCCAGGGTAGGAAAGTTTTGCATCATTATTTTTTAAAATAGGTTTTCAATTCCTTGTTCTCTCTTCTCCTTCTGGCACCTCCATGATGCAAATGTTGGTATTCTTGAAGTTGACCCAGAGGCTCCCTATACACTCCTCATTTCTTTGGATTCTTTTTTCTTTTTGCTCTTATGTGTGGGTATTTTCTGCTTCCTTTCCTTCCAAACCTCTCATTTGATCCTCTGCTTTGTGTACTCTACTGTTGATTCCCTGTAATGTATTCTTCATTCCATTTAATGTATTCTTCATTTCTCACTCTTTTTTATGTTTTCCAGTTCCATTTGTGTGTTTTCTATCTCTTTGTTGAAGTTCTCACTAAGTTTATCTACTCTTCTCCTAAGTTCATTGCACATCCTTATAACCAGTGTTTTGAACCCTGAATCTAGTAGATTGCTGTATCCATTTTGTTCAGGTTTTTTTCTGAAGTTTTGTTCTGTTCTTTTATTTAGGACATGTTTCTTTGTCTCACCATTTTGGCAACTTCCCTTTGTTTGTTTCTATGAATTAGGTAGAGCAACTATGTCTCTCGTGAGGCTTGGGAGTCTTGGGAGTCTACTCACATATTTGTGGTGATGTGGTATAAACAAACCCACTGTGCTGCCAGAAGTATAAAAACATAGCATATACAATTATGGATAGTACATAACAATAATAAATAAGTGTGTTACTTGTGTGTTTACTATACTATGCTGTTTATTATTATTTTAGAGTATTCTCTTTTGATTTACAAAAAAATAAATTTTCTGTAAAATAGTATGTTGTGTTCCACTGACAGCATCCTCATACATCTCATGCTTACTGCATCTCTTGATTGTATCATTTTCGCTTGTACTTGATTTAGTCTCATGTTGTTTTATACAATAATATGCTACATAGTCTTGGAGCCTAGGAGGAAAAGGCTAGACCAAAGAGCCTAGGTGTGCAGTAGGCTCTACCACCCGGGTTTGTGTAAGTCACTCTATGATGCTCATACAACAAAAAAATTGCCTAATAACACATTTCTTAGAATGTATCCTGGTCATTAAGTGGTGCATGACTGTCTCTTAGAGGTGATTTTAAGGCACAAGGAAGTTTAAAAATGACTGCACTGGATCACACTTAACTTTCCTTGGGAGGAAATGACTCCAATAACCTATCCCTGCTGAAGGTCTCACATCTTTCTTTTTGCTCCCAGAAGGAAAGTTATTTTGACAGTGAAAGAAGTGGTGGCTGTGCCTCCCAGAACCAAAAGCAGGAGTTGGGAGCAAGCAAAAACTGTCTGGTAGTCTGAGGTGAAAACTTAAACAGAATGAGAGGGAACTCAGAGAGTGTGCTCAGACTGTGTCTGAAGAGTTTGGGGTGAGCATGACACTGTCATCTCTTATCAGCCTTTGAATATAATGCAGCATTTCTGAGTCACAGGAGGACTGGTTTCTTATGAATTTTGTCAAGTGATTTTTATACATTCTCTTAGTATTTAATAAAGTCTTGCTGAGTATTACAGTTTCTTTCAGCTATTCTGAGGTAACTGCAGAAAGAAGTATCGAGGCAAAAACTAAACACGATTCTTAGACATTGTCTTCTTTCCTCCCACCAAGGAACATTCCAGCTTGGCTCTCTCAGTGACTTCCCCTCCTTCACTTCTGTGATGGAGCTATTCTACCCCACAGAGTGTGCATGTATGTGCATACATGTCTGCACATATGATGCAGGGGAAGATGTAGGGGAAAGACTACGCAAAGAGAGATGGGAAAAGAGCACAGTATAGAACTGGAGAGAAATCATTTGCAAGCAGTATGAAAGCAGGTGAAATATATATATGACTGAGAGCGATCCAAAAGGAATTCCACCGAAGCAAGTGAAGAACTAAAGATGATTCAAAGTTACTTTTGCGCTGAGTTTCTGTGATCACAGCACCACTCAGAGGCCAGGCCATGTGGGGCACAAGTTTATCAGCAAATTGGAACCAGAATTTGGAAGGGCAATCAGAGCTCCCCTAGGGGGCACTGGAGTGCCCTGGCAACACCAGTAATTGGTGAGAGAACACCAATACAAAGGTGAAAATCCAGGGTGCAGAACTGTGACTACTGGGTCAGCCACGCTCCCCTCCCCTGCACCTATAGATTCTGTAGCTCGTGTTCAGTCCAGCAGTTCCATGAATGGAAGAAATACTTGGCGTGACTTTCCTTTCTCAGCCTGTGAATTATTAGGCTATATGTTTGAAAGCACATCAACAAGATAATTTTACTTTACAGTGGTTTGCATTCACTAAAGCACCTTTGTAGAAGCATCCTTTTGCAGTGACCAAATTACGTCTTGTGTTCACTGCCTATAATAGCATGTGCTGGATATTGTGCTCACAGTGAAAGAACAGAACAATTTCTTATTTATTCCCAGAATGTTGGTATAAAGTGTAAGCATGAATTTCAGAGATTGAAGTTTTATATTCTTAGATGTAACCTACATACTTACATATTTATTCGAAAGGGACTATTGCTTTTTTAGGAGATTTTTTTTGAGAAACAGAGTTAACCTATATTATATTCTTCTCCAATCTGAAAATAATTTAAGATTAAAATGATAACACTTAACATTTGTACAGCACTTTATAGTTTACAAAATCTTTCATATATATTTTCACATATGAACCTCTTCTCAACCCTGTGTTATAGAGTTTATTTTTCCCACACTACACAAGCGACTTGAGTGCAAGGCTTGAAGTGGCTTGACTGAGGTCACTCAAGTACCATATAACCGAGCTGGGCAAGAACCAGTCTTCTCACTGCAGGCCCTCAGTGCCATCAGCTTTATGACGGCTTTCTGTACACACACACACAGCTATTTTTCAAGGACATGAGACTGAGTATCCTTTTCAGCCCCTGCCACTTATCTTAGCACTTGGTTTATTGAACTGGTAACCAACCAAGGAACACAAAAATGTCAACTAGGCCTGGCACTTTAAAATAATCAAACAAAAAGATTCTGACATTTTTGACTTCTTAAAACTAGAACTGCCTTGAAACACATGACTATCTCGAATGTGATGGATAACCACCATAATCTTGTCCTTAATTTGGTAGAAGGTCACCATGAGAAAGACCATCATCTCTTGTGTTTCTTACATCACCCACCGCTGCTGTCACGGTAGAGTGAACAGGTTTGGCAGATATGAGCTTAGGTTCTCCAGCCTCAAGCAATGTTTCCTTCTCACAGGAACATCAATTCCCTGAGGCTATGTTTCCTAACCTGTGGAGCAGAGGAAATAGCGTGTATCCTGAGTATGCACTGGAATATTTATCATACCAATTAGATAAGTTACATAGTACACCTGAGACTGTTTTTCGATTATAAAGCATTGTACCAATGTGAGGCATTAACATTCACTGTAAAATGAATCCTGGATGACTAGCTGTGATATTTCATCATGTATACTTTCGTTGGTTAGATATAAGGAAACTTTTAAATATTTTTTAAAAATACATCATGGGAAAAACAGTATATTTTGAAATAACAAAATTCCCTTTTATAATTCAAATAAAAAAACTGAGTTAGTGGGTCCTTATCAATTTTAAAGGCACAATATATATAAAATTAAGATCTGCAATAAATGTATGAATTAATTCTGAATTAAAAGAGAAAGCTGAATCTTTTTGTAAAAGTAGGATTAGAGTCTACTCATATAGATTCATTTTACTAAAACAATGCTTTTTTTAATGTCCAACTTTCTGCTGATCAGGAATATTGTGGTTTTTCCATTACCACTTATCCCCCCACATCCTCTTCCACCTGCACCCAGCCCCCTTCCTTCTCCGCAGTCACCACACTGTTGTCCCGGTCCATGAGTTCTTTTCTTCTTGCCTGATTCCTCCAACTTCCACCCCCAGAGTGGTCAGCCCACTGAGTCCGTCTCTATTTTGCTGTTAGTTTGGTTTGTTTGCTAGTTTCCCTATATGTGAAATCATATGGTACTTTTCATTCTCTGGCTTGTTTCACTTAGCCTAATGTTCTCCAGTTCCATCCATGCTGTCACAAAAAGTAAAATTTTCTTCTTACCTTTAAGGCTGAGTAGCATTCCATTGTGTGAATGTACCAGAGCTGTTTTTATTATTTTTCAGAAACAGAGGGTTTTGGTATTTTTTTCAGTAATAACAACATGGAGACTGCAGATGACACAGCTATAATGGCACAATCTCACTTCTGAAATGTGTGAAGTGTGATGATCCTTGAGTGAATCACATGCTAATCTTTGCCTCACTGATAAATCTGTAAAAAGAAGAGGACATAGAAAGACTGAATTAGCTCTGCACAGTATAGTATACCCAGTAATCATGAGGTACTCAAAAGAGACCTTTTCTTAACAAAATAAAAGATTATTGTGGTTACAGAAAATTATTTGTAATAAGAAAATGAAAAGATATTCAACTGCACTTTGTTTCCAGTGTAGTCCTACATCCAAGAGGGTATCTCTACACTGAAATCTACCTACTAATTGGAAGGAAAGTAAATTGGTCCATAGATAAAACCAAGCAGTGAAAAGGCTCCTCGTTTTGGCTACTACATGCAACAATGAGAGGACATATAATGACTGAGAGAATTGTGGCACATTCGGGTACAACAGCCTTTCTGATGCAATTTCACACTGATTGGAGTTTCTAGATGCCTGATTCAGAATTCTGTATCATTCTGTCGAGTACTATAGCCAATGACTTTGAACACAGAACTACTTATCAAAGGCATAGTTTAGACAAAGCTAAAAACGATGATAAATAAGGGTGGGAGATCAATATACAGAGTAAAGTTAATAGTCTAGAATTATGTTCTGAAATAAATAATAAAACTTGAAGGTAACAAAAAATAAAGTTCTCTATCTAAGTTATAAACTTTACAGCATGAAAATGAATGGGAATCCCTGGTATAACTGCAGTTTTTTTATATTGTTGTTCAATTACAGTTGTCCCAGTTTTTCCCTGTTGCTCTCTCCTGCCCGATCCCCTCTCCCTCAGTCAGTCCCCACCCTGTTGCCCATTACCATGGGTCCTTTTCACATGTTCCTTGACTAGACCCTTCCCCTTCCATCCCCTGTTTTTCCTCTCCCCTCTCCCCTCTGGTCACTGTCAGTTTGTTCCTTATTTACATGTTTCTGGTTCTATTTTGTTTATTTGTTTGTTAGAGGAGGGTAAATGCCTTTCTTCTTGCTTTATATTTTCATATGGAGAGAACTCCAATGTGGTGACAATCCTAGTTTGTTATTTCCTGATTTACCTGACTGGTGGGTGATAATCATTAATAATTAATTTGGTGGAGCCAATCTTCACAGTGGAAACATGTAAATGCTGAGAGTCACCTTACCTCTCCATCCCAGGGCATTGCAAGGCAGCAATTAAGGGTAAGTGCATCTATTCTACAAAGCCAAATTCTTCATGATTGCAGTGTCCCAATGCCCAGATTCAGGGGAGCCAGGTATAAGTACTAGCAAACTGTCCCACACTTAAGCCATTTACTGCAATTTATCTTAAATCTTTAGTAAGTTTTCATTCATGTGGCTTTTGTGTCTTTCAATTTGTCCAAAGTCTTGTGGGCCCCAAAAAAGAGTATTCATTGTATTCTCTCAAACTCAAATAAATATGTATATGAAACAACTTAAAAGTATAATAATTAACCAGGGATTTAGACTATTTAAAGGTAGGGAACAATAGTGGGTTTCAAATATGTAACGGACTCTCTTTTAGAACAGGGATAACTCTGTGTAGCCTCAGAGGGAAACAGGCTTTTATTAAACATTTGAAAAACATTTCTAATCATTAAAACAGGGTCAAAAAAATTAACTCAAGAATCTGACAAGATCCAATAACAGAGCAAGGTACTGAAGTTACAGCAGTGAACATGCCCAGTATGATCTCTTTCCTCATAGTTTGTTATTTAGAGGGAGTACCAAATAGGTAATTACAACACAGTATGGTAAGTTCACTTCAGGGAAGATACAAGATATTACTAGAACACATATAATAGGGTGCCCAACCCAGTTAAGGACATATGAAGAGGATTGCCAGAGAAAGTAATATTAGGTTGACAACTAAATAACTAAGATGATTGATTCAAGTACAGAAAAAGGGAATAGATCAGTGTTCCAGGCAGAAGGAACACCATGTGGAGAAGCTCAGAGAAGAGCAAGATGTAAGGAGCTTGGACTCTATCCTAAAAATATTGAGAAATCACTGAAAGGAGAAGTGTACCAAAATCAAATTCATAATTTTGAAACAAGTACACTAACTTTTCTATGAAGAAGAAAGGGTGATACAAGGAGAGGGGTGCTACAGATGGAGTGCACTGGGATAGAAAGAGGTGGAAAGATATAGAATATACTTAGGCTATGGGAATATACTTAGCCTTGTGAGGCAGTAAGCTGCCAATCACTTGAAAGGCATAAATAAATGCTGAATGACCATGTAAAGATCCAAGGTGACTATATATGCATATATATGTGTATATATGTATCTCTGTGTATATATACACATATATGTAATATGTGTATTATATATTATATTTAACATGTTAGGGTCAGGCACAAATAACACATTTTTATTACAGAATCTTTTATTACAAAATCATAAGCATGTAATTCCATAACAACAATATCACACTCAAGCACACCATATGACATTTTAGATGAAGTGTTCAAATTAAAACTATAAATTATTACACTCATATTATCACCTTACCACCCACACTCAAGCAGGTGTTACTTCTGCTGGACCCTGTATATTGTGTGTGTGTGTATATATATGCTTTATATTTTGACTGAGCATAGAGTAATCTCTAAGCACATTACTAGATCTACATTTCTTCACTTCCTTAGTGAGCCAAGTTGTACAAAACTGAGTCAAGGTCATTACTTATTCAGATTGGAGCTTTTAGTGGATGATTGGCCAAATGAAGCACAACAGCTGTGTTTTCTTCATCTAACCACCCAAATCTGTGGTGAATTTCTAATGTGGAGGTAGCAAAGAGTGAGTTCAGTGTGACTGGGTGAATTTTTTGATGCATTTATTTTCAAAAAGATATGATTTGGAACTTCATATTTCCTACAGAATATTTAAAGACAGAATTAGAATTATTAGGGACCATTAGAGATAAGTGAACAATCTGTCTAAATTATGGCTGGTGATTTTTACTTATATGTGTGTATATATTTTAAAATTTTGTACTTTATATTTTCAACTCTTACAAAGGAATATATGCATATAGTTTAACAAATCACATTAACAAATCACAAATCACATATATACATTATAAATTTGTATATATTACACAAATATTTTGTGTAAATCACAAAATATTTACAATGAAAGCCACCATTCACCTTCCCATCCTACCCAAACCTCAAGTCTTGCTCCCTAGGGTCATTCACTTTTACCTTCCTCAGCTATTACTTTTGGCATTTACTTTTTCTAATATTTATTCTATTTCTTTACTTACATCTTTTAGAAACTATCTTCTGGCTTCGGTTATAATATATACAAATTTATGTATTTTTCTTTCACAGCTTTAACTTCATCCCCTGTAAAATATAAGAAAACCATGTGCATTCAACCCTACATCACAATGAGGCTCACTGAGATCACCTTCGTGCCCTTTTACTGTTGCCACGTGGACTCTCCCTTTGGTCCACAGAACCATTCTCCACTTCTCATTTAGCCATAAACACTCACTGAGCTTTAACAGCGCACATGGTTTGCCCACCTTACATTACATCTAGGATTGGCCATGTGACTGTTTTTGCCAATGGAATATGGATAGAAATAATGAGTGACACTTCATTTTAAGGAAATGTTACCTCTCCTAATCTTTCTTTCCAATCTTCCTAAAGGCTGGAAAGCAAATACAGGATGGGGCAAAGGTGAGTTTACACTTGCAAGTTCACGAAACATAGAATTTATTCTTGTATTATCATTTATTAATTATTGTATTTTCATATGAACAACTGTAAACCTACTTTTGTCTCACCCTGTGTATTGATGTAAGACAACTTGGACCAGAACAGACAACACCTTAAAACCTAAAGAAGCAGGATACAAGGATCCTTAGTCCTTAGATGATCTCATGAAGTAGAATTGTCCTCAACACCTCTACATCAGCAGTTTTCCAATGATTTGGGTAGCTAATGGAGAAAGTACTTTTTGGAAAGGAATAAGAAAGAAAGGGAGAGAAACATCATTGTGAGAGAGGAGCATGGATCAGCAGCCTCTCTGCGCCCTGATGTGGGTCCCAACCCACAACCTAGGCCTGTGCCCTGACTGGAAACTGAACCAGTGGGTGACCTTTGGCTTTGTGGGATGACACCCAACCAGTGGAGCCACTCTGATCAGGGTGAGAAAATACATATTTTTCTTTCTATCATATACCCCTCTAATTTCTAGATATCCCCACTTTTCAAAAGTTCACATTACTCTTTGCTCTTACAAATGACCTACATTAGTATTTCATTCATTAGCAAAAAAAAAAATTGAAAAGGATTTTTGCTTTTATTTAAAAAAAAAGCTGAAAAACAAAAGTAGCATTCAGCATCTGTTTTGAAGTGAGCCATAAAGAGGCACCACACCCCAAGCAGTGAGAGTGGCCCCTCCAAGCTCCTTCCCAGGGAACTACAGAGCATCTCAGCATCAAGCTGCCGTAGCTGTGTGTGTGTCTGTACTTGAACTCAATTTATATCTGACTCCGGGACAACTCAGGATTTAGGGGCACCTCCTCCCCACTGCAGTCAAAAATCTACATATAACTTTTGACTCCCCACAAAACTTAATTACTAATAGCCTACTGTTGACCAGAAGCCTTATCAATAACAAAAAGTAGATTAACACATATTTTGTATATTATGTACGTATGTACAATGAAGTAAGCTAGAGAAAAGAGAATGCTATTAAGAAAATCATGAGAGACCATACATTTACAGTATTTATTGATAAAGATCACATATATGTGGACTTGTACAGTTCAAACTTGTGTTACTCAAGGGTCAAGTGTATTTTGTGCTTCTGTTAGCAATATGTGTCCTAAGGTATCAAAAAAGCCTACAAAAACTAGCACAGCGTTATGCTTAGAGTGAAACTGGAGGTAATTAAGTGTTTCAGTCATCATTAATGAAAGAAATAAGTGGTACATGTGTTGAATTTTGGGTCTGCAATGCTCAGAAATTTTTCACATTAATTAAGGGTAATTTCTCTTTCACGCTTCACCGTTTTGGCTAATGAAAAGTTTCAGACGTTCAGACAGTGAAGGGAACCTGTGTAACTATACTTCAAAGTATTTGTCTGTTACACTCTCTCAAGTTGTAAAATAACTATGGCAAACATTTTGAAAACTATCAAGTTCTAGGTAAGGGTCAATTATAATAGTTTGGCTCATTCACAAATAGTCATTCACAAGAACTTTTGTTCATTCACTGTGCCCTACCAAGTTCCCATTCCACCTAAAAATTAGAGCAAGTCAGCCATGCAAACTAGCACAGAACTAGCAATTTACTAAATAGATCCCTTGTGGTTTTAAAGAGTTAATATAGCTTCCATAAGCACCTAACCAAGCTTTCTTAAAACTTAAGCCCTGGAAGAGCTTGGCTCATTATAAACTAGTGCTTTCAAGTTTTAAGATTTTGAGAGCAGTTTTATAACATTCAGCTACTTGAGAACAACTAAGGAATTCAAAGACAATTGGTGGTTCAATTTAGCTAACATTAATTGAATAACCAAAATACATACAGCACTGATAATAAACCTCTCCTTCCTAGGAGTGGAGGCAGTTCTCTCCTGGGACTAGATTAGGAAATGGAGACTTTTTGGAAAAAGTTGACTGCCAAGGCCTAAAATAACTAGAAGGCTTTGTAGAATACAGAGAATAATGGCACATGAACATGTACCTAGGAGTATGCACTCTCCATCCCTATCCTTGAACCAAAGGGAACACTTAGGGGGACTTTTCCATAAAACCAGCTTGTGGGATTCAACTTTAGAGGAAGTCTCTCACAGTGATGGTACTTCAGTACTAACCATAGTGATAACAGCTAACATATGGCGTTTTGATGTCATTATGGCACAAAACTCTAGTACCCTTGATTGAGTTTCTGAAAGAACTTCTAAAATGAGGTAACTGACATGTATTACTTTGTTTTTTTAGCTAAATTTGTAACAGTTTGCATTTCTGAACTCCAACATCTATTTCCTTTATGCAAACAGGACAATCATATTCTATGAGTTAAAAATTTGGACACAGTTTGATGGGTATGAATATATGAATACAATGAAGCAGGTCATTTGAAATTAAGAAAGTCTCACAAAAATCTGAATATATAAATTTCATTACAATTTTCAACTTCTGCTAGTGTCAAACTACATAAAACCTCAATTAAAATAAGTTGAATTGCTCTGAATTTAGAATTAATACAGGTATTTCTTATCTTATTTTTAAAGCTTGAATTTAACTACCTGGCTATTTTGTGAAATCAAATTTTATGAAGATATGTGGTTTATTAATTGTTTCAATAAGACCTATGATTTTCTGCCAAATGGTATATAAGAAAGGGAATATTATTTTAAATAGTAGTGCAACCCATATACTATCTGACCTCTGGCCTCTGGGAGGAATATTTCAAGTTGTGGCAAAGGGAGTACATATTTCAGAACAGTGAATTATGTAATATATCAAAGGATTCACCTCTTTACTCTGATGTGTCACAATAATACAATCTGAGTATGATTCTACACCAGAGTCTTCTTGGTTTTTGGATTCATATTAAAAGCTATACTAAATACAATCAGAGGTTACAAACAGCAACCTTCTTTATTTCTTGTTTTTATTTATTTTTAGTGTAATTTAATTTTTTCATCTTTATTATATTTTTCCTATTACCATTCAGATCCCTTATGCAATCACCATACTGTTGTCCATCTCAATGAGTTCTTTTTCCTTTTTGCTCAATCTTGTTTTTTTAAATAACATTATTCAGAAATAATTCACATATCCACACAATACAGCCATTTAAAATATAGAATTCAGTGATTTTTAGTATATGCTCAGAAATGGGCAATCATCACCACATTTATTTTTAGACCATTTCATCACCTACAGAAGAAAATCCATACCTTTAGCTAGCTATCACCAACGTAAATTCCCACCCTCTCTAGCCACAAGCAAACTCTAACCTGTACTTTATCTGAATAGATTATCCCACTCAGACATTTCATATGAATGAAATCACGCAATATGTGGCTTTTGTGACTGGTTTATTTCACTTAGCACAATGCTTTTTTTCCCAAGATTCATCTAATTTGTCACATTCATCAGAAGATTCCTTTTTATGATTGAATAATATTTTATTATATGGATGCACTACATTTTGTATATCCAGCTGATGAACACTTGAGTAGTTTTCAGTTGTTGGCTATCCAATAACGCTGCTATGAACATTTTTGCTCAATTTTTTGGATGGACATGTGTTTGTATTCCTCTTGGTTACATAACTAGGAGTAGGATATCTGGGTCATAAGATAACTCTGTTTCATCCTTGAGAAACTACCAGATTATGTTCCAAAGCAGATACACCATTTTATATTTGTACCAGGAGTGTATGAGGGTTCTGGTTTCTCCAAATCCTTGTCAACACTTATAAATGGACACTTTGATTCTAGCCATCCTAGTGTGGTATAAAGTGATATCTCTTCTGGTTTTGATTTGAATTTCCCTGATAAATAATGCTGTTGAGCATCTTTTAATTGCTTATTGGCCATTTGTATAGATTCTTTGGGGGGAAATGTCTATTAAGATCCTTTGTCCAATTTTTTCCATTGGATTGTCTCTTTATCCCCCCCAAATGTTCTTTAAATCTATCCTATATACCCTATTTTATGGATAGACAGCTTTTCTTTCCCTTCACTAAAAAGTAGTTGAACTGTTTTTCTTCAAAGGCCTTTTTAGAAAAACATTTGTTTCCACGTGGTAAACTTCCGCTTTTCTGGAGAGCATCAGAGATTTTTATTGCCTTCCTTAAGGCTCCATGACATGACTAAATAAACCCTACAAAGTTCTTTTCTGCACTAGTAGTTAGAGTTTTTCAACCAGAGCTTTTATTGATCCCTAGAGCACCAGCTAACACAAAATGACAATGAGTTGGAGAGGTTGGTAAACTTCTAAATGGATTAAATTTTTTTTATTTTTTTTCTTCACATTATTCAAATTCTAATTATTTATAATGACTTTCAAATTTTGCTTTGTATATTCTGGATTCAGACAAAAAGCTGTTTATTTCACAAACCTTACAAAATTAATTTAATTATGGTTAAATATTTATTTTTCTGTGATTTTTGTGCTTTTAAATAAAATTTTATTAAAATTTTGACATTTTAATAAAATTACCCTTCATAATAAAGATATATTTTTCATAGAGCTTTTTTGTGCCAGATAAATTACATAAATATAGATGAGTCAAAAATATGACAAATGGGTAAAAGCAACAGTGATGATGGTCTCTAACACAAAATATATAGATCTTTGAAAACTGATCAAAATGTATATATAAATGATAAAAGGATATGAATAAAATAGTCATAGTAATACAATAGAATTGACAGATAATCAAAAGCTAGCTGTCAAGTGAGCAATAAAAATTCAAGCTTAGTCCTGTTATTGAGAATCTTTTTAAAAGTTAATTTAATAATTTTGTTCCCCTGTTTAAAACCCACAAAATCCTTTCCATTGCTCTTCGGACATACCTGCAAATATTTCACATAATGTAAGAGGGAGGCCCTGCACAGTCTGGACCCACATGACTCCTTATGCCTCATTTTTACCAGTTTCCTCCCTCACTTTCTAAATTCCATCCAGATTAGCCTTCATCTCATTTTTATTCAAATGAATATAGCTCTTTCACAATGAAAGCCCTTACACGTGATGCTTATGAGAATTTATGGAGAATTTCTATTTGTATTAAATGGTATTATGGTCAAGGAACCTAGGAATAAACAAATCCTAGAGAAATTATTTTTCAAAAGTTTCTCAAGGGAGACACTTAACAGAAAATAGTCATGCAGGAACACAAAAGAATCACAACACTCATGCATGTTTTGGTTGCAGTCTAATCTGAACTCTGAGCTGAGATACAATGTGTGGACGGGGCTAGTGGACTAATTGGCCTCCCTATTTTCTAAGATGAAACCCAAATCTTGATTTATCATACATCAACCAGTGCTAACAAAGACAGAAAGCAATGAGGAAGAGCAAATCATACAGATTGCTTTGTCTAGGTCAGGCACACATCTCAGATAAATGGGTAGGAAAGGAAAAAGAGAACCCACTATGAAAGAGCACTAACATCAAGCCATGAGACCCTGAGCAGCCGAAGACAGGCACCTTCACTGACTGAGATGCCAGCAAATTCTCAACAGTTTCTCATCCTGAGTGGGGTGAGAGCAAGCTGTTGGTAGTATTAGAAACAATGTTTGAAAATCCATCCCTGGTGTGTTAATATTGGGTTAGCCAAAAAGTCCATTTAGTTTTTTTTCTGTAAAATAAAAGACATATTTTTTTATTTTCACTAATAACTTTATTGATTTGGACATTTTGAGCATTTTGGCTATCTCCCACATGGTATAACATTGATTTTTCTCAATTATGGAGCATCATCCAGCAAGAAATCTCCAGCACAGAAGATCACACACCACTTTTGACACATTTGATCAGTCACAGAACCTTCATGCACTGCACAAATCTTTTTTGTATTTCAGTTGCATTTTCATCTTTCTTGAAACAATAAAGCATAATACAATGAAAATGTTGCATATTTTCTTCCATCTTCAACATTAAAATGTCTACACAAAAAATTTGATTTTTATGTTTTTTTAAAAATGCATACTGATATGACAGCTGTCACAATACAATCTAACAAATTGTTTCAGATGAAATTAAAGACAACTATGTGCTACTAAAGCCATTTTAGGGGAAAAAAACCCAAAAGAACTTTTTCGCCAACCTGTACTATTCCCTTTTTAGAAATTTACTTAAACCTTTCCAGTTTTTAAAAATAAATTACAAAAACAAGCTTAAAAAATCAGAAAACCACAACAAATAGAAAATAGGGAAGAGTCATAAAAAGTTATTTTTCCAAATAACATAGAGGTACCTAAACCCAGACTGGTTTACAAATAAATTTATTCAAACACTTAAGCAAAACCACTTCTTAGGTTATTTTGGACTTTTATGTACAGAACTACCAAAATAAAGCTTTTCAATTTACCTTACTTGTTAGTGGTGAAAGTTCACTAAATAGAGAAATTAAGGTTTGATTTTCCAGTTCATACTCTACATCAGGACAAATCCCAAGTAAATAAATAGCTTCAAATTCTTTTTAAATGCCTTAAAACAGCTAGAAGAAACATGGAGCAATGCTATTATAAATGTGGGATGTAGGCCTATATCTAAAAACAAGTAACAAAGAAGAAAAGGACAATAGAATTGAAACTTTGTACTTCTATATGGACATATTATAAATGATCTTAAAATAGAAACTGAGCAAATGATTTACAATTTATATATTGACAAAAATTAAATATGTAAATAACTGAGATCTAAGTAGACAAATAGCTGAAAGAAATGTACCTGCACTTTACAATTGTGAATTATTAAAAAATTGGAAAAATTATTTTTATAGTGCATCTAGCTTATTAAAAGTTGAAATGCATGTGAAAATCAATAATATAAATAGTAAACACCCAAAATGACAAATAGGTGAGGCTAATGTACTTGCAAGTCATAAATATTTCATGAACAGATAAGAAAAATGCATTGGAAAAAAAGTGTATTGAAAATAACTATTAATAATTCAAATTTTTCCCAGGCATTTCTCTTGTATATCTTCTAAAATAAATTCTGAATCTACAACTATCCTTCCTTCCTCATAGACCCTTTCGGCAATGTGACAGAAAATGAAAAGGAAAAGGGAAAGATGGAAACATGACCTGGGAAAAGAGTTGGGTTTTTTTCTCTGCAATTTGGGGAGGAGACAGATTAAGAAGCAGCTGTGGTATGTGAGAGGTAAGACCAGGGGAAAGGAAATTTTGAAATGTATTATTGAGGACTTGTTGAAAACCAGTAAGTAACTTCTTGTATATTTTGATTGGTTTCAAACATTCAGTTCTATTGGTTGCATTCTTTGCATTTCTCTTGGAATAGACTGTGTGTGTCACACCCTTACGTGATTTACACAGAGCCCTACAGATACAGCGTGGCTGTCTTTAAAGATATGATATATTCAGAAAGGAGGAGGCAGAAAAGGAGGAAGCAGGAAAGGGGGAAGAAAGGAGAAGGGACCACCAAATGCTTCTTGTTATCTCTGGGTGGATATAGGATAACCAATGATTTTTTTAAGTTCCTCTTTTGTGTTTAGAAGTGATGTATTTATTTTTATACACTCCTCAAGAAAATATAGAAAAATTAAAGAGAAATTTAAGACATTTTTCAAGGTGCTTATGCTATTTCTAAAAGTGGCATTGCCTTAGTATGTTATTAAAAATTATTTTCAGAACATCAGATAGGTTGCCCAAATAAAGGAGGTTCAACTTATAGCATTTTTAAAACAAATTTATTATTATTATAGAATTAATTTATATACTTATCAATATGATTTATATCCCATTTTTTGCCTTAGAGTATTGAAAAGGAAAATTAAAGTTTTTATTTTTTTTTAAATACTAAAGGGGAAAAATCTCATAAAACCTTGAAATAACTAAAGGTAAAATGGGCCATCTTTTCATAGGCAAGTTTTAAAATACATTAAGTTCTGCCTTAATTTTTTGTCAGTATAAACCTCTTTAATTATAACTAGATGTCTTTTCTCTTTCTCTATGTTAGGTTCCAACAGTGAAAAAGTGATAGCACCATACATGCTGCAAAAATGCCTATACTAGTCCTGGTGTGCTAAATGTCCATACACCAATACTTTTGATATGCACATCTTTAATTTTAAGTCCTCACAGCCAATAGGAATGTATGCTACAGCTACTGCCTAAGAAAACAAAAAAGAACCCAGAAGAGAAATAACATTGTACTAGATACACAAATGAAATAATCATGTTAAATCTGGCCATTTAGTAATGATTTGATAATGATTCCACATGGATGAGCTGGGACTACATCCAATTTTTTTAAAATTTTATTTATTTATTTTTAGACAGAGGGGAAGGGAGAGAGAAAGAGAGGGAGAGAAACATCAATGTGGTTGCCTCTTGTACACTTTGCAGCAGGGAACCAAGTCCACAACCCAGGAATGTTCCCTGACTGGGAATCAAACCAGCAACCCTTTGGTTCAAAAGCCTGCGCTCAATCCATTGAGCCACACCAGCCAGGGCTATACCTAATTTCATGAGTAATAATATCCTTCCAAATTTTCTAAGTGGGAATATTCCCTCAGGCCTACTATAGGAAAGCTGGTGAATAATCCCAGCTTTCTCTTAGGATTCATGCAAAAACATCATATTTTAAAAGTCACAAATTTTTGCATAAATTTTAACTTCATACAGACTTGAATAGCAGAACCATTATTTTAAAAACTATCAGGTTTCTATTTCCAAAGTTTTGTGAATGCTTTCATGCAAGATGGAAGTATACTGAAAAAAATTCAATGACGGTTCCTATACACAGTCGCTGTTGAAGAGAACTATGACAAAAAATATTCAATGGAGTTTGGAAGCAGGAGTGAAAACTATGAAGAAGACATCACAAAATCTCTTAAACCTCATGCTCATTTTGCAGATCTGGCAAAAATCAACTATTGTCCAAAATGGATCTGAAATTTTCATATCAAATTCTAAGTTACATATAGCAATGAATGTTAGGTAGATGAATATCTATGTTTTATGTTATATTACTTGAAGTAACTCGAGGATAAGAAAGTTTAAGATAATTTGTCCCATATTTTAGATTGATGGGAGTTCTTACACAGAAAACTTTTCTTCTTGGCCATAGCCCATCAAACAGATTAAATGGGGCAGGTTGCTCAAATCTGGATTCCATAGAATTGGAAATGTATGCTGACTACCTTTCTAGTGCACCTCTCAAAGAACCCCACCTCCTAATACCATCACTTTAGAGATTAGATTTCAACATACAGATTTTGGGGGACATAAACATTAAGTCCATAACAAATATGAAATTTGGGGGGCCTTTTTTCATTAGTCTATATACTAAAAACACTCTTTAGGAAAATCAGATCAAAAGAAATAACCTGATTCTAGCGTCAGATTTTCTTGATGTTGAGAACCTACCAATCTTAAAACACTTAAGAGTACCGCAATGGCTCCAGAAGACTACGGTGACTGCTGGCCTCCAGCAGCTGACCCAAGAGATAATTAGTGTACACAAAGATGTAATGTCATTGGCCAAGGCTCAAAATGTACATCCTGTTCTCTTATAAATAGAATAAAGAACATGTGCAAAGACCCTAAATTATTTCTAGAAAGATGTCAGAAAGCGATTATCTATCCTATGGCTAATTTGTAAATGCTAGAAACATCTACAGATTGTCTTAAAAGAGAAATGAAGTGTGTCTCTATTTTGCTTCCTAGTTCAGTTTGTATATTAGATCAAGCAGGATGACAGCTCCAGCGCAGTGGCTGGGAGGTGTTGGGATGGAGCAAAAGAGGTAAAGGACTCGTGGACACAGACAATAGTGTAGTGATTGCAGGGGGAAGGGGGTGGGTGGAGGTGAAAGCGGGTATAAGGGGGCACATGGTAATGGAAAAATATAATGAAAATAAACTATTAAAATTGAATGCAAAAAAGAAAATATATCTATGTGGTAAGAAAAAAAAAGAGAAATGGAAAGCTGGATCAAACACATGATGTAGTTGAATCAAAACAGGGTTTTGTAGTCTAACTTGAATGTTCCTTCCTAAGGCAAAATGGGATTTTTCCATTGGCTGTGGTCTTAATAGGAAAATGTGGCTAAAATTAATTCAATGAAATGTCATAGGATGACATTATCTTAGAGTACTTAGAGAAATAAAAATGGCACCAATAGCATTCTTGAAAATGGCAAATTTTCTAGTGCCTATAGGAGGAACAAAAAAAGAAACAGTTTCTCTAATTGTAGCTTACATGTGAAAGAATAAAAATCATAGCTAAATTCCTTCATTGAATCAGTTCCTTTTTATTCCACTTGTTCCTTTGTTCCATTTTTACTTATTTACTATATTCTTTTCAGACTGTATCAGTCAATATTGAACTAATCAGAACCAGTATGAGACATATATTAGAGATGTATTACAAGGAGGAAGCTTATGTGATTTGGGGTGTTAGCTAGGCATGGCTAGTTCTTCTTCATCAGGATGCCTGAGTCTTCATTTAAGGCCATTCCAAAGATTAAATCAAACCTACTAGATTATCAAGAATAATTTCCCTTACTTAAAGTCATCTCATTATAGACTTTAGTTATAGCTTTGAAATACCTCACAACACCTGTATTAGTTTTTGAATGAACACCCGAGATTGTAGTCACATAAAATTAACGAGCAGAAACCTATGAATTCAGATATGTAACATTTTACCAATGATCCATGATTCTGAAAATATATAGGTTCTAGATATGTTTCTACCAAACAACCACACACACACAGAAACACATACACACACACAGAATTACATGGTGACATATAGGAGACCATCAGTGATTTAGAGCCCTCTTTTTATTGTATCTTTCTGCTCCATTCTCTTCAACACATGTCTTCCATCATCAAAGTTAACTCACAGTCCAAAGAAAATTATGGAGCTCCATTCTTTGTTTCTGTTTTCTAAGCAACAAAGAAGGAGAGTAGGAAAAAAGTGTTAGCCCCTTCCGCTTTAAAAGAACCTGTAAGTCGCACACCTTTGCTCACAACTCATTAGCCAGAATTTGGTCACATGGCCATATGTAGCTGTTAGGCAGGATACGGAATGTAATCTCTGATTCCAGGAGGCAGTGTGCCCAGCTAAAATGTGGGGTTCTGTTATCAAGAGACAAAGGTAAAATGGATGTTGGAATAGTCAATTAATATTATATACTTCACAAGGTGATCTTAAAATCCTAAAGAACATTTGCCTTTTACACTTAGCATAGCCTCTTTGAGATTGATTTTGAAAGGTGGGTTGAGTAGACATTATAGATATATATCAAGTATACTTATGCATTTTTACTAGATTTTTCCCATTTTTAAAAATATTTTATTATTTTTAAAAATTATTTTATTGTTGTTCAATTACAGTTGTCTGCATTTTCCACCCGCCATTCCCCCCACCCCAGCCAAACCCACCTCCCTCCCTCCATTTTTGTCAGGGTAGTAATTTATGCCACCTTTCCTTTTCAACACATACTATTATACCCAAAATACCAGACTTAGCTTTGAAACCCTTATGTCATAAGGGATTTCAGGATCTATGACGAAACTATTTGCAACCGGCTTCAAGTCAAAATATTTTGATTCTGACTTTGTGCCAATTATAGCAAATGGGCTTCTGTTTTATTCCCAAATGTGGTTCCCACTGTATATTCTGTTTTAGCCAATGAATGTGTGTGCGTGCATTGTGTGTGATTTTCTCCGTGTGTGTTTCTTTACATTTTTATGTTTCTCCCTTACTCAGTCTTAGATTTTGTGTTAGGTAGGAGAGAAGCATTGTTCTGTCTTGCATTTACCAGCATAAACTTAGAGTTCATTGTGCTTGTGATTATGTTTCTGATGTGAATCAAAAATTTTTTTGCAAATTTTGACTGCTAAAAATTATTTGAAGTCCTGCAAAATACAATATTTGCATTCTCCCTTTCTCATAAATTTTCTCTTTAAATGTTAACATAAAATTATTACCCTTGTGTTCAATAAAAGAGGCTTAAACATGTGACTCTAAGAAATGTGCTATGTACTGAGAGGCAGTGTTTGGAAGAGGATCATAATTTACTTTTACATTATCAAACCTGAAATGGGGGGAGGGGTAGAGAACAATATACACTTCTATTTGTAAGAAGAAATGCCTCATTTGTTTATTACTGATTTCTTTGATTAATATTAAAATGCCTTGACTGTGCAATGATGAGGTCAAATACCTTTTGCTTATCACAGTAATATGTAATCATTTACAAGATTGCTGAGTAATACTTTTGTTATTGTTGTGAGATGAATCTATTAGGAAACAGGTCTGTCTGTTTATCCTTTACAGCACCATGTGAAGAGAATTGTGATACCAGTCACTGTTTTCCATGAAACATTGGTCTTTAATTGGTTGTACTGGAGTATAATAGCAGCCAGCAGAGAACTGCATGAAGGTGTATTTCACTCCCAGATAGCCACAAAGGGACCATTGTCTTCCTACAGTCTGAGCAGCACTTAAGCCTGCATTTTGTATTCTCTACAATTTTATCACTTTCTTTCCCTCCTTTCATTTTGACCAGCTTCTTTTCTTGCATCATCTTTTGAAAAATCTATTAAACTATCATATATTTTATATTCCTTATCATATGTAATAAATTCATAAATTTAGGCCACCATTTGGGTTTTACATTAAGATATTATTCCTTTCATTCAAAAAGTAGATGAGTAATTTTAACTCAGAAATGTAGAGAGCTGGAAAAATAGTAACACACCTACTCCTATAAGAAAAAAGCTGGGCAAACTACAAATTGATATCTTTTCTTACATCCATCAGAGAACTGAGTCACAGGGCCAGACCCCAAAGGATGCATATTATATGATTCCATTTATATGACATTCTGAGGAAATCAAAGCTATAGAGTTGGAAAATAGATGAATGGTTGTCAGGGCCTGAGTTTTGGGGAAGAGGCTAACTACAAAGGGATTGCAGAGGGGAAATTTTGGGGTGATAAAATTAGGGTGACCAGCTACTCATCTTAGTTTGACCAGGGCTGTTCCAATGTTAAAACTAAAGGGCCTGCACACTAGGAATCCGTTTTCCTTCCAGGCACACCGGGGTTGTTGGTGAGTCTAGGGGGAAGTACTCCATATGGTATTCACTTAGTAGGTACAAACTCTATGTCTTTGTCACAACCAACAGGACTAGACAGTGCAAAAGGTGAATTTTACTGTATAAGTAAATTTTTAAACTCAACTAATACATCATGGATCCCAAAACATAATGAAGGCTGTGACAAACAAATCTAACTGTACTAGAAATGAAACGAAGAGACTTGATGAGAAAGTGTGACCTGGTTGTATGAGTACAAATAAAACTCAGATACATAGAGTTTTGAGGAGCACATGAAAAGAATCTGAAAATGTTTGCAGGTATCATGGGGAAAATGAATTGAATCATTTTAATCAGAGCAGCATCATGTAACTAATACCCCTACATTTGCGGAAAGTACAACCTGAACAACTGTGTTCTGTGGCCCTGTGTAATTAGGCTTGATTAGTAAATATCTTAGATCTTAACTTCCTCATTCATGAAATGAAGAAATTACAATTAATACTCACTTTTGCAATTACTTGTTGAAGCTATGGGCTCTAAAATTGATCATATCCACGACTGTGACTTTGGTGAAGTCGCACAACCTATTTGTGCTTTGGTTTCTTCTTCTTAGAATAAACATTTTAATGGCACCTGCCTCCAGTGCTGAGATAAAAGTAAAATGAAATCATGTATATAAAAAACAGCACAATGTGAGGCATAGAGTAAAAATGGACAGTATCATGTCCAATACAGTCTAGGTGGATTGCTAGTATTCTCATTAGGCATTTCTAATTTTTGGACTTAGGTAATAGAGAAGAATTTAAATTCTAAAATGCCAAAATAAACTTTTTTTAAAAAAATTGAGTCACAATTTTTGTAAATTTAACTTTATCACCTACATACAAGAATGGAGTTGACGAGAACACAGAAGAGTGTTACAGGCAAGAATGTTACATAAGGGAAAAACAGGTATCAAAAAACTGAGGAAATTTTTTTTGTCTGACCTTGGGTTTGTTCCTTTTTACCATGGAGCTTAGATACTCTTGCTGTATTACACACTCAACAGAATTAAGAGCCAGAATACATCTTTCTAATTTAGCGCCACAAATCTATAGTAAACTACCAGAGATAGTCACCCAGTTCAGGTTCCCACAGTAAATATCAGAGAGAAATCCCTTCATGCTTCTGGCAGGGGAGATAAAAAGGAACTATTTTGAAATATGCCAGAACACTCCATTCTTCTTCACCAGGCTTGCCTTCAAGAGAAACTAGTGAAGTTTGCCTAGCAGACCTGGGAAGGGAAATACCCAACTCCAATCCACCCTAATCATTTTGTCCCTCTGAAGGGGGGCAAAAACAACTGAGAAACAGTTGTGAGGATCGCATTCCAGAGGCACAGGCTCACAAAAAGACTGAGAACTGATCATGGGAATATAGAATGCTTCCCTCCTACCTTACCACCACATTACTAAAGGCCTATTTATAGAAGTTTCTATTACTTGGTACATCTTGTCTGAATATTGAGAAAAAAAATATCAAAAACAATTTGAAGAGATGGAACAAGCATCAGAAACAGACATGGCAGGGATGTTGGAATTAGCAGACTGAGAATTTAAAACAACTATGGTGAATATGCTAAGGGCTCTATTGGATAAAGTAGACAACATGCAAGAACAGATGGCCAGTGTAAACTGAGAGATGAAAATCTTAATAAAGAACCAAAATAAATGCTAGAGATAAAAAGGTAACATAAATAAAAGAATGCCTTTAATGGCCTTATTAGTAGGCTGTACATGGCTGAGGAAAGAATCTGTGTGTATATATCAATATAATCTTTGAAAACCAAAAAGCAAAAGGAACAAAGACTGAAATAAACATAATATTCAAGGACTAAGGAACAACTACAAAAGGTATAATATATACAAGGTATGTCCAGAAGGTATCCAGCCATGTAACATGAAAAATGGAGACATTTATTGAAGAAGATACAAAATACAAGAAACATTATATATAGGACAATGACACCTTAGTCCCCTTCGAAGTAGGCACCTTGGGGCCTCACACAGTTCTCCCAATTGCCATCAGCTGCTCCAACATCCTTTCCTGAATCTCATGGAGGGTCTGAAATCTCTTCCCATTCAAAAGTGATTTTAGTTTGGAGTAAAGTCAGAAGTCACAGGGCACCAAATCTCGGCTTTAGGGAGACTGTATCACCTGGGTGATTTGATGTTTTGCCAAAAACTTTGCACAACACAGGAAAGCATGAGCGGGCATGTTGTCATGATGAAGCTGCCAATCTCCAGTTGACCATAGATGTAGCCTTCTAAATACTCAAATAGTTTCCATGGAGGAATGTTCAAGGTTAATGCAAAATTTGATGCAGACCCATTGCTCTTCTTGCTCAGTCATTTTGAATGTGATGGTCATACAGTACACATGCTCACTCAGTGGCATCTACTGCCCCCACTGACAAGTACAGTGAAGTCATCATTGATTATATGTGCCCATTCCAGTCCACTCAACTTGGCTGCCACATTACATTGATGTTGTGCAGACTATTCTCATTATATTAAGAATGACTGGAATTTTTCTGGACAGGTCTCATACAAGGGGAATACCAGGAGAGAAAGGATAAAAACAAATTTTCCAAATTAAAGTCAAATGTAGAGCCACATATCTAAGAAGCTCATAGATCAACAAGTGTGATAAATGCCAAAAACAAAAATTGTATCTTGGCCTATCACTTCAAACTATAGAAAAATAAAAGATAAAGAAAACCCTGAAAGGTAGTGAAAAAAATGTACCATATCTTTAGAGGAATGACAATAAGAATTATATCTGACTTATTTTTAGAAAGCATGAAAGATGCAAGAGTGGAGTGAAATATTTAAAGTATTGAGAGAAATAACCCACCAACCTAGAATTCTGTACCTGGAAAAATTATCCTTCACAATGCATAAATGAAGACTTTCTCAAACAAATGAAGAAATTTGTCGTCAACAGTTTTGCTCATTTGAGTGGGGAAATAAAAATTATTTTTATTTTTAAAATGTCAGCACCCAAAATCTTTGGCTACATTTAAGACAGAGTCTACATTAAGCAACCTGGAGCAACTCACAGAAGCATGGCTCAGCACTATTCTGGCAGCCGCTGAGCACATTCACATTCCATAATTAGTACCTTCCCCTTGGGCAGCTCAATACGGAGTTGACTTACGTGGGTGCATGTCATGGATGGAATGTAAATCCCATGTCTGCACCTTCTAAGGGAAGCTAGGAAATGTGGCTTTTGCTAGGTTTTGCATACAGAAAGCAAGAAGACGATGTAAGAAAATATCAAAATGTTGAGAGTGATTAAATTATTTTGACCTTTCAGAAATGGCAGATATTTCCTAATTTAGTTTTCTGATCCCAAGTTCCCCTTCGACATTATCTTCTGAGACTTTCCGTCCTGTGTTTCTATATATTTTTAAACCTGCACATAAAACTTTATGCTATAAAGTTTGTTTAATTTAAATTTGCTACCTTGAACTCTATAGATTTAAAATTTTTGGATCATGTCAAAACCAGTTTTGTCACTCATCATAAGAGCATGTCAAACCAGTTTTGTTTATTGTTACCTTGAATATGTGTTGTTTTTAATTGTATGGAGGAATATCAGAATCCATCTCAGGAAGTGATGAGGTTTGAAAATGTTACCAAGGATAATTTGATATATTTTCTACTATAAGAATCACTGCTTTGTACACTATAAATATTTAATTTAATTTGTCAATTGTACCTAAAGTTGAAAAAAAAAGATATCACCATTAGGAGAAGCTATGTGAAGGACATTCAGGAACTCAATTGTCTTTGCAACTCTTCTATAAATCTAAAATTATTTCAAAATTAAAATTTGTTAAACATATAAAAGAAATGAAGAGTCAGTACTTTGTTGTAGAGTTATTCAAATTTTCATGGATTTAATTGTTTTCCTCGTATCTCTCTGCCCTGTATTTAAGAATGTCATGAAATATCACTTTTGCTGGAGTCCCCAGTTTTAGTAGCTCATTGCTCATGACTTCATACCAATCTGAGGCAATAGGTACTGCTTCCAATATTTTTTAGTGCCTACCAACACTTTATTTTCTAGTTGGTAAGAGTATTTTAATGACTGCAGGAAGGGTGATAAAGGGGAAGAGCACAGAAATTTGATCACTTCAAAAAATGTTCAATATTCTAGAAATGATTTTTTTAAAGATTTTATTTATTTATTTTTAGAGAGAGGGGAAGGGAAGGAGAACAAGAGGGAAAGGAACCTCAGTGTGTGGTTGCCTCTCGAATGCCCCCTACTGAGGACTGCAAATCAGGCATGTGCCCTGACTGGGGATCAACCCAGAGATCCTTTGGTTCACAGGCCGGCACTCAATCCACTGAGCCACACCAGCCAGGGCTAGAAATGATTTTATTTAATGAAAAATTCATTAATTAATTAATTCATTCATTCATTCAAGAACTACTGACTGGTTACTGTGAGAAATGTTATTTCTTAGGGAAACCAGACACTCCTTCTCCATGGGTGAAGGTTTCAGTCACTGTGCCTTCACGTAATCCTGAGACAGGTCTGCATGAGACCTAGATTGTGATTATCAGAATTGTTTTAGAGATTAATATGTGGACAGTTACGACATGCTTGGGAGTGAATGCAGAATATAGCTGCTAAATGACAAGCAGAGCCAAGAGTTTCAGGGAAAAAGAGAGCTTTGATGGCATCCTCTGATCCCTGGATCCTGCCCTATACAAAGCTGACTCCAGCTGTAGGCTTCTCAGTTTAGTGATCTGATAAATTCCATTTTGTTTAATGCAGTTTGTGTTCCACCATTGTTGCTCACAGCAGAAAAGACACTGAGTGGACACTAAAAATATTTTTTATCAGCAGTCTGACTTTTAGGTGTATTTGTAGGTTTTTTCCTCTTTTATCTTCAAAAGTATGTACAGGAAATACAAAAAGCCTATGCCAGGAGCTATTTTTATGGGGAGGAATTAAAAGTAATGAAGGATGTCAAGGCTGAGATTAACAATAGTACATTCAAAGTATTATAGTAATACCAAGTAAAGATGACTAAATGCAAAAATACAAAGCCATGCCTGCGGCCCACCCCCCGTACCTCCTTCCTCTCTCATTCAGTGCATTTGGCCTAAGAACTGCTTCAGAGTCAGAACCTTGTTGGGTGTCTGCTCCTGCAAGAGGATCCTGCTCCCAGATGACTTTGTTCCCTTTTGCAATGCTATAGGGTCACCAACAGATTTATTTCCCTTCTATTTTTCAAAAATTATTTAATGTAGAGTTTTTTAGGTAGAGTTTTAATATTACTTTTTCTGCAATATCTAGACTTCGAGGTTAAACCATGAGGTTATGTTAATTTCAGTAAAAGTTGGCTATATACTCTGATCTTCACTTGACCTCCAATTTTAGTTCATTTTTCTTCTTCCATTAACTTTAGATCTGTAGACACCACTGCCTATACTCAGGGGAAGGAAGGAGGGTGGGATTTAATCTTTGATGGAATGACTAGAAAAGAGCTTACTTGGTTTGGAACATGTCTTGATAGCATTACTCTTTTGGTTAATTGGCTCTAAGTCATACATTTCTGACCTTTCAGAAAATGGCAGTGTTTCATTCTGATTCATCAGTCAGGCTACTCTTTTGCTTTAGAAAAACAGAAGTTCCTGTATTTTACTAAACTTAGCTGTATTATTTATTCAGGATTTAACACCCTTTGCTCTGATCTACAGTTCTTGCCAATGGCTAATAAATTCTTGTATTCAGTAGAAGTTGCATTAAAAGACTAACTCACAGGATAATGGTTTTGATGAATTGATTTACTTGATGATAATAGATTAATTTGCTGCCCTCAATTTGTAAACCGAAAGGGATCTTCACTATGTCTTAGTGGTATTTTATTCCTCAAGCAACTTGTACAGACTCTGACATATAACAGAGCCAATTAAAAGTTTATAAATAAATGTTTATACATGAATAAATAAGTGAATGGACCAGTTTTATACACTTGAAACACAGTATGTGGAGTAATTTTCTATAAACTATACAATGTTGTTTTCTTAGGCTTAAAGAAATTGTTTATGTTGGGTGTTCTTTTAGGTAGATAGGAATGAAGAAACAAGTATTTTTTACAACCAATATAATTTTTACATTTTGGGTATATTTCTCCTTCACAGGAGGTGTGTTCAAAGGTTTTTCTCCAATACTTTACATAATGAAGCTTTATATGACTTATTGTCATATCTACCAATTTGCTATTTCTGTCGATTCCACTTACAGTAGAAGAAATATTATTCACAAATCATTTCCTACAATCTTAATAGAAAAAAGATTAAAAGTTATCTGACTTAATTATTAAAGTAACAATAAGGCCTTATGTGAAGATGCCCTATAATTTCAGACAACAGTAAGGTAAAGACATTCGAAGGGAAAAAATGTGTGAAGAACTAAGAAAGGATCTTCAGCAAATTTATCTTCCTAATGGTCTTAAAATAGTGTGGTTCATTCTTATTCCATATTTTAATCTATATTTCTTGATAACGAGAACTAAGTCACAACAGGACATATTAAGTGTAACCCAGTAAAAGATTTTCACAAACATGAGAAAGGAAAATGTGCATTTAAATATTTTGAATATCATCAATTCAATAAAAAATATTAAATATTTCTGAAAGAGTATATTTATTAGTGTATTTAAACTTGCTTTTGCATTTGTTTCATTTCTTCAGAATGGAACTACGCTCCTGTCTCAGGAACTTCCAGCTTCTTCACAGCTAAATAAAGAGCTGTATATTTCATTATCATGCATCTTTCCTCTTTCAGCTCCACATCACACCTTTGGGCACAAACCTTTTGCTGCAAACATTTCCTAGGGTGGCTGCACAAGTAAGAACTTGGACTCTGGGGACAGAGTGACACATTTAAATCAATTTGGCCACGTGGGCAGGTTAACTTAATGTCATGAAATGTAGAAATTTTGCATGAAATGTAGAAATGGTAACAAGGTGTTTTCCTTGAGAGGCAAATAAGACCCATTTAAAATGCTTAGCATGGTATCTGACATATTAAGTGATCAATTATAAGAATATTTATTATTACTATAACACATAGATGAAATCTTATAGACCATGAGGCAGTGGTAGTTACTGTTTTCTGAAAATGTATACAAAAAATTGGATTGTAAATTTCTAGGTATAATAAAAGAAGACTTAGATAATCATATTTCTCCAACTTTTTATTTTGAAACATTTCAAACGTATGGAGAAGTTTCCAGAAGAGAGCTTTGAGCACCTTGTATTCACCAAGATTCAACTGTTTACTTTTTTGCCACATTAGCTGTATCTCTCCTTCTGTTTTAATATATCTTTATAAGTATTCCCAAAACAAGGACATTCTCTTTTGTATTCTTAGTATAAGGATCACATTCAAGAAGTTTAACATTGATATACTACTATTACATTATATAGGGCTCATATTAAAATTTCCCCAATGGTCCTGATAACAACCTTATAACTTTTACTTTTATTTTTGTTTTGATCAAGGATCATTATTTGAATTTTGATGTCATGTTTCTCTTGTCTTTCTTAATCTAGAAAATTTCTAGCACTTTTATCTCACATTTTATGATGAGTGATTTGAAGAGTGTAGTTCAGTTGTTTTACAGATTGTTCCTCAGTTTGAATTAGTCAGATTGTTCCTCAGTCTTCGATTCAAGTGTAAATTCTTGGCTGAATACTGTGTCCTTCTCAGTGGCTCAAGGCAAGACTCATTATTTGCGATGTTAGTTGCCTTTTGAAGTGTTCATCAGATTTCTTCATTTTACGGGCTCCTTTGTTCTTTTTCTAATTAATAATCCATAAAGTAACTCTTTGAAAATGGATATATCCCATCCCCAGCAACTTTTTACCTAGTAGTTTCACTATCAAATTGTGATTTTTAGCCTGAATAAGTTATTACAATAATGATTTCAAAGGTGGCTTTTCTAATCATACCACTCATTATGCATTTACTGGTTGGTATTCTTCCATTGGGAAGAACCCTTCCCTCTTTTTAAAATCACTATGGGACTATAAATTTTTTTAATTATGATTAAATGTTTTAGAGCATATTTAATGTGTACAACAAAAGTGTGCCAAATACTGTTTTAGGTCTAGCTCAGAACTGAGCATCATCCCTGCTGGGGACTTGCTAGGATTCAAAACTTGTAGCAAAAGGCCAGGTGTATATTAGATTCTTGGTAACGTTTCTAAACTTGATGTGGTTTTAAAGGTAAATTTATACTTTGTTGATAATATGTGGGGTATTTACAGTGATGCTACTCTCCAAATTAATACATGCTTGACTCAATTCGTTTTAACATATAAATCTCTATTCATTATAATATTGTTTAGGATTTAAAATTATTCCCTTTATTTATAGGTAAGCAAAACACAATGGTGTGAGACTAATGTCAGAGCACAGAGCTTTTCATTTGTTCACCTTAAACTTACAAAAAATGGAAAGTTACATAAAAATTTATTCTATGCCTCAGGATTCTTCCTTGGAATAATTATTTGTTCTGGTCAGAAATAAACAGGTTTCTAATCAAGGGGAGAAGTATGTATTGAGTTTCTTTGTTTTTTTAAAATTTAATCTTATGTTGTATTTTTTCCATTACCAATTAGTCCCCTTTTACCCCCCTCCCCCCAGCAAGCACCACACTGTTGTCCATGTCCATGAGTTTCCATATGCACAACTATTCTGTTTAGAATTGCCACCATGAAAAAATTCCCAATTCTACCGACTGCTCATATTTTAATGTAAAGTGTTAGTAAGTCTGTTGCCTAAAATATCTTTCTGTTTGTAAGCAACCCATTTTTTTCTATATGATTTATTTTAAGATTTTCTCTTGCTTTTGCTGTTCCAAAATTTTACTATAAGTATCTAGTTATAAAATTATGTTTATTTATCCTTCTATTTGAATATTGTTTTTTCCCATTCTATTATTTCTTTTGAAATGTTTTTGCTATATGTAGTATCTTTTTATTTTATTATTAGTCTTACTCATCCTCCCTCATACATTATCTTTCTCCTTACCTCTCTGTACAATATTTTGTGTAACTTTTTTAACCTCCCTAATTGTTATCTCTTTATCTGTGTGTCATTGGCTATATTTTTTTCATCTATTTGAAATTTATTTTTTTTATTTTTTTTTCATCTATTTGAAATTTAGATCTTTGCAAATGTCTTTCTTTTTCTTAGTACCTTTCTTTTTAGTATTTTGCTTTCTTTTTGATAAAGTTTAATTCTTTTTATGTCTGTAATTATTTTAAAATTATTTCCTTTATATTCTTTCTTTAGATTAATATATTCTTCCTTTAAATTCTTGGGATAATTTTTCCAATCTTAGTGAATAATTTCCATAACCATTATGCAGTTTTATAATTGTGAGTTCATCTTTAGATGGGCTGGTTTTCCT
This sequence comes from Trachops cirrhosus, assembly GCA_028533065.1. Classification (NCBI taxonomy): domain Eukaryota; kingdom Metazoa; phylum Chordata; class Mammalia; order Chiroptera; family Phyllostomidae; genus Trachops; species Trachops cirrhosus. The sequence goes on along the minus strand of CM052547.1, from coordinate 40,271,660 downwards.
GTGGGAATCCATTCTTGCCAGGTTGTGGGGTATCTCTTTGAGCGATTTGGTTTTGCTTTGTCCACAATCTCAGGTGTCCCATTCAGGGACTAATCTTTATGTTAATTTCTTGGCTTCAATTTTACTAAACTAGATTTTGTACCTTCAATGAAAACCAAAAGGAAATAGCACCTTTCTTCTCACTCTGAGGTGGAGGATGTTTTTCCTGCCATTCTTTTATTGAGAGGACCACCAGTTGAGGGTCATATCTTAATGTGGGTTTTCTAGTCCTCACTCCTTCCACTAGGCAGCCCAGGGTCTATGCCTTCTCCTCACATTGGTACTCAAGCACAAATCCCTAGAAATGAAGACTGAGCTACCTCCATCCCCACTCCACCCCACTGATCATTAACACTGACTTATTGTTCCAAATTGTGGGTCCATCTTCATGTCAGCATCTAGAGGTATTACTTTCTTTCCCAAGTTTATAGCTTTGTGTATAACAGAATGCTTGTTATTTATTTTTTACAGAATTTCTAGGTGCTTTAGAAAGAAGACTTTTAAGTTATTGCCTCAGACATTTTGTTGCACCTGGAAGTCTAATATCAATGTTTACTTCTCCTTGAAATACACATTAATGTAAGTCTAATCATGTTGCTATGTAACAGATCTTGCCAGGAGATCAGTCGATAATTACTTGAGGACATATATTACAAAAATGTTTTATTTAAGTTGTATGTCTAAATATATCATAGTTTTCATTTTTCAGCACTTTTATGTATTCTAGTATAGTAAATGCCAATGTTGATAATAACCGTTCAAAGTAATGGTTTCTCCATTTTGTAGATTCATTAATTGAAGCTTGAGGAATATAATCTGACTGGTCAGACTACAGGGGTTATTTTTACTTGTCAAATTTATTGAGTAACATAAAGGAATCTAGCATTTCCAAAGAGTGGTGATTATGATGAAAAATGGTCTCAAGCTTTCATCATATAAAAACTAGTTAAAGGCGTAATAGCATGCAGAGTGCATAATGCCTGCTTTCCAATGTTTTAAAGCTGGTGTATTTTAGAAGGTCTAGGTCTGCTTTGTACATGCCTTGGAGATATTTGCATTGTAAATAGGTAGTTACTGTCTCTTTTGTTAGCCACTCTGATAGATGCTGAGAAGTACTGCAATGAACCATAAAGTCATGGTGCCATTCATTGCCATTTCCACCGTTCTGTTGAAAAAGACATTAAAGAGATAAACTGAGGGAGGGACTAAGATGGCGGCGTGGTAGGAGGGAGCACATTCCACTTACCCCTACACAGGGCAGAAAGACCTATCTGATCTACAGAGGAACAGAGCAAACAGCCAACATTATCACAACATATATGAAAATAGAAGATCAAAAATTATAGCGGACATTGAAAGAGCAGACGGTAAGGAGACTACTTCAGGATAATAATGACCCAGGGATCAGCATGGGGACCAGGGAGGTTGCAGCCCCAGCCCTGGAGCTCTGGGGTCTGCCTCAGGGCTCTTGGGGGAGAGCTGGGTCAACTGCTCCCTCCCCAGTCAAACAAGGACTGAGCAGCACCACCTCAGGTCCTCTGGTGCTCAGGTTGTGAACTCGAGGGAAAGTGGGGACCCCTCAGGATCCACAGGGTCCAGGGTTGAACCTGGAAAGGGCACAGGCGCTCTGGAGAGAGTGCTTGGAAGCACCCAGACTCCACACCCAGGGCCCTTCTGAGAGGCGCCAGACCAGCTCTGGGGAGATCGCGGCCCAGCCTGTGCAACCAATGAACACCTGGCAGGCAGCCTGCCCTGGCCTTGCACCTGTGCCCCAACCCAGAGAGAGTGTGGTTTTGTGGAAAACCCAGAGCCTACAGCCTTGAGCAAGGAAAAGGCGCGGGCATTCTGCGAGATCCCCAGTGCCCAGGCCATGAAATCGGGGGAAGTGCACGCCCCTCGGGATCCACAGACTTCATGCCCATGAACCCAGAAAAGGCGCCACAAGCACTCCACAGTGAGCTCCGGAGAGCGTGCTTAAGAGCACACAGATCCCACACCCAGGGCCCTGCCGAGAGGCACCTACTGCTAGCCCTGGGGACAGTGCGCCAGAGTCTGTCTCAGTTCTGAACAGGAAGGGAAAAAAGCAAGGGCATTTGCCCCTAAGCCTGCTGAAACCAGCAAGACCATAAAAGCTGCTTTGACCAGTTTGAAACCAACAAAAGGTTTTTTTTGTTTTTCTTTGTTTCTTTTTGCTTGATTTTTTAAGTAACTTTTTATTTTTTAATTCTTACTATTTTTATATCTATCAATTCCTTATGCTTCTACTTCTTTCATTCTAGTGTTGATCCTTCTCCCTTTCTTTCCGAATTTATCTCTTCTTCCTTCCATCTTCTGCTCTTTTCCTCCTTTTTTCTTGAATCTGCAAGTAATTGCATATCTGTATTAACATTATTTCATTATTCTTACACTTTTTATTGTAATAGTATTTTGGTATTCCTCTTCTTTCTGTATAGTCTTCTTTGCTTGACTGCTTATATTGTATCATTTGATAGGTTTCCCCTGTATCTCATTTATAGTGTATTGCTAATTTGCTGTCCTTCATTTGTGTTCCATTAGTACACTTCTCAAGGCTCTATACTCCCTATTCTTGTTACCTAGATATCTTAGATTGCTCTAATATTACTGTAAATAATAGCTATTCTATACAATTGTAAATACTACACAACACCCCTCCGAGACATTAGCCCACTTCTCAGTTTCCTGAATTCTATTACTATAGTGGTTAACTCTATTCTCTCACACACTTCACCTATTTACTACTCTTTACTCTCAACCTACCTCAGAATCTGACCTCGCACATCCTCACTGCTTTCTAGAGCCAACTCACAATCCTTTGCTCCCCAATAAGAGTCTTATCTTCTTTACAACCTTTCTAAAAAGTGGTTAGTGGGGTGGAAGTTCACAGTTAACACTATACATAGCCAAAGGACTTCCTATCTCTTCTCTATGTGCTGCTACTCTAAATATCATAGAATACTCTCTGGCTGTCTTAAACCATTTTGCCTTACCCCTCCAACTAATCATTAACAAAAAAAGTAGGTGGAAGCTGTGAACACCTGGATACCAGAAGGAGACTGCACCACTGAATCTCACAGGTATTCCACCATAGCAGTATACACCATAAACCCAGGGAGCCAGAACAGATCAATTTAAGAAGCTGAGACTAAGAAGAGGAGTCTCACGAACAATGAGAAAACAAAGAAACAATCCCCAAATGAAGGGAAAGGAGGAAACCTCAGAAGGAATGCTAAATGAAATAGAGGCAACTCAACTATCAGATTTTGAGTTCAAAGCAATGATTATCAGGAAGCTCAACGAGCTCACAATGAGCTACCAGAAACTACAGGGAAGCTACAATGAACTCCCTGCAAACTATATCAACATGAAAAAGGAAATAGAAACTATCACCAAGGGCCAAGAGGAAATGAAGAAGACAATTTCTGAACTGAAGAACACAGTAGAAGGAATCAAAAGCAGGATCGATGAAGCAGAAGATCGGATCAGTGAATTAGAAGACAAAGTTGAAAAAAACACTCACAAAAAGCAAGAAAAGGAAAAGAAGCTCAGAAAGAATGAAGAGGGATTAAGAGAAATGCAAGACAATAGAAACATAATAATATCCATATGATAGGGATTCCTGAAGGAGAAGAAGAGCAAGGGATAGAAAACCTATTTGAAAAAGTAATGATGGAAAACTTCCCTAATTTGAAGAGAGAAAAAGTTACACAAATCCAGGAAACACAGAGAGTCCCAATAAACAGGAACCCAAAGAGGCACCTCAAGACACATCATAATTAAAATGGCAAAATTTCAAGAAAAGACAGAATCTTAAAGGCAGTGAGGGAGAAACAGAAAGTAACACACAAGGGAGCCCCAATTAGGCTAGCAGCTGACTTCTCAACAGAAACGCTCCAAACCAGAAGAGAATGGCAAAAAATATTCCAAGTAATGAGAACCAGAGGTTTGCAACCAAGGCTACTTTACCCAGCAGGGCTCTCAATCAAGATAGAAGGCCAAATAAGAAGCTTCCCAGACAAAAGAAGTCTAAAAGAAAACACCTCCACCAAACCAGCTTTGCAAGAGATGCTAAAGGGGCTGCTTTAAGGAAAGGAAGGAAAAGGGAGAGAGAGGAACACAGGTACATAAATGGCACTGAATGAGTACCTATCAATAATAACCTTAAACATAAACGGATTAAATGCCGCAATCAAAAGACATAGAATATCTGAATGGATAAGAAAGTATGACCCACACATATGCTGCCTACGAGAGACCCACTTCAGGAGCAAAGACCTACACTGGCTGAAAGTGAAGGGCTGGAAACAAATTTCCAAGCAAATGGACAGGAAAAAAAAAGCTGGGGTAGCAATACTCATATCAGACAAAATAGACTTCCAGAAAAGGACCATAAAGAGAGACCCAGAAGGTCACTTCATAATACTCAAGGGAAGAATCCGCCAAGAAGACATAAACATTGTAAATATATATGCACCCAACATAGGAGCACCCAAATACATAAAGAAAATCTTAGAGGACTTCAAGAAAGATATTGACAGCAACACAGTTATAGTGGGGGATTTTAACACCCCACTATCAAAAATGGACAGATCTTTCAAACAAAATATCAACAAAGATATTATGGCATTGAACAATGCCCTAGATGAAATGGTCTTAACTGATATATATAGAGCCCTCCATCCTAAAGAAATCAAATACACATTCTTTTCAAATGTGCATGGAACATTTTCAAAGATAGACCACATGATAGGACACAAAACAAGCCTCAACAAATTCAAGAAAATTGAAATCATACTGAGCATATTCTCAGATCACAAGGGACTGAAACTAGAAACATATCCCAAGGGAAAAAACCCAAAACACTCAAAATCATGGAGATTAAATAACATGCTATTAAACAATGAATGGGTAAAATGAAATCAGGGAAGAAATCAAAAAGTTTCTGGAAACAAATGAAAATGAACTCACAACAACCCAAAACTTATGGAACACAATGAAGGCAGTCCTGAGAGGGAAGTTCATAGCAATACAGGCCTACCTAAAAAAGATAGAAACACTTCAAACAAACAACCTAACTCTACATCTACAAGAACTCGAGAAACAACAACAAAGATAGCCCAGATCAAGTAGAAGGAAGGAAATAACCAAGATCAGAGCAGAATTAAATGACATAGAGACTAAAAGCACAATTCTAAGGATCAACAAATCCAGAAGCTGGTTCTTTGAAAAGATAAACAAAATCAACAAGCCTTTAAGCAGACGCATCAAGAAAAAAGGAGAGAAGACCCAAATAAACACAATGAGAAATGAAAGAGGAGAGATTACAACTGATACCACAGAAATACAAAGGATTGTAAGAAATTACTATGAAGAACTGTATGCCAAGAAATTTGAAAACCTAGGTGAAATGGACAAATTCCTAGAAAAATATACTCTTCCAAAACTCACTGAAGAAGAAACAGAAAGCCTGAATAGATCAATAACAGCAAATGAAATTGAAGCATTCATCAAAAAACTCCCAATACACAAAAGCCCTGAACAAGATCGTTTCACAGGAGAATTCTACAAAGTATTTAAGGAAGAGCTAACCCCTATCCTTCACAGACTATTCCAAAAAATCCAAAATGATGGAAGACTCCCTAACTCTTTTTATGAGGTCAGCATCATTCTAATCCCCAAAGCTGATAAAGACACAACAGAGAAAGAAAACTTCAGGCCAACATCGCTGATGAACATAGACGCTAAAATCCTCAACAAAATATTGGCAAACTGCACCCAACAATACATTAGAAAGATCATACACCATGACCAAGTGGGATTCATCCCAGGGATGCAAGGATGGTTCAATATTCACAAATCAGTAAATGTAATACATCACATAAACAAAAGCAAATGCAAAAATCACATGATCATATCAATAGATGAGGAAAAAGTATTT
>CM052547.1:40247196-40265165 GCA_028533065.1 Trachops cirrhosus | reverse complement strand
AGGCATTGAAAGACAAATACCATATGATCTCACCTTTAACAGGAACCTAAACAACAAAACAAAGAACCAAGCAAAATATAGTCAAAGACACTGAAATAGAGGACAGGCTGACAGTGACCAGAGAAGACAGAGGAGGGGATTTCATGGGAATTTCAGGGGAGAAGGGAAGGGTTTACAGGAACAAATATAAAGGACACATGGACAAAAACTAGGGGGGTTGGAAATGGGAGGGAGGAGGGGAGGGATGGGTGGGTGGGCTAGAATGGGAGTAAAGGATAGAAACTGTACTTGAATAATGATTAAAATAAAAAAATATAAAAAATATAAACTTACAAATATTTACTGTAACTTTAACTAATAGAGAAAACATCCCATCAGGTGAAGTCACAGAAAGGCAACATTTGTCTATAAATAAATAAAATACCGTTTTAAAGTAAAGTACATTCCAAAGCAAAAAAAAATATTTATAGTGGCATGATTATGCCATGTGACCTTGTTCAGGATTAAGAAATGTAAATGGAGAATGAAGCTTCTTTCCCTTTTTTAATAAAAAAAGAAGATGAATTTTTTCTTTCTTCCTGCCTGGAACTTTAATCAATGCTGGAGGTGGAGCAGCCACCTTGTAGCCAGGACAATAAATGCAACAAACCCACAGAAAAACAAGAACAAAGAGAGGCCTGGCTCCTAGACCACATGCCCTAGAGCTGACCTCTGACACTGGGATTCCTTGTTGCATGCTAAAAATACACCATTTTTCAGACTCTGGTAAATGCAGCAAAATGCAATTCAGATTGGTACTGTAAATGGTAGGTTCAAATAAATAAATTTATCAATTTTTTAAAAATATGCAGTTTCAAATCTTTTATATCTACATTGCAAAGTAGAAATGTGAAACTAGCTCCTGCACTTCACAGAATTAAACTATTTGCATATTTACAACTTAAAACAGCCCATGCTGTTAGCACATGAAGAAAAGGCTTCTCTCTGAAAATACTGTGCTTTTTCATGTCCTCATGCCTTTTCACCTATTGTCATCCTAGCTACCCTGCTCACTGGACCCTCTGCTAATCATACTATTTTACACTGATTGTTTATTGATGTGTCTTCATTACATAACAACTAATTCCTTTAAGATAGAAGATATGTCTTAATCATTTTATCTTCCCAGCACTTAAAATAGTCTCTGGTATCCGTAATTAAGTTATTTCCTTATTTTTAAAATGAACAAACATTGTAGTAGATTACTGATAAACTACTAAGGAGCAGGCACTTTTCTTGGTGCTGGTGACATAGCAATAAGCAAAACAGACACAAACCTTGGCTCCTGTGGAGCTGGTACTTTATGCTCCATCAATCTTGGTATTATAACAAAACACACATACTGAAATCTTTTCCCTGTTTGGGAATACACAGGAAAATGGTGGCATAACATTGTAAAGAAACCTATGAAAAATTATATTTTCGCAGGATATGGTTTAGTTCTATTATTTTACTTTTGATGTTGCCTGGAGAACATTTATCGACACATATAACTTTTAGCACGTGTTGACGAATCCCAAAGCAATTATTTCTAGCACAGAACTTTCTCTTGAGATTCACATCCTTCTTTAGATAACTTAAATTGGGTACCACAAAGATAAAATTCCTTTATCTTCATCCCAAAACATATTTCTCTTCTTATATGACCTGCTTCATAAAAATACCTTCCCCGCTCATTCATGCCATTGAATATGAACTGCACAGAAGACTTGTGACTTCCCTCCTAAAGTCCAGCTTCTCAGCACAGCTTTAAAAATGTGGACCCTCAACAGTCTCCAGCTGGAAATCTAGGCACTCCTCCCATTTCCTTCTCCTCAAATGTCACTTCTGTTTAAAAACCTCTCCCCTCTCCCTCACTATTCCAAAGTCAGGCCCTTAGCTGTCCCTCCTTTGTGCTTTCTTAGCCCCTGCGCTCACCTCTATTACAATGCATCAGAAAATATTTTCAAATGCTTGTATTTACAAAGGCATTCTATTTCCAATGGTTTAACAATAGTCTGTGATGGTTCTAAGGAAAAAAGAAACAAACCAAAGCCAAAAACAAAAACAAACAAAACATAGGACAAACAAACAAAAAGGGAAGCTTTGCCTTTTTCTTCCAAAAGTCACTCTTTGATTTACAAAAAATGTTGGATTTTTCTCCATTTCATGTTTTTAATCTAACCTTGTGAAACTAGCAAAAAAATAAAAAATTCTACATTCCATTAATACAAATAGCTTATAACATATTTAGAATGAAACCATGTTTAAAACTAAATTAAATTGGCCCTGGCTGGTGTAGCTCAGTGGATTGAGCGCAGGCCTGTGAACCAAAGCATCACCGGTTTGACTCTCAGTCAGGGCACATGCCTGGATTGCAGGCCACATCCCCAGTGTGGGGTGTGCTAGAGGCAACCACACATTGATGTTTCACTCCATCTCTTTCTCCCTCCCTTCCCCATCTCTCTCAAATAAATAAATAAAATCTTTTTAAAAAAAGTAAATTAAATTGGTAAATTTTAAACCATTTTCTGAGTAATATTTGTTTTTATGTTTAAAGAACTAAACATGGTAATAAAATTAGCAGAGTGAATTGTTTAATTTGCATTTTTATGTTCCTGTAGTGTTATAAGTTACAGACACAACCAAAACAAGTCAGTTTCTATAAGAAACTATATTTTAGGGAGTCACGTAGTACTTTATTATACAAATACAAATTCCTACAATACTATAGAAAATAGAAATATAGAAGGAAAATGGGCACTCTAAGATAGTATTATATCATCTTCTAACAAATTTAACAGTTCTTAAAATTAGTAACAGTTTTTAAGTTAATTCAGTTTTTAATAAAAGAAAAACTTAAAAGTTCTCAGTTTTTTCCTACTTTTTGCAATACTATTAAATCTCACAATAATTTTTCTTTATTTATCTCAAGAAATACTGTAAATATTAGGGATGGTGAGCAGAAATTACCAAATTAAAGAGACCCTGTCACTCCTCCCTCATCCCCCATAATAGTAGTCTGTGAAAATTTGCACAAGCCTGATGTCTCTATCCTAAGGTTTTGCCTTCCTTGTTATCCTTATAATTATTCCTCTGTAATTTTTTAAAAAAATTCTACTGTGTCTCAGACACTTATTTTTCCTTGACGTCCCTAGTAGGAATTGATTCAGTGTCATGTCCATGAAGCCTGGATGCTCCTTAATGCTGCTCTTCCTAGGAACCTTAGAAACCCACCAGTCGTGGTTGACCATGTAGTGAGCTAGAAGTGGGACTGAGTGATTCCAAGCTACTAGCCCATGGTTTCCAAAGATGTGGGTGAGCTTCTCTCCACATAGGCTGGAGGCACCATAAGTATCAAAATGTGTGTGTGGAGGTTATATATATATACACACACATATATATATAATCTTTGTATATGTATCTATATCCATCTATACCTATGTATAAATTGAAATTTACAAGAGGGGACCCAACAGTGGAATTTATTTATAAAAACTGTATATTTATTCTTCCATGTTTAAACTTCAGTCACCTTCAAAGGACTCTTCATTTGATGCAATACATCCATTGAGCCTTTTTTTCCCCATTGCTCCAAGCAGTTTTTGAACTTGTTGATTTTAATACCTTTTAGTGCTTCAGCCGTTTTTTGTTTCACCTCTTCCATATCAGCAAAAGTTTGCCTTTTGAGGACTTTCTTCACCTGGGGACACAAAAAAGTTGCCCAGGGTCAAGATTGGGTAAATGGTGGGGTGGGGCACAGTGGATCATGCCATTGTTGGTTAAAAACTGCTGAACACTCAGCACAGTGTGGGCAGGTGCACTCATAAATCACCCTTCATGAAATGAGCAAACATTTTGAAAGTCTTCAAAGAAAATTTACTGAACCTGAACTCAGACTCTCACAACAATGCCAGCTGGTGCACAGATACAGTTGGGTTCCTAGAACACTCACCTAGTAGAGGAAACCTGTACTGCACGGGCCTGCCCTTTAGGAGGTAATTCCATTTTTGGAGGTCCCCCTCTTATTCTTATATGCAGCTTTTCAGAGAATGTGTCTAAAACATACATGAAATACACAGCCAGGAACATGTCCTATTTTAAACAGGACCACTTATACAAAATGTGCTTCTTAGCATCAATGAGCTTTGTTAGTATCACTTGGATGAGTCACACTGCGTGTGGGGTCTCCTTGGAAAGCCAGAAGAACGTAAGAAAACTTCATAGCAAAATTCTGTCTTCATTCTTTCCCCTAATTTTGGCATTCCTAATTGAATTCTTCTTAGGGTTCTTTGTGGATTTTATTTTAAAGTAGATTTAGGGACATTGTACCTAACTTCCACTAACTGCATCCTGAAAAAGAAGCTGCCTTAGGGAATAAATAGCAGTGATGTTTTCCTCAGTCCAAGGAAACTGTCCCTCTAAGAATTCATATTTTTACTATTGATCAGAGCCTTCCTACAGTAGCAAAATCTTCTAAAATTATACAACTGCACACAATTTTGCCTTTTTGGCCCTGGTATTATTGTCTCCGTAAGACTGGTGCATACCCTTGGACAGCAACCACGATACCCTATCTTTCCAGTCCTCAAAGTTAAAAATCGATGTTACTTTCCATCAGAGTAGTGGGTGTCAACTCATGTGATACCCTAATTTTGTCACCAAGGCTCAATCAATGAGTTCAGTTATCTCTACAATGACTGTCAAAATGAACATTGTGCCACCTGCTTCGGGGGTGGCGGGGTTGGGGGAGGCTTACTACTGGCTGCAGGGGAGAGAGTAAGAGCAGCCAGAGCCAAGATCTGTCATGGGTTTAATGGAGCTGTGAATGAGCATATTGACTCATCTCTGTGTCAGAGGCGGTGGTCACAGGAGGGAGCAGTTCTACAGAAACAAACCAGCCCTGAAGGGGACCAACTGAATAGTATAGCTGTGGATTTCTAGAAATTCTGACACATTGTGATATTTGTGGTAATGGAGTAGTGATTATGGCTGACATGTTTGATATTGTTTTGAATTATTTAATTTCTTCAAGCTCCTGCCAATATTTCTAGGATTTAAAAGAGTCATAAACTCCAAAAGGCTGAGAAGCACTGTGTCCATAAATTTGAAAAAAAGCCTAATGTTTTCTCCTGTATAACAGAAAACAAAATTCATAAGTTTGGGGATTACACTAACAGTTTAACCATTTTTGGTTTGACTATATAGCATAGCATACCACCCCAAACTTAGTGGCTTAAAAAGGTGACATTTATTTTGCTCCTGAATCTCCACCTTGTGTAGGACTTGGTGGGGACAATTGATCTCTTCCACACTGATATTCACTGGAATCACCCAAAGGCAGAGGGTTGGGGGCTGTAGTCACAGTTCTGAGTTCTGGCTTGTGAACAAAGAGGTTGCTGTTTCAATTCCTGGTCAGGCACATGCCTGGGTTGCAGGCCAGATCCCCAGCTGGGGGCATGCGAGAGGCAACCAGTTGATGTTTCTTTGGCACATCAATGTTTCTCTCCCTCTCTTTTTCCCTACCTCCACTCTCTCCAAAAATAAATAAATAAAATCTTTAAAAGATTAGGAAAGATACAGTTGTTACATTAACCCATGGTTTTTACCAATTTTTTCTCATCACATTTTTTCATTGGAATATAATTCACATAGGATAACATGCACCATTTTAAAATGTACAATTTAGTAGTTTTTAGTATACTAGTATCTATAATCTTGTGTAACCATCACCGATATCTTAAAATATTTGAATCACCTCTAAACAAAGCCCATACTAGTTGGCAATTACTCCTTATTTCCCATTCCTTCAGCTCCTGTCACTTTCTAATCTACTTTCTGGTTCTTGAGTTTGCCTGTTCTGGACATTTAATATAAATAGAATTATACAATACATGGCTTTTTATGTTTGACTTCTTTCACTTTGCATAATGCTTTCAAGTTTCCTCCACATTGTAACATCTCATTAATTTCTATAGCTGAAAAAGATTTTATTGTATGTATACTTCTTGTTTGGTTTATCCATTCCATCAGTTGATAGATGTTTTGCTTGTTGCTTCCACTTTCTAGCCACTATGTATATGCTGTGAATGCCAAACAGTTTTCTAAGGTGGCTTCTTCTTTTCGCATTTCCACCAGCAATCTATGGAGGCTCCAGTTCTCCACAGTCTGACCAACACTTATTTTCTGTTTTGCTTTTTCTTTTTGATTGGAGAAATCCTAGTGGGTATAAAATAATATCTCATTTTGGATTTAATTGGCATATGCCTAATGACTAATGATACTGAATATCTTTTCGTGTGTTTGTTGGACATTTATATATCTATCTTGGAGAAGTTCTGTTTAAGTATTTCACCTATTTTAATTGGGTTGTTTTTTTATTATTGGGATAGAAGAATTCTTTATATATCTTAATACTAGACCCTTATCAAATATGTGATATGCAAATATTTTCCCAATCCTATGGATTGTCTTTTCAGTTTCTTGACAGTATCCTTTGAAGCACAAAAGTTTTTAATTTTGACAGTCTCATTTACCTATTTTTTCTTCAATTAACTGCACTTTGGGTGTCATATCTAAGAAACTATTGCCTAAAGTGAAGTATGAAGATTTACACCTTTGTTTTCTTCTAAAGGTTTAACATTTTTAACTCTGACATTTAAATATTTGATGTTTTTTAAATAAAAAATTGTTTGTGATGTGAAGTCGGGTGTCTAATTTTATTTTTTTGTATGTAGCTATTGAGTTTTGCCAGCACCATTTGTTGAAGATTATTCTTCCCTCATTGAATAGTCTTGGCAGCCTTGTAAAAATTAATTGACTATATATGTTTGGGTTTATTCCTAGACTGTTCTATTCCATTGATCACATGTCTGTCTGCCTTGTGCCAGGACACATTGTTATGGTGACTGTTGCTTTGTAGCAGGTTTTGACCTGAGGAACTGTGAGTTCTCTAACCTTGTTTTTGTTTTTCCAAAATTGGTTTACCCATTCTGGTTTTCATGAATTTCTGTTGTCTTATATAAATGAGGAAGTTGAAATTTTGATAGGATTGCATTGAATCCGTACACAACTTGGGGGAATAATGCCACCTTAACACAATTTGCCTTCCAATCCATGAACACAGGATATCTTTCAATTTTTAAATCTCAGCAATGTTTTATAGTTTCAGTGCAAGTCGCCATCACTTCTTACATCTTGGATGTTCCAACTGGGATTCTTATCTTTTAGAATTTACTTCTCTGAGCATCTGCTGATAAACTGTATCAGTTTTTGCTTGTTGGAAAGTGTCTTTATATTTGTTCTCATTATTGAAAGACTTTTTTGGACTTGTTATTGAATTCTAGAGTGACAGCTATTTTCTCTTAGCATACTTAAGGGAGTATTTCATAACATTGCCTTTCCACCACTGCTGCTGTTGTCAGTCTAATTGTCATTCTTTCTAGGTGAGCTTGAACCCTTCCTTTTTCCCATATAACTGAGCATTGACTTTTTAAGTTAAAAATACCTTTTTGGATAATTGCTTGAAGTTTCAGTGAATCAATTGCTCAGCCTGGAGAAAAGTAATGTTTACAATGTTTATTCCTTTCAACAAAATGGGATATTAGTCCATAATATCTTTTGTGAAAGTTTTGTAGTTATTTACATATTGCTCTTGTTCATTCTTTGTTGGAGTTAACTTCACATACTTATTTTTAATGTTATTATAAAATAATATAGATATGTATCTTTATCATATTATATCTGAAATAGACAGCTATATATGATACTTATTTTTAAATTTTATTTTCTAATTTTTTGTGATACATGGAAGTACTATCAACCTTTTAATATTTCTCTATACTCAGCAAGTTGCTATACTCTTATCATTTCTAATTATTTATCTGTATATCTTGAGAGGATTTTCTGTACAAGGTGGGATCCTCCCCAAAAAACTGGAATTATCTTCTGGAGGGCAGGCCCCTTGTACAGGCTTCCCCCACTAGGTGAGTGTTCTAGGAATCCATTTGTATCAATGTACCAGCTGGAGTTGTTGTGAGAGGCTGCTTTTGGCTTCATGATTTTTTTTAAGACTCTTTTAACATGTTTTCCCATTTCATGATGGGTGATTCATGAGCAAACCTGCCCACATGGGGCTGGGTGTTCAGCAGTTTTTGACTAATAATGGCATGACCCCCCACTGCCCCACACTATTCATTCAGTCTTGCCCTGAGCAACTCTTTTGTTGCCCCAGATGAAGAAATTCCTCAAAGGCAAATGTTTTCCCAATGTGGAAGAGGTGACACAAAAAACAGCAGATGCACTAAAAGGCATCAAAATCAATGAGTTCAAAATCTGTTCTGAGCAGTGGAAAAGAGTCTGGATAGGTGTACTGCATCAAATGAAGGTGACTGGAGTTTAAGCATGTAAGAATAAATACACTGTTTTTATACATAACTTTTGGGGTTTTTTTGTATCTCCTCATATAATCACCCACATCATCTAAAAACGATACATTTTTCCTTCACTCCAGTCTGTATTCACTCAGTTTTGTCACTTTCTTATTTTGTTAGGAAGTTACCGAATTTTTCAGACTATAAGACACACCAGACCATAGTTGCACCTAGGTTTTAGAGGAGGAAAATAGGAAAAAAAATTTGAAGCAAAAAATGTGGCAAAATATTTAATAACATAAATAACATAGGCTGCCGTTCCCTCCCCACAGTGAGCCGGGTAAGCTACATTCAAACTATAAGATGCACGCCCATTTTCCTCCCAAATTTGGCAGGGGGAAGTGCATCTTATAGTCCAAAAAATATGGTAAGTATATGTTAAATAGATTTGATAAAATTAGATATTTTGTCTTGTATCTGAGTTTAAAGAACTGCTTTTGATATTTCTTCTTTAAGTTGATGTTTTTTGTAGCACTTATTTAATCTTTAATTTTTTGTGAATGAGATGTTGTGGCAGAGAAAGTATAAACAAAATTTATTTCACTGGCTCATGTTGAAGTTGAAAATCAGGTATGAAATTCTGAAGTACTATCTTATTTAATTGCATTATATTTAGACTCATAATGTATAACCTAATCAACATTTTCTTGTCTATAAAAAGCTAAACTATTTTTTCTGATTTATAATAATTATTTTGGGCCTGGGATGAATTTAATGATTATCAAGTTTATTAGGTAACTCAGAATATAAATATTTCAAGACTGTTCATCAAAAAAGTGATATTTGTCCTCCCTCCACAGAATTAAAAGGGTACTTTCATTTATAAAATAATTTTTGGAAATTTCATAGCTTTATTATCACTTTAGCAATATCTTAAGTAAAAGCCATTTGTATTTTTTAAAATGTAACTTAAAAATATAGTTGCATCTGAATCAACAATGGTATTCCTAGCAAAAAAAACCTCAATCTGCTTAAATGAAATTAATTTTATGATAAATAGGGACTTAGGAATATGTAATTAACATTTGAATATTTTCTTCATACAAACCTTACTTAAGCATAAAATACCATTAAAAACTAAGAGGTTTAGTTTATTTTAGTGGCATAAGTTGATGGAGTTAAATTAATCTTTTTCTACTTTCAAGTACAAAGCACATAGCATTTTTTATCAGATATATAGCACATTTCCACAAACTCATTTTTCATATGCATACAAACAGACTATAACAAGGTATGCTAAAACTGTAAAATAACCCTTCAAAACTCTCATGTTCTCTGGAACCCAGTATCTTAGACAGCCATCCAATATGCTGATAGCCTACTGACTCTGACTGAAGGCCATTTGGAAAACTGAAGAAATTCAATTGATGCTGTTCTTGAATGTGCTTGAATAGTACTCTTAACTTTTTAACTGACTCCCTATGCTGCATTGTTGCAATTGCCACATTTGCACAGTTGCAGAGCTGGTTGAATCTGTGAAAGTAAATGATATATTTGCCAGGTTAGGGATCACACCTACCTTCAACTGAAGAATTAAAAGAATGAAGTCCTATTCTTAGCCACTGAGAGTTATTTCTAAGAGACAGCATGGAGGGTAATTGGTGAAGTCTATTCTGAGAAAGTACTTTAGTTTCTCTAGAGTTTGATTTTTTTCATATTCTTTCAGACCATTTGGAAGTAGTAATAAAAGGTATTTATTCTTTCAAACTCTTTAGGTAGGTGAAAATTGTTACCCAGTGCTGATTTTAATCTGGTACATGCCATTAATAACCTATAGTGCACCAGCAATACTTATTTCAAATGACATAATGTGACAAGCATGAAGTCAAAGGACTCTCCTATATTTATGATGAACTTAATGTGTGGGAAGACAAAACTGTTCAGACTGGATGTCTAATTGTGAAATTATTCCATTAAGAAGGATGCATGCGTGAGCCAGTGTCTATTTCTCTGATGTTTTTGAAGACTCTAAATTATTGAAGATAAATACATTTTCATACATCCTATATCTGTCTAGCACAAATCATTAATCACTTTTCCTATAATATTTGCTTTCGGCACAGTTGTTAGCCTGGCACTCTCCTCAGGTCCACTAGACCTGCTTCTAGTGTCATGAATATTATCCCCATGAATGTGCATCATCTATTAAACCTGTGCTCTGGGGTAACGTGACCTGGTCCCAGCTTCAAGGAAGGGCATCTCTCAAACCCAATGTGCTGGCTCTACTTTGGTGTGTGAGACTGTCAGCACTGGCTGCTTCAGAGGTTGCTTCCTATACTTTAAGGAATACAATTCCATTTGTTAGGCAGTCTAGATAGAAAGGACAGCTCAATGCTTATTTAAATGGTATATGATGATTTAATAACCATAGTTTCTTATGCTCTAGAAATTATCCTACTGTCAAGATACTTTTCCTTTTTATACATCATTTTTTTTATAATCCTGACTGCCTAGGATAAGGGAGAATGAGTGCAAAGAAAGAAAAGGGGAGCATTAATTTACAATGTGGTTCATGGTAAAAATGCAGAGAAATCTTCAAATAAATGCTACGCATTATTACTATTTATAGTGCTGATGAGTTTCTACTTAAAAGAAGAAAAAGGGAACAATGTGGGTGAGAAAATGCTGTCTAATTTCAAAATAAAAGACTTCTCAGCTGGTACGAAGACCAATGAAAAAAATCAATAACACAACACCAGAACTACTGTCAGACAAATAGTTATTAACTGCAGGATTCACATATAGATCAAGGCACTTGTATTATGAACAAGGGTTCCTGTGTTATTGATAGCCAAACAATTGATATTTTAGATTATGGCCCTTCAAAATATTACTAGCAAAGGATCCATGGAAAGACTGTGCTTTGTAAGCATTTTATTTGGCATATTGTTGGTGGTAGAGTCAGTCTGAGGGTACTCACTATGGTTTGTTTTGTTGGCAGTGTAGGGGCTGTTGATGAACAAAGCTGGCAGGGTGACACTGAGAAGCTGGGACCCAGTGTATCACAGTGTGGACTTCTTTTCAAGTGCATGGCTAAATCCATCTGCTGAAACCTAATTCCAATCTGATGGTGTCAGGAGGGGTCCGTTAGCAGGTGATTAGCTCATGAAGTTGGTCTCATGAATGGGATCAGTGCCCTTATAAAAGAGACTTGAAGAGCTCCCTGGCCTTCTGTCACCATGCAAAGGACACGCAAGAAGTTGGCAGTCTGCAACTCAGAAGAGGGCCCTCACCAGAAACTGGACCATGCTGGCATCCTGACTTTTGGAATTCCAGCCACCAGAACTGTAGGACATAAACCTCTGTGGTTAATAAACCATTCCATCTGTAGTATTGTTATAGCAGCCTTAACAAACTAAGACAGAAATAGTATCCATAATATATTAAGAAGTATCAAAACTCAACATTTAAAAATCCAATTAGAAATGGAAAAAATGAATAGGCATTTTACTCTACAGAATATAGAGACAGCACAGAAACACATGAAAATATGTTCAACATTAGCTATTATAGAATGAAACCACAAGGAGCTATCCCTACCTATCTAACAGAAGGCTAAGATAAAATATAGTGGCAACACCAAACACTGGTGAAGATGCAGAGAAAACTGGATCGCTTATACATTACTGTGGGGGGCTTGTAAAACTGATAAAATCTGAGTAAGTTTTGTAGACTGTACCAATATTGGTTCCCTGGTGTGGATAATATACAATAGTTATGCGAGATATTGCCATTGGAGGAAGCTAGGTGAAATGTGCACAGGACCTGTCTATATTTTTGTTTGTTTTTGCAACTGCATTGGCTTCTGACACAACTAAATAGAGTTATACCAAACGTCATGGTTAAAGGCATCATCCTCCAGAAGATTGTTCTCATGTCAATACCAGCTAAAAGTTCAGGGCTTCCCAGGCTATGCTCACTTCTGAAAAGCTGGCTACAAATTTGGCTGTTCCCAGTATCTTTTCAGGTTAGATAACTTGCTAGAATGATTCACAGGACTTGGGGAAACATTGCACTTCCATTACAGTTTTGATTTAGCAAGGGAATACAAATTAGAACCAGCCATAGCTAGGTAGGTGGGTTGATAATTAATTGCAACTGTTAGTAGAAGAAAATATTAGGGTGAGAATCTGTGAACCATGAACCAATCAAGGTGCCCTAAATGGATTGACACCACATACAAAGTTAAAACAAAAAAAAAAATATGTAAGACATATATAGTACAGTAGTAAAGGGTTAATAATCCTGATATACCAGGAGTCCCTATACATCAGTAAGAAAAGAAAACCCCAAAGTACAAATAATGGGTAATTAATAGACAAATTTTAAGAGGAATAAGTGTTTTTCAATAAACATGTGTAAAGAGTCTTAGTGTCACCAAAGAAATGTAAAGTAGGCCCTGGCCTGGTAACTCAGTTGGTTAGAGGGTCAGTGTCAAGGTTGTGGGTTCAATCCCTGGTCAAGGCACACATAAGAAGCAACCAACGAATGCATCAAGTTGAATAGTAAATTAATGTTTCTCTCTCTCTCACGCTTTCTCTCTCTACTTTTTGCTGTCTCTAATACCAATAAATAAAAAAAATTAAAAATGCAAAGTAAAAAACTGAGACTTCACATTTCACTGATTAGTTTGCCAAAAATTTACATTATTGAAAGCGTCTAGTACTGGTGATGGAAAATGTCCTCACACACTGTGAAAAGGCAAGAAGCTCAGGTTTTCTCTGGATAAAGCACATTAAAGAGCCAACTAACATAAGAGGCTCTTTGTACTTTATGTTGTTTTCCTTTATCAATCTTAATGGGGACACATTAATACACATTTACTTATTAACAAAAATAATTTAAAAAAACAGAATTTCCCTGAAGCTTATCAAGTTTTCTAAAAATAATTATTATTTGGGAAAGATATTTTTAAAAATGTATTTTTGCCAAAATAGCTTTAAGATTTTATGTGAAATAAGCTCATATAAAAAGTGAATTCAAATAAGCATGCTTTCTGTCTAGAAGTCCAATGCCTAAATATTCTGATTACATTATTGTGATGCTTAAAGATTAACATATGATGAACATCAAATGGAACCTTTGGTGATTTCTTTAAAAAGAGACAAACAGATATCCTTGAGGATATATTTAAATATCAACCCTCATTTGTAAGGGTTGATCAGTGTATGAGTAGTGTTCTGGGAACCCTTTGCATTTTACTCTGCTCTGGAGTTGGGAAGTGTATTCTATCCTGAGATATGAAAGGATAAGAAAAATTCAAGGAGGGACTGGCAAGATGGTGGAGTGAATGGAAATCACACTAGTGTCCTCTCAGGACCAGTCTGAAATTACAACTAAATTGTGGAGAAATCACCCAGAACAAGCAACTGAGCAATAGTGAGAGAGAAGCCTTATAACCTTGGACAGACAGAAGAATCAACCCCAACACTAACTGACTGGTGAGAAGTGAGTAGGAGACTTGAGGAGGTTGGCCGGGCACCCACAGAGGACAGACCCAGAGGGATAATTAAGCAGCCGGTTGGATCTCCCTGAGAAGATTGGGGTCTAAACCCTAAGAGGAGATACCCAGACTAGAGCACCAGAGTTCAAAAAGTAACAGATAACAACCAGCAGTGAAAAGTGGCAGGGTTGCTCTCTGCCAAAGATGGAAAGCTGGAGAGGCAAAGAGCCATTTAAAGGGCCCATGCACACATTTTCATTTGCAGTTACTCGTCCTGGGCTCCAGCAAAGGCAGGAGCAGAGTGGACCAGATAACTGACAAGAGTAGATGCTGGGATCCCAGCGCTGAGTCATCCCCCACAGGTGGCAGCCAACCTGCTCAGGTAGACCACTCCCATGAGTGGCAGCAGACTGAGGGAAAACAATAGCCTTGCCTTCTGGAGGGACTCTTCCCTGCCCTGTGGGGCTTGAGCTCAACTGCTGAGTGGAGAGTGACTAGATTAACAACTGAAGGAGAAAGTCACAGACAGTAGGTCCCTGGAAGTCTCAAACAGGCTGTCTAAGGTCAGGTGGGGTCAATATCTGACATCACCAGAGGCGGATCCAGAAAGAAAAAAGTTGTAAATACCAGAGGCTACTGAGGGGCTTTCTTCCTTTTTTCTTTTACCCTGCCCATTCATCCACTGTGGTATTCTCCATGATTTGTGATATTTTCTTTCCTGCATAGCTGTTTAACATTCATTTAATGTCCATGAAGTTTCTGCAAATTAAGTCACTAGATTTTATACTATAGTTTATTTCAATTCATATATTTTGCCCCTCCCTTATCTTACCCCATTTTATCTTCTTCTTTCCTCACATTATTTTCATTTTAAATTTTGTTTTCTTTCTTGCTACAACTTGTTTGCATTCTGCACTCTATTTCTCCCCTGTCCAGACTCACAAAATCAATTTTCCTGTCAATGGTCATCTCACATCCTTCTTTCTGCTCTTAAAATACCGACATTTTCTCTCCACCTTTAGCAATCTTTGCTAGTTTGTTGTGGATAGGGTAGTTGTTGTTGCATTTTTTCAATTTTGTCTCTAGGTCTTCACTAATTTCGTACATCAAATCTCAAATTTTACTGTTCCCCTCTCCTACTCTTTTTTCATCTCACATTTTTAATTTAGCCCTGTCATAGCCTGTTTTTCCTTTTCTCTTTCATCCTGCTCATTTATTTTTCTTTGTTCTCTTTTTTCCTTTTATTCTTTTTTGACTCTGTCTCAAATTTTAATTTTTCCCTGTCTTAGCCTGTTTTTTATTCCTCACTCTTAGTATTCCCTCTCCACTATCATTTCAAAATCACTTCCCAATCTTCTAGACATTTCTTAAGCTTTTTTCTCTTATTCCCTTCTTATTTTCTTTCCCCTCTTATTCCCTTCCCAACTATAATAATTTTAGCTCAGTTGTTTATAGTGCTGTGGTGGATCTTTCTCTCCAATTTGGTTCCTATATTCTTATTATTTATTTACTTTTCCCTTTATTTTTCTTTCTCTCTCTCACTTTATTTTATTTTATATTAATTTCTGTTTAAACCTAATACTATATGCTTCCTTTCTCATACTGCATTCTGTGTTCTTCATTCCCTTTTTTATTCATGATGTAAATTTTACTTTCTTTCTTTGCATTGCTCTGACTCCCAGCTCTTATTAGTGTTCTTCCTTCTACCCTATCACAATCATTTTTCTTTCAGTAGATCATCTCATATTCACTTCTCCTTTCTTATAATAGCCTTAATCTCTTTACACCCTTATTAATACTGGTTCATTTGTTGTTGATAGTGAAATTGTAAGGGGGAGTTATTTCTATGAGTATCAGTTTGTTTTCTGGGCTTTGTGGTTTTGTTGTGGCAGCACCTGCACAACAGCACACAAGATGTGGTAGGCAGAGTGACCCTCAGTCAACCAGCTGGAGGGAAGGATCCACCAAAGAACAACACCACAACAATCAAAACCCAATTACATCCAGAGAACCAACATATATGGCATAAAGGGCATCCCTTGAGCATCAAATTAAGGAAATCAAGGAGACTGCATCAATTGAATCTTACAGGTCTCCTACCATAGAAGTTTATACCACAAAGTCAGGGAGTCAAAACAGATCCATATAAGGAGCAGCAGCAAAGAAGAAGAGTCTCATAAACAATGGGATGACAAAAAAAAAACAACAACCCCCAATTGAAAGGAAAGGAGGAATCCTCAGAAAGAGTGCTAAGTGAAATAGAGGCAAGTCAACTATCAGATATGAGTTCAAAACAATGGTTATAAAGAAGCTCAATGAACTCACTGACAATTAACAAAAACTACAAGGAAGCTACAAGGAACTTACTATAAACTATAGAAGCATGAAAAAGGACATAGAAACTATCAACAACACCCCAGGGGAAGTGAAGAATGCAATTTTTGAATTGAAGAACACAGTAGAAGGAATCAACAGCGGGCTAGAAGATGAAGCAGAGGATTGAATCAGTGAGCTTGAGGACAAGGTAGAAAAAACTCCCAGAAAGAGTAAAAAAAGAAAAAAAAAGACTTCAAAAGAATGAAGAGGGGTTAAGGGAACTGCAGAACAACATGATACATAATAATATCCATATAATAGGGATACCAGAAGGAGACGAAGAAAAGCAAGGGATAGAAAACCTATTTGAAAAAGTAATGATGGAAAACTTCCCTAAATTGATCAAATAAAAACCCACACAAATCCAGGAACCAGAGAGTATCCCAATCAAGAGGAACCCAAAGAAGCCCACTCCAAGACCCATCATAATTAAAATGGCAAAATTCAAAGACAAAGAAAGAATCTTAAAGGCAGGAAGGTAGAAACAGGAAGTAATATACAAGGGAACCCTGATAAGGCTAGCGGCTCACTTCTCAACAGAAACATTACAAATCAGAAGGGAATGGCAAGAAATATTCCAAGTAATGAAAAGCTAAGGCCTGCAACCAAGATTACTCACTCTATCCATCAAGTCTCTCAAAATGGAAGGCAAAATAAGGAGTTTCCCAGACAAAAGAAGGCTCAAAGAATACAACCCCACCAAAAAAGTACTGAGAGATATGCTAAAGGGCCTGCTTTAAAAAGATGAAGAAAAAGAGTGAGAAAGAGAGGAATACAGGTGCAAAGGAAGTAAAATGGCAATGAATAAATACCTATCAATAATAACCTTAAATGTAAATGGATTATATGCTCCAATCAAAAGACATAGAGTAGCTAAATGGATAAGAAAGCATGACCTGCACATATGCTGTCTACAAGAGACCCACCTAAGAACAAAAGATCTACACTGATTGAAAGTGAAGGGTTGGAAAAAAAAATTCCAACCCTTCCCAGACAGGAAAAAGAGCCAGGGTGGCAATACTTATATGAGTCACAATAGACTTTAAAACAAGGCCATAAAAAGAGGCACAGAAGGACACTTCATAATACTCAAAGGAAGAATCCATCAAGAAGACATAAACATTGTAAACATATATGAACCCAACAAAGGAGCACCAAAATATACAAGAAAAATCTTGGAGAATTTCGAAAGAGATATCGACAGCAACACAATTATAGCAGGGGATTTTAACACCCCACTGTCAACAATGGATAGATCTTCCAAACAAAATATCAACAAGGATATTGTGGAACTGAATGACACATTAGCTCAAATGGACCTAACTGATATACATAGAAGCTTTCATCCCAAAGAAGAAAAATACATATTCTTTTCAAATGCACATGGAACAATTTCAAAGATAGACCACATGACAGGAAACAAACAAGCCTCAACCAATTCAAGAAAATTGAAATCGTATCAAGCATTTCTTTGGATCACAAGGACTTTTATTTTATTTTTTTATTTTAGTTTATTCGGTACAGTTTCTATCCTTTATTCCCATTCCAGCCAACCTACCCATTCCTCCCCTCCTCCCTCCCCTTTCCAACACCCCTAGTTTTGTCCATGTGTCCTCTATATTTGTTCCTGTAAACCCTTCCCTTCTCCCCTGAAATTCCCTCCCCTCTCCCCTCGGGTCACTGACTACCTGTCCTCTATT